>JAYESD010000008.1:90741574-91162775 GCA_036927565.1 Tuctoria greenei
CTAAGTCGATAGCACACTCCGGACCTATGTTGGCTTGGCGTTCAGGAAGTAGACTATGCAGCAATGTTAAGATCGAAGAGACCATCAATATAACTTGTGACACATATGAATAACTTGGACTAAAACTTAAAAATAATTGCACAACTTCGTTATAGTCAAGAAGGATAAAAATAATAATTCAAAATACTGCCCTTGTACAAAAATAAATGCATGTGGAGTCTGTTTTCACACAACAATGTCCTTCATTATAGGTCCGTATTACAGGGGAGACAAGGACACAATTAGGGTATAAGACCATGATAAGTGCGTTATACATCTTATACTGGCCCAAGGCAGGTAGTTACACTTTTAGTGCTGTTACTGTATCAAGTGTTACTTGAGCTTCCCAGACCCTCCCAGAGGGGTCCGGATGCACTCTCGGAGGACCTACTCAATTCTGTATATTGACTCAATAACATATATTATGTGTAATTACAGACTAAACTTTGTGATTCTAAGTATAAAACTTACGGAGGTGCTCGATGTTCCAAGGATTAAGAAGCAGAGTCCCATCCTCAGTTGTCAAGCGAATGCATCCGGGACAGGATACTTTGATCACTCGGAAGGGACCTTCCCAGCTGGGGGAAAGTTTATTCATTCCTTCGCGAGTTAGTATTTTCTGCAGCACCAGATCGCCTTCCTCGACCTATCGGTTGCGCACATGCCTTTGATGATAGCGCCGTAGCGCTTGGCGATAGTGTGCATTCCGAACAGCTGCTTGGCACCTTCTCTCATCGACGAGGTCAAGGTCTTCACGCCGGAGCTGGTCCTGCACGGCTTCATCGTAGGTCTGGACCCGGAGCGACCCCATGGTGATCTCCAGAGGAAGGACTGCTTCAGCGCTGTACACCAGAAAGAAGGGTGTCTTCCCAGTTGACCGGTTAGGTGTTGTCCTGTTCGCCCACGGTGTAGACAGAAGCTCTTCAATCCAGTTGGCTCTGTGCTTTTTTATGCGTTCATATGTACGCGTCTTGAGTCCTTTTAGGATTTCTGCATTTGCTCCCTCGGCTTGGCCATTGACTGATGGGTGAGCTACTAATGCGTAGCTAACTTGAATGCCGAGGTCTTCGCAATATTCTTGGAATGCAACACTTGTAAATTGGGTTCCATTGTTAGTTTTGACTTTGTTCGGAACTCCGAATCTGCATATTATTGACTTCAAGAACTTGATTGTTGATTGCTTGTTGATTGTCACTACAGGAGTAGCTTCCGACCACTTGGTGAACTTGTCGATGGCGACGTATAGGAACCTATAACCTTCGACGGCTTGTGGAAATGGTCCCAAGATGTCCATATCCCACACAGCGAATGGCCATGTAGGAGGTATCATTTGCAGTGATTAAGCCAGTGTGTGAATTTGTTTTGCGTGGAACTGGCACACTTCACATTTGTTCACCAACTCCACTGCGTCTTGGAGTGCTGTAGGCAAGTAGAAACTGTGCCGAAAGGCTTTACCGACCAATGTGTGGGAAGACCCATGGTTCCCACACTCGCCTCCATGTATCTCCGCGAGGAGCTCGCAACCTTCTTCCCTTGCAATGCATCGCATTAGGACGTCGTTGGCATCACGCCGGTAGAGATCCCCTTCTACCAGCGTGTATGTTTTAGCCAATCTGACGATCCGGTCAACAGATACACCATCTTCAGGAATGTTGGTGTCCTTCAAGTAGCTCCGGATCTTCGAGATCCATGCATCGGAGCTAACTTGAGCTTCTGAGTCTTCCGTGCTGGGTTTCTCGGAGCTTCCGACAGCACCTACGACCCTTGGTGGACGCCATGGTAACAGGGCCACTGGGACCGCAAGCTTCAAGGTGATGGTCTTGCCCCCTTCGCTAAGTTCGGCAGACTGAGCTGTCGGTCTTGACAACCTTCGGACGAAGATTCCTTCAGGAGCCGGAGCTCCGATGGAAGCCTTCGTCGAGAGTTCGTCATCTTCAGCATTATGGACACACTGAACATGATGGAGATCTAAGACTTCAAATTCTTTCTGAAGCCTTTGGACTTCAAGGAGATAGGCGGCTAGTTGGGGGTTGTTGCAGCAGCATTCACCTTTGACTTGTTTTATGATGAGCTGCAAATCACCCTTCACCAACAGTTGTTTGCCACCGTAGGATAGTGCCACCTTGAGCCCGTAGATGAGAGCTTCATACTCCGCCATATTGTTGGTTGCCTTGAAGTCAATGTGAACCGTGTATTTGACCTTCTCCCCGGTCGGAGCGAGGAGAAGGATTCCAGCTTTAGCCCCTTGCTTCTACACGGAACCGTCGAAGTAGAGAGTCTAGTGAGGTTTGGTGAAGACCGGGACCTCAGGTTCTGGCTTCTGCTCACTGCGGCCGCCTAGATTAGATGGAGATGGAGTCCACTCCGATACGAAGTCAGCCAAAGCATGACTCTTGATTGCTTGTCGTGGCACAAATTCGAGATCGAACTCAGCCAACTCCGCTGCCCACTTTGCGATGTTCCCAGTTGAATTAGGTTTATGCAATATATCACGCAGTGGATAAGAAGTTACCACTGATATCTTGTGGGCTTGGAAGTAGCGACGAATCTTCCTTGACGCAATAAGAACTGCGTAAAGCAGCTTATGCACCTCGATGTATCTGGTCTTGGCATCGTGGAGTACTTCACTAACAAAGTACACTGGGCGCTGGACGGTTCGGACCCTCCAAGAAGGGCTCAGAGCTTCCTCTCAATCGTCCTGGACCCTCCCAGAGGGGTCCGGACCTTCTTGTTGAGCTTCCTGGACCTTCTCGGAGTGGTCCAGAACTTCTTCTTGTTCAACCCAGACCCTCCTTGATGGGTCGAGATCTTCTTGGACAGTCGGTAAAACCCCCTCAGATGAAAGAGTTTGATCTTCTAGCACTCTAACTTGAAGATCCATGTCTGAGAGTTGGGACCCAGACTCGCCTTCAGGTAGCTCCGGACCCTTGTGGAGGGGTTTTGGCTCCTAAACTGGAAGTGGCTCCGGTCTTTCCGCGATCAGGACCATAATTACAACTTCCGTAGTTGCAGAAATGTAAAGCAGTAAAGGCTCACCAGGGTTCGGAGCTATCAAGATTGGTAGGGTGGTGAGGAGCTGCTTTAGCTCTTGAAATGCTTTTTCTGCTTCTTTAGACCAATGAAATAGTCCGGTCTTCCTTAATAGCTTGAAGAAGGGAAGTTCCCGCTCTGCCAGCCTTGAAATGAACCGGCTGAGCACAGCTAGACATCCAGTTAGCTTCTGAACATCCTTGATGCGCTTGGAGGCTGCATGTCTTCTATAGCCTTGATCTTCGCCGGGTTTGCTTCAATTCCTTGGTGAGTCACCAAGAAACCAAGGAGTTTCTCAGAGCTAACCCCGAAGACACACTTGTCCGGGTTTAGCTTGTTGCGCGTGATGCCCAACATGTAGAAGATGGCTTGCAAATTGTCAATGAGTGACTCCTTGTTCTTAATCTTCACAACGATGTCATCGACGTACACCTCCACCAAGTCTCTAATTAGCTCTCCAAATGTTTTATACATAGCTCGCACAAAGGTTGAAGCGACATTTTTGAGACCAAAGGGCATGGCAGTATAACAATATAATCCATCTACTGTTATGAAGGGAGTATGCTCTTCATCTTCCTTAGACATTTGGATCTGATGATATCTAGAATATGCATCTATGAAACACAATAGCTCATACTCGGAGGTGGATTCCTCTATATGATCTATCCTAGGTAGTGGAAATGGATCTTTTGGACATGCCTTATTTAAGGTGGTGTAGTCGATACACATCGAAAGCTTCCCATCGGCCTTAGGTACAACGACTGGGTTTGCTAGCCATTTTGGATGAAAAACTTCCTGGATGAAACTAGCTTCGAGCAACTTTTTGATCTCCTGTCGGATGAAGTTTTGTCGCTCGACGGATTGCTTTCGGGCCTTCAGGTGTACAGGCCGTGTGTCAGGATAAATCTTCAGATTGTGCTCAATCACCTCCCTAGGGATCCCAGGCATTTGTGACGGTTGCCATGCAAACACATAAACATTCGCCCGGAAAAAAGTGATGAGCGTGAGTTCCTATTTGTCGTTCAGACATCCCGATATACGGGTGGTCTGAGCAGCATCAAAACCGATTTGGACGACTATGACAGGAACATCAGTGTCGCCGCTTGGTTGCACATGTGGTGCAGAGGTTGAGCTTCTATGACGAGAGCTCGAGGGTTGAGCAGTGAGCTCGTTGTTGGATGCCTCCTCTTGCGCAGTTGCAAGCGCATGGAGTTCTTCCAGTGCAATGATTCCTGCAGTACAGTCTCCGTGGATGCGGAGAACGCTAGAGGGTGTTGGCATCTTCAACACAAGGTAGCCATAATGAGCTGCAGCCATGAATATGTACAAGGCAGGTCTGCCCAAGATGGCATTGAAGGGTAAGCTAATATGTGCGACGTCAAAGACTAGCTTCTCGGTCCTGTATTTCTCCCAAGATCCGAAGGTCATCGAGAGTGTGATGGATTCGAGAGGGCTAATGGTCCCCGGACCTACCCAAGAGAAAGGGCGTGACGGATGAAGGTCCGAAGGTCGGAGCTGAAGCTTGACGAAGGCTTCATAGCTCAGATGGTTCAGCCCCGCACCTCCGTCCACCAAAACATGGTAGAGCTGAATATTAATGATGGTAGGAGATACCATCACTGGTAACTGGCAAGCTCCGATCATGTTTTGGGAGCAGTCTGTAGAATCGAAGGTGATGGGAAAGTCCATCCATTTCTGATGAGGTTCCGCCCTAGCAGTAGGAGCTGCAACGGCCATGTCCTGCCACATTGTCTTGAGAACGCGGCGAGAAGTGATGTCCTAGGAACCACCATAAATGGTGTTTAGGGTCTTCCAATGCTCGTTATCAGTGATGTCGTAATCATTGTCTAATGTGTTGTAGACAGCCTTCAGGACCTTCTTGGGATCCTAAAAGCCTAGTTCCGGCTCAGCCGGAGCTTCGTCAACTTTCTGTTTTCCTTCCCGATGATGAAAAGGACCTTCTTCTCTGTGCTTGTTGTAGCGCTCGACAAGGTTTTGGACCTCTCGATAGTCCTCCAGACTCTGCTTATCCGTCTTATGGATTAGACACCACATTTTCAAGTTGTTGCCGTCTTCTGACGAAGGACGAGGTTGTTTCTTGGGGCGTGGCCCCCGGCCACCCGGAGCTGCAGCAGCTACAACAGTAGGTGCGCCGACTGACGGCTTTTTCTTGCTGTTGGACTTCTTCTTCTTTTGACCACCTCTGGAGGTTGTGGCTTCATCTTTGGAGGACTTTTTGTTAGCCTTAGGAGCTGGCATTAAGTGCATTTCTCGGCCCTCTGCGGCCCGGGCGCACTTGTTAGCTAGGCTGAACAACTCCGTGACATTGGTGACTTCTTTAGTCGCCAGCTTCTCCAACATTTTCTAGTCTCGGACGCTCTGTCTGAATGCGATAATAACAGAAGCATTGGAGATAGAAGGGATGGTATTGCGTACCTAAGAAAACCGCTGGATAAAGGATTGCAGTGATTCCCACATTGTTTGCTTCACATCAAACAAGTCCTGTTCAGTGTCGGGTCGGGTGTAAGAAATCCCGAAGTTGGCAGTGAACTGTTGGCATAGTTCCACCCAACTATTGATGGAGTCAGGTGGAAGACTCATGAACTAGGACCTAGCGGTCCCAGTCAGAACCACCAGGAAGTAATTGGCCATCACGGCCTCATTGCCTCCTGCTGCAAGTGTAGCAGTGGAGTAGATTTGAAGGAATTCGGCGGGGTTGACAGTCCCATTGAATTTCTCCAGCAGATAAGGCCGAAACATCTATGGCCAATGGACCATGCGTAGGTGCATGGCCAAGGCCTAACAACCTCCCCCTACTCCCACTAGAGCAGGGTTGTCCTGAGCTTCTCGTCTCTCGCGAGCACGCTCGATTTGGGCACGACCGTCTTGCTATCTGTAGGGGCGATCGAGTTCCGACCGCAATTCATGTGTCAAAAGTCTCGACATGGTATGGGTGCGACGCACCGTCACCTTTTGAGATACAACACGCCTTCGGTGTTGTGACACGTGAGGACCTAGTCTTCGATACAAGGTCCTACATTGAGCTGGTGCCTGCCCCGAAGGGGGAGGACCTTGGTTGCTGATGGCATCAGCTGCGGCTGCAACCAGATGCTGCACATTAGTGCGCCACTGCTCCATCGCAACCTGAGGTCCTCTGGGCACTGGTGGGCGCTCCAACAGAGTTCGCACAGCAATTAGCGCGTTCTCAGGGTTGTTGCTTGCTGATGCTGTGACTGACACAAGTACCCCATCCTGCCGTCCAGCATTGTTCGCTGGAGCAGATGGTGGTGGTGGTGGTACAATGCCTACTAGGACAACAGCGCCCACTGGTTGCTGCATGTTGGAAGGATTCCCTCCAACAGGTTGCACAGCATTGTTGCTGTTGGATGATCCTGTGGAAGAGTTCACCATCTTGTGATCTCAAGCGCCCACCTTCCTGGTGCGCCAAATGTCGAAGCGTACGAACGACACTTCCCCCGGTACTACTAAAATGTAGCCCACAGAGGTTCTTGTATCGGTTTGGGCACACGGAGATCTTAGGAAAGATGATGACACGAAGGATTTATGTGGTTCGGGTCGCCTGGGCGTAATACCCTACTCCATTGGGTTAGTGTTGTTGTATTGAGGATTCAGTAGTGCTGGCGTGCGTATGAGCTTTCCTTTTTGTGTCGTGTAGCACATCCCTTTTATAGACCAAGGAATGATTGTTACATGAGTTGCCTGACCCAACATATGGTTCAGGCGTTTACTATTGTCTAATACACGGTCTAAATGTGTTTAAGCACCTTAATAGTGTGATAACGCGCTTTAATGGCAGCATTACCAGTATTAAGGGTCCACTGATCGTGCACCATTAATATTGCATTAATGGCACATAACCAAGTCTTGTAACTGTAGCGGTAACTGTCCCTTGAATGTCCGTGTTGTTGGTGACCCACTAGTATTCCCGTTGGTGTCGTAGGTCCGGAGGCTCCACACGTGGCAGCTCTGGTGCTTCTCCTCGCGGGGAGATAGTTCCGGAGCTACTATACATGTGGCGGCACCGGAGCTCCCCTCTACTGGGGGTTATGTCCGGGGTCATTATCCACCTGTCAACCGCGGAGCTTCCCTATGTTGGGAGTTCAACTCTAGTCTTGCATTACATGTGGCAATCCCGGAGCTACCCATATGAGGGAGGCGGGTCCAGTGCCGTGTGACACCTGCGCCTGAGGAAGCCTTCAACTCTGACAGGTGGGACTCTCTTGCACTTCTTGCGATATCATGGGGTACCCAGTACAAAGGGTACCGAAAGCTACCATTGCCATCAAGAAGCCTACGAAGAAGTCTACGCTCTTCTCGAACATGGGAGGATGGGAGACTCATAATCATACTTGCCTCATGGCTAAGGAAGGCAAGAAAAAGGTTCGACTTGCACCTCTCTCACTTAATTCCTCCTTTGATGATTTTGATAGCTCTAGTGAAAATGAGGAAATGTTTAGAGGTTTAAGTAAAACTGCTTTAAGGAAAATGAAATGTTGTCGGACGAAATTTCTGAGAACGAGGATCTTGTCAACCAACAAAAAGATATGAGCATCCGCAAAAGGAAGAGATATCAACAGGTTGAGAAACTCCTTGAGCTTGAGAAGGAGAAGAGCAAGTCACATTAGCATGAGCTAGCCTTGAGTAAGGAAACTTACTCAAAACTAGAAGACTCACACATTGCAATCAAGGATGAACATGCTAACTTGTCAAAAGATTACAAAATCCTTGAAGTGCAAGTTGAGTCACTCAAGAAAAGTGACTCCTCCTCCTCCAAAAGCTCACCTTCCAAAGGTGTAAATTCGACAACAACTATAACTTGCACGTGCTCTAATAAGAAAAATATTGGTAAACACGATTCTTCTGTTTCACAAGCTAAATATCGATCCCAAAGTGGCATCTTTGACAAGGAAAAGATTAAATATGCACGTAGTGCATATATTGTCACTAGACCTCCTAATGTCAAAGATGGTCTTGGGTTTACTAAAAATAAACACATGTCCACTAATGTTCAAGCTAAGAAGCAAATTACTTTTGATAAGGGAACATCAAATGAATCTTAATTGCAAATACTATTACGTACTTTTGATGGTTCCTATGTACTTATGAAAGATAAATCTTGACATGTCTTTGCTAAATATGCAGGACCACGCCACAAGAACTCAAAAACATGTGTGTGGGTGCCCAAGACTCTTGTGACTAACCTGCGAGGACCCAAGCAAGCTTGGCTACCTAAAACCAAGAAATAACTCTATTTTCCAGGCCTACTCCTACGATGGATCAAAATGGGTGCTAGACAGTGGATGCACTAATCACATGACCGGAGAGAGGAGTATGTTCATTGAGTATAAGCACAATGCGAATCCAAGTAAAGGAATAGACTTTGGAGACAACAGCCAAGGAAAAGTCCTTGGTAGCGGTAAAATTGAAATTTATTCTCAACATACTCTTTCAAAATGTTTTACATGTCGAATCTCTAGATTATAATCTTTTGTCCATATCTCAGCTGTGCGACAAAGGTTATAATTGTTTATTCACTACTGAGAGTGTGACTGTTTTTAGAAGAAGCGATGGCTCGATTGCATTTAAGGGAACATTGAAGGGAAAGCTTTATCTTGTTAAATTTAACAAAGATAAAGTTGAACTCAACACTTGCTTGGTTGCAAAAACTAACATGGGATGGCTGTGGCATAGATGGCTAGCCCATGTTGGGATGAGAAATCTGCATGTGCTTCTAAAAGGTGGTCACATCCCAGGTTTAAAAGATGTTATTTTTGAGAAAGACGGGCCGTGCAGCGCTTGCCAAGCGGAAAAACAAGTTGGAGCACCACACCTTGCCAAGAAAGTGATGACTACCTCAAGACCGCTGGAACTTCTTCACATGGACCTCTTCGATCCAATAAGCATCGACGGCAACAAATATGGATTGGTTATTGTTGATAATTTTTATAGATTTATCTGGGTGTTTTTCTTTTATGATAAGTCAGAAATTTAGGGAATCCTTAAGAAATTTTTAAAAAGGCCGCAAAATGAATTCTCCTAGACCATCAAGAACATTAGAAGTGACAATGGAACGGAGTTCAAGAATACTCAAGTTGAGGAGTACCTAGATGAAGAAGGAATAAAGCATGAATTTTCGGCACCCTACTCCCCTAAACAAATGGGGTGGCCGAAAGGAAAAACAGGACACTCATCGAGATGGCAAGGACAATGTTGGATACATACAATACTTCAGACCGATTTTGGGCTCAAGCGGTAAACACCTCTTGTCACGCCACAAATCGGCTATATCTTCATCAACTTTTGAAGAAAACGCCATATGCGCTCCTCACCGATAACAGACTAGATGTTTCATATTTCAAAGTATTTGGATGCAAATGTTATATCTTGAACTAGAAATCAAGGACTTCAAAGTTCGCTGCAAAATCTAATGAAGGGTTCTTGCTTGGTTATGATTCGAATGCCTACGACTATCGTGTCTTCGAAGTCTTTGGTGTTGTTGAAGTAGCACATGATGTAGTGTTCGATGAAACTAATGGCTCCCAAGTGGAGAAAGTTGATAACTGTGTACTATATCAAGAAGAAGCCCCATGCCAAGCATTGAGGAGGATGGCACTTGGTGATATTCGATCTCAAGGGCAACCACAAGACTAAAGTGCTCAAGATGAACCTCAACAGGAAAGCAATGATCAAGTGGGAGCTCATGCACAAGATCAAGATTAGGAAGATCAAGAAGATTAATATAATCATGGAAGCAATGATCTAGGGGGAGACAATAACAATGAAGAAAATGAAGTGCAAGCAACTTCACAAGTCCCTCACCCAAGAGTACATCAGAGTATACAAAGAGATTATACCGTCAGCAATATCTTTGGAGACATTTCTAAGGGAGTAACCATTAGATCTCGCATAGATAATTTATGTGAATATTACTCTTTTGTCTCTTTTTTGGAACCATACAGGGTAGAAGAAGCACTAAAGGATCCAGATTGGGTGATTTCAATGCAAGAAGAGATGAACAACTTCAAGAGAAATGAAGTATGGGAGCTTGTAGAAAGACCAAAGGCAAACATCGTATGAACCAAATGGGTCTTTTGGGACAAGCAAGATCAACATGGAGTGTTAACAAGAAATAAGGCGCGACTTGTGGTGAAAGGTTACTCACAGGTCGAAGGTTTGGACTTCGATGAAACTTTAGCTCTCGTAGCTAGAATTGAGTCCATTCGTATTTTATCGGCATATGCTACTCACCATATTCTAAGTTGTATCAAACGAACGTCAAAAGTGCTTTCCTCAACAGTCCCATTAAGGAGGAAGTGTGATGAGTAGGTTTAGGCCCGATCTTCCGAAAGGTAATAGATTAGTCGATTGATGTGGAGATCTCGACGTGGATGATCCGAGGATCTCGAGTAGAACACAAACAACCCCTACAATCACTACACCCCCGCTCCATTGGTTATCAACCGTGCTACACACGATTTACCTCGCCATGACGACTAATCCTTGCATGTGCAAACGAGAACACAAGCAAGAACGTAGAAGACACGATTTGAAATCGCGAAGTTGGGGTTTCACAAACCGTAGAACGGCGATATTATTAATCTAAGCAAAACCCAATTGCTCATGGCGGCTACTATAGAGTATATACAGCTGGGAGGACGTCCAAGGGAGTGTTGGCATCGTGACCTAACCCTAACACACGAAAATAATGGACTTATACTTGATACAAGGCCCAATGGCCCAATACGGTGGCGCAGCACCCTGACAGATTCTGAACTCGATTATGTTTTGACGATTTCTGTCTACTCCGATGAAATTTTGATATGGTACCAGCTTCATTGGAAAGTTTATCCTCTTCCCTTTCCGTTCATATGTAGAACGTCTAAAATGGAGTTCGTATGCATCCTGGGCGTCCGTTTTAGTGCGTACTGCTCTTGGACTCCGAGTTGGACACGATTTTGAGTTGGGGTCGGTTTTCATCTTCTTTGAACGTATCCTCTGGTACTCCAGGCCCCTAAACCTTCCTCCAATTACTCATTGAATCACTCCATGTATCCTAATCACAATTAAATTATTAGGTAGCAATCTATTCTCAAAAATATATAAGGAAACATATAAAAATGAGCTCACCTCTAAAATTAATTGTTGTGTTTGAATTCTATTGATTGCATCTTGTATGTTCAATGGAGTGTTGTGTAGATCCATACAAGTGATGTCCTCATCATCCTCCTGTGGGGACCGGAATCCCGACATCCGAGGATCTCATTGGGTGGTGTCGTGCGATGCGACACCCAACAGTATACAAGAACAGAACATGAAAAATACAAGACAAAGTCTTTTATTTATCTTACAGCGGAAGTTTTACAATACTAGCGGAAGGAAAGAAATATATATATCATAGCTACGCTCTCAGCACTAGCTATGCAAAAGCAAAGTTATCCATGCCCTGGATACTTCACACTAGCAACACGCAAATCATGACGACGTGCAGGGTTCCCATTCGGCTGTATACCCTGGAGGGGGTGCAGCCTCATCATCAAACCCTTCATCAATTGTATAACCTGCAAAAACTCGTTAACTGCAAACGTGAGCATAAGGCTCAACAAGACTAACCCGTCTCACTAGAAATATGCAAGGGTGGACACTAAACATAGGTAAGGTGAAGAATAAACGACTCGCCTACAAGTGGATTCTTATAATCAGGTTTTTAAGTAGCAAATGACATTTTCCAAGCACGGCACATCATGGACACCACAATGAAACAAGAAACGCTTTGCCGATGATATGACATGCCCAGAGCTCTTAATGCTATTACAGCTAAAGTATGGGGAAACTGTAAACTTTAATGTGACTATCTCTAAATCATACAAGGTTGCAAAACAATTATAATTCAATATAATATATTTTTCATACTTCTTTAGTATTTACTATGTCACGGCGCAATGAACAAGTGGTAATCTATTACCGCGAGGGACGGTGATTGCAATCAGGACACACCCTGACAACACGACACATACGTCGTTCGGAAGTCTCACCGAGTACACCTGTACCTACGTAACACTTCAGTACTAGGCGTATATGGACACCTTTCACAAGAAATCCGAACGCCGAGCCCGTCTCACCTCCGCGAACAGAAGGTCCCCGCACGGAACACCTCATGTGTCCGCCGACCGATTTACACCTTACTGTCCTCAACCCACCCCTACGGATGGTTAGTTAATCGGCCTCGACACCCCAGTTATTGAGTTAAATAAGTTTACTAGATTCCATATGTCCATTATGTCGCCGGTACAATTCAAGCTTGTCCGAAGGGGCCGCATACAGACGGGCCTTAACTGACCAGTCAGAGCTATACGACCAAGACCACGTCTTGTCGCTTCCTATCCATCTCTGACCATTCTCGAGTTTTAGATGTAACAGTTATTTTCTACAAATGTTATCCCAGTGTAGATGAGTGTAAATTTCTATCTCGTGAGTAGATTCTAACTACTCAACTTCTACCGGTTTACCTACTACATTAGCATAGCAATTCTACACGTTGAGTGATTAACCTACCCAATTAACCAATGGAATTGTGGGTCATGCATCTGGAGTATTCAAGCACCCTATACATAATGCACAATTCATATGCTAATCATCACAGTGATAAAGTAAAATTTTATAAACGACTTAAATACAAATTGGTGCTTGCCTGGTTGCAGGTGAGAGTCGGGGTTAATATCTGGAAGGTGCTCTTCCAAGGCTTCTGGTTCCTCCTCGACTTCGGTCACTATACGATATGCATATAACATGTATATGAATGACTTTGAAAAATAATTATTACCAAGACCATAATTTATTCTATGGTGATCATTATATGATAAGGACCTTAATTGGCTTTGGTACATTGATGGTAGATACTAGGGGATATGATAGAAGCTCTTGCAAAGAACAGGAGATGATCAAAGTATTTTGTTGTCTCTAAAATTATGGCAAGTAATAAACTTCCAAGAATTTTAGAGAAAAAACTGTAGCTTGAACATAGCTGCCAATTGATAATCATGAAAAAGGAAGTTGTCCTGGTTCTAGCAAAATTTGTTTCCTAAATTTATAAGCTTAGGTGAAGGAGTTATTGAATTTCTAAGTTGGCAAGAATTTCTGGAATTATCTTATAATTGAATTTTTAGCTTTTCAATTAATATTCAGTTTGCAACTGAATTAGGACTAGGATAGTAGGTCAATTAAATCCATGATTTTTATAGAAACTAGTGTATGATTATGGGAAGGTTCAGTGCAAATTTGGGTCATAACAAAGCAACTGAACATCTGTAAAAATTCAATAACTGAAAAAGGTAATTGAACTATACAGAGGGTTATACAGGTGCATTGGCTCCCAAACTTTTCCTGGAAGTCAAAAATAGGACGGTGAATCTTATGTGAATTTTGGGGATTCTTCCAGTGGCAAGTTCATCTGGAAAAATTGTATTTGCATTTGTGAAGATTGTTTTATAGAGAATTTAACTATGAGTTTCACATAACCTAATTGGTACTGATAGAGGGCTATCAAAAAAAATTTGTTTGAATATTTTTGGAGCATTCTACAAAGAGATATTGATTTTTAAACTTTGGAAATGGTTCTGCACCAAAGGGGAAATTTCAACTTTTAAATTTGGCGCCAGGGCCCACTGGATTTAAATTCATCCAATCAGGGGCTAGCCACACCGGGGGTTATAAAGATTCCCACGTGGCCGCACTAAATCCCTAGCCAAAGACTGATCTGGTGCCTTTTTCACTTGCTGGCAAGTGGGACCCGCGAACCCGATCGTCTTCAACCTCGGTCCACGGCTCAGCGGTGGCGTTCTCACCAGCGCGCGGTGGCGCTTTCGCCGGCGATGACTTCCGTCCCACGGGGGGCCTCGGGACTCGCCGCTCCACCATATTTTCGCACAGGAAACACGATGGACCAACTCCCGACGGCGAGGGGTGACTGGAAAACCATTCCCGACGGCGGCGGCGGGTGTTAGGGTTTCGGTGAAGTGGAGACCCTCGATTCCCTAGCTAAATCTCTCGTTTGAAAGCTCGGGAAGGATCGTGGATGCATGGGAAAGGTCTTAGGAGGGTCTAGAGCTCGTGCCATAGCCGGCAATACCGAAGTCAATGTTGAACCGAGCTCTAACAATGGCAGAAGGGGAAAACTCGAAGAACTTGCTAATTAGTCGATGGTTCTTTCTGATTTTTGGAGGGAAGGTGCGTTAGGCTACATATATCATGTCATCTAACTGGATCAAAGAGATTTTGTGCATACAATCGGAATTAAACCGATGACCTAGCCCCAAAGTTATAAAACCGCTGCGGGAATTTAAGGAATACAGAAGCTAGGATGCACGATAGGAATTCAAGCTTAACCAGAAGCTGCACGAGGTCGTTGCGCACCTTTTTTCTATAAACAGTAGAGGATGATGATGCTTGTATCGACGGCGAGGCTGCGCAGTGTCGAGCGGCACTAGGGTGATCGCGCCGGCGACGAAATGGTGCAGCGCGGTGAAAGTGAATCGGTGATGGACTTCGGTCGACGGGGGGGGGGGGGGGGGGGGGGGGGTGGGGTGGTTTTATAGACTTCACCGCGGTAGATAAGGACGCAGGCGGGCAACTGGAGGTGACCAACGACCGACGGCGCGCTGGCGGCATGCAGCGTCACGACGTCGCCCGGGGAAAGAAAACAGAGGCGGTGAAACGGTTTCACCGACTGACTTGTGGGCCCCACCTCTCTCCCTTATCCCTTCCTCTAAATTGTAGCTTAAACATTGTCCAAAAATTCCCAAAATTTACAGGTAGGCTAAGAAAAATATGGGGAATCCAATTTTGCAATCAGATTTCAATTTGGACATAGTTTGCATCAAATTCAAATTCAAATTTTAATTCAAATATGGGTATAAACCTTATTGAAATAAATAGTATCTAAGGTCCATAAATCTCCAAACTTTGAAACAAAGTCCCCTGAACCATAAAAGGCCTTAGGAAAAAATGGGGGTTCATTTGGGCAAACTTTATTGTAAAGCTAAATTTGATGTCGACGCGAGATGAATCCTTTGTACGTGTCCAAACAAATGGAAGATGTACTTCTAAAATCTTGAAAATTTTCTGAGAAGCTATTTAGATATTTAAGAGTCCAAGGAAATATTTGGAGCCTTGGATTTGAATCTTTTTGGCAGGGCCTAATATGCATAGCAACATAATCATATTACATTTGTTTTGATTTTTATATTGCTGCCATATAATTTGCCCTAGCCATTTCAATCAATTTACTTTCCAACTTTGCAGAAAGGTTTATTTAAAATGTTCTAGGGTTAGGATGAAGTCCAGTCCTCATGTTGATAAGATTTAAACATGGGTAGAAAGAAAACTTTTTAGTGAGGTGAAGTTTATGTGCACAATTATATTGACCTCCATTATGTTTGATAAACCACTTGTCGTTGAACTTCACATGAAAGGAAAAAGTGGGATTTTACACCTCCCCCTCCCGAATTGGATTCATCCTCGACACAAGTTCATCTTCTCTCATGTGTTGGTCCAAATGTGCAACACCATCAAATCTTTATGTATGCATGAATGGAGGAGGCCAAGGTGGTGGACGACATAGTGCGCCATCTTGATCTTGTCCATCAAATAAGATTGCACATTCACTTGAGCCAGGGTACCAAACAAATAAACATTGTGTATTGTTTGTAGGTGCAATGATAACGTGCATGATCTCATCAAAGTGTACGTGGAGCAGCCACCGAGATTTGAAGATCAAGAGTACCCACCCCATGTGTATAAACCGCGTAACGCTCTCTATGGCCTCAGACAGGCTCCTCGAGCTTGTCATGAGTGCCTTAAAGATTTTCTAACTCAAAATAGTTTTAAAATTGGAAAAGATGATTATACTTTGTTTACAAAACATTTTGATGATCATCTATTTGTATGTCAAATCTATGCTGATGATATTATTTTTGGTTCTACTATAAATCCTTTTGTGAAGAGTTTAGCAAAATTATGATAGACAGATTCGAGATGTCAATGATGGGCGAATTGAAGTTCTTCTTGGGATTCCAAGTGAAGCAACTAAAAGAAGGCACTTTCATAAAACAAACCAAGTACACGTAGGATGCCTCAAGAAGTTCAATATGGACAAAGCCGAGCCCATCAAGGCACCCATGACAACTAATGGACATCTCGATCTCAACAAAGATGGTCCAAATGTGGATCAAAAGTATATCGGTCTATGATTGGTTCATTACTTTATTTTTATGCATCTAGGCCAAATATCTTGCTTAGTATTTGTATGTGTGCAAGGTTTCAAGCTGCACCTAAAGAGTGTCGTTTAATAGCTGTAAAAAGAATTTTATGATATCTTATGCACACACCTAACTTGGGCCTTTTGTATCACAAAAGATCCATGTTTAACTTAATAGGATATTCCGATGCCGACTATGCAGGATGCAAAGTCGATAGAAAGAGCACGTCAGGAACATGCCAATTTCTTGGCAGTTCCTTAGTTTCATGGTCATCTAAAAAGCAAAACTCCATTGCCCTTTCCACAGCCGAAGCGTAGTATGTTGCAGCCGGTAGTTGTTGCTTACAACTACTTTGGATGGGACAAACTCTCAGGAAATATGGTTACAATCTGAACCATATTCCACTCCTATGTGATAATGAAAGTGCCATAAAAATTGCACACAACCCAGTAAAACAGTCAAAAACTAAGCACATAGACATTTGTCATCATTACTTAAGAGATCATTCATTAAAAGGTGACATAGTAATCTCACATGTTAGGTCTCAAAAACAACTTGCAGACATTTTTGCCAAGCCTTTAGATGAAAAGAGATTTTGTGATTTAAGAAATGAACTAAATATATCTGACTCTCAAAATGTGGCTTGAAACAGTGCATACCTTGTTATCATTTCAAAATGTACTCATTTTTTGTGAAAATTTGCCCCTTATCTCAATTTTATCTTGAGAACTACTTAAATTAGCGAATCTTTGTGTTATGGCCATTGTATGACTATTGATTCCTTATTGGTCATATTCATCAAGATTATTTGTGAAATTTTGTCCTTTAGATCACTATTAGATCAAACTTCCAAATGACCTTGGTATCTAGTTCTGATCTGTCCAGCTGACCCGGACTAGTCCGCCATCAGCACCAGACTAGTCCGTTGCTGCAGACTAGTCCGACCCTGGTCCCACATACCGGACTTGTCTGGTCCTACACCGGACTAGTCCATATTTATCGGGCTTAACCCTATCCCACCGCTAGGACCTCTTCTTCCACCTCTCACAATCGTTTTTGCTCTCTCTCTCCTCGAGCTTAAGCTCTCAAGGTGAATTTTGCGTTTAGCCACCAAAGTCAAAGATTTTTCCACGGGAAATCTTATCCTCAGTGCAAAGCTTTCCCACTCCAGACTAATCCGAACCTCACTCCGCGCATCCTCTTCGAATCGTTGATTTTTTTGGTAAAACTCTTTCTTAACCCTAGTTCTCACCTTTCCTCCAATCTTGCTTATATTGCTTGATTCCTAGGGCATACATTACCTTCCTATATGTATTCGTACTTGTTGTGCATCAATTTGAGCTAGATTTGTTGAAAATAGAAAGTTAGGATTCATACGTCAGTCTGGACTAGTCCGGTGTTCTAGTGCGTACGAGTTCGGTCCTGCGGACAAGTCTGCACTTTGAAAACAGACAAGTCCAGTACTCTGAATATTTGAACCTCTAAATTCTCATTTTCAAAAAATCTAAAATCAATTCTCATCAATCCTTGAAATCTCTTATCAGGCACGACGTCGTTAGCTTCTGAGGACAACTCATTTGATTATGAAGACGAGCATGACCGTGCAAGGGTACAAAAAGCCAAAGAGATTCATGAAGAAGAGGCATGCATGATCACAATGTTCACTCCTCTCCTCCCAACGATGCTCTTCCTAAGAAGAAGAGAGTGGTAGCGAAGAAAGCTATAAGCAAGGACGGTGTTGGAAGCTCATCGACACCTAGGAGAAGCGCCAACAAGGGCAAAGGATTGGCTAGTGTTCCTATTGGTACGTTGAAGATGAAGGCCCCTATTTACCGCAACATGAAGCCTTCAGATGATGATTTCATTTGAAAAGGAAGTGAACTTGCTGACAGATACAGAAAGATTGAAGTCTATGAGCAACCTAAACAGTCAGCTGATCCCAGATTCTGGAGCATTTTTCATGCTGGCTATTATGAGCATGTTTACATGAAGATGAGGAACATGGTTATTGAAAGTCAGTGGGTCAATGTCACCTATCTCCAATTCAAGAAGTGTCAAGCCTATCAAGAGGTCCTGGATGCATTAGAGATACATGGATTGAAGGATCTCATATCCTTCCAGAATGGCTGGAACAATGATGTTATGACTCAATTTTACTCAACTCTCTACTTCACCCGTGGTGATGGGGATAACATGATATGGACAACACATGGATCAAAGTACAGTGACACTTGTGAGGAATTTGCCAGTATAATTAATCTTAAAGATAACTTCGATAATGAGCTCATTATTCATAACCTGAAGCCTATGGAGAAAGATGAGCTAGATTTCCTCTATGATACAAGAATGCCTTACAAGTCTCCAACTACCAAGTATTTGAAGCCATCCTTTGCAGTCCTGAATAGAATTCTAAGGAAGACCAGAGCTCCCAAGGAAGGAGATGCAGGAACCATCCAGCAGATTCTAATGATCTTGATGAAAGTGATAAGCAAGAGAAGGACCTTCAATGTCTTTGAATACATATACAATGACATTGTGAATATCTACATTACTCCAAATAGGTCATGTGGCTATGCACCTTATATTATGCACATGATTGAGAAGGTGACAGGACTTGAGTTTGTCAAAGATGTTCTTCACACAGACCTCAAGCCCCAAAAGCCAACTATTTACACTATTCCTTCTACTCCTGCCTCACCTGCAGTGGAGCAGAGATCTAAGCATGCAAATTAAGGGGCAAGGCTCCAACTGCTACTCTTGCTCCTCCACCTTCTAGAGAGTCCTCCAGTGGTGTGCTAAAAATGCTTTCATCCATCTTTCCATCCTAACTCAAAGTGGAAATTAAGCAGCACAAGGAGAATTTGGCTAGGAAGGGACATCAAAGATACGTGAAGGCCAACATCAAAGCTATTTTTGAGAAGCTAGAGATTAATCCAGTGGGATCACCTCAGATTTCATAGGATTCTGAAGAGGATATCACTAAGATGGCACCCCTCTCGGAGCAAGAACTAGCATCATTTGGACTAGCAGGTGTCACCTCAGATGAAGAGAGGATTGAGAGTGTGGAAGGTAGTGGCAATGAGTGATTCCACTCAAAATTTTCCTTTTTGGTGCCTTGATGGCAAAGGGGGAAAGATTGAGACTAGTAGCTTATTTTGTAGTCGTAAGGACTTGTGATCGAGGACATGTATCTTAATTTCAAATTATTGTGATCTCTTTTGGATGTGCCTACTTTACTTAATGCGTGATGCTTAGTCTAATATTAATGTGATGGTTGCTGCTATAATTTTTATGTTCTTAATTTTTGCTCATCACATAAATTCATCACACTCACGTTATAGGCACCCCACCATAAGGAGTGCATATATGTGAGAGTTTTTTATTACTCATTTATCATTCTAATATGGCACACTTTATGAAAATAAATTTTTACTCTTAATTGTGAAATCGCAATTGGTTGTCATCAATCACAAAAGAGGGGGAGATTGAAAGTGCATCTAGGCATTCCCTTGTAGGTTTTGGACGATTGATGACAAACAAATGAGATCCTAATGAACTTGTTGAGATGAATGCAGGTTAACTCAACTGAGATAGTTTGGTGCACTAAAAAGGTGAAAAATAAAGTTGTCGGTACCCTGGGTACCATATACCCCTTGGGATTGCAAAGATCTCAAGGGAAAGTCATCCACTTGATTTGAAGACCTTCGGAGGCCCACATGTCAGACATGTCCGGACCCGCTTCTCCAACATGGTTAGTCCCAGGGTCGCCACGTGTACTGTCAAACTGGAGCTACCGCCCGCAAGGGGGGAAGCTCCGGGCTATGTACCGAAATGGCACCCCCGAACCTAACCCCAGACCGAGGGAAGCTCCAGTGTTGACACGTGTCGGGTAACACCGGAGCCATCTATTCTCAACAGTGTGCTCCGGTGATGCCACATGTCCAACCGTCGGATCTTCAGCCTCTAACCTCCGGAAGACTCTACAATGGCTCCAGATCTTCAAAGGGGAATCAAGGACTTCAAGACCCGATCAAGTGTCATTATTACTGTATTAATGACACACAATCGGACGACCTTAATTACCAGTAACGGTGCTGTCAAAGCCCATAACTCGTTCATTAAGGGTAACTAAATGTGTTGAATGTATATCAATATCAGTAACCGCCGGGGCCACATGTCGAGCCAGGCTAACTTGTAACGGCCTGCTCTTGTAGTATAAAAGGACAGGCCGATGATACATAGGACACGTCTACACACTCGTTCCACAGACGCTCTAGACGCTTTAGACATACATCCAATACAACTTCAACACACCCCGTGGAGTAGGGTATTACGCTCAGGCGGCCCGAACCACGTAAATCCCCGTGTCTGCTGTGTCATTTACAATTCGCCTTCTTGAATCTCCGCGCGCCCACACCGAACCTCAAACTCCTCTAACACTTTAGTAGTGTCGGGAGATCTGCCGGATCAAAACCACCGACAGTTGGCGCGCTAGGTAGGGGCGCCTGAGATTTCAAGAATGGTGAACTCAGTCGCTGGAACATCCAATGGTCAACCCGCTATTCAAGCTGTTGGGTGTAACCCCCCCAATATGGAGCCACCAGCAGGAACCACGGCTCCAGCAGGGGTCACACTCCCACCACCGCCGCCTCCACCAGCAAATCAAGCTGGACAACGTGATGGTGCACCGGCGTCTATCACTGCATCAGCAAATCTCAACAACCCGAAACACGCGCCTCATGCAGCACGTGCTCTTCTTCAGCGCCCACCACCTCCGGACGCATCCCGGGATGCAATGGAGCAGTGGAGGGCCGATGTGGAACATTTGGTTGCAGCAGCAGCCAACCACATCAGCAACCAGGGTCCTCCTCCTTCAGAATGGGCCCCATCGCAGCGGCGGACCTTATCTAGCAGACTTGGTCCGCACATTTCCAACAACAAGAGGCGTGCTGCATCACAACAGGTGACGTCATTGCCCTCCGGGGCACGACGCACTCACACGGTATCAAGGCTTTCAACTCATGACCTCCGGGCAGAGCTTGATCGTCGATATCGCCAACAAGACGGCCGAGTCCATATTGAGCGTGCTCGTGAAAGATGAGAAGCTCAAGACATTCCTACTCTCGAAGGATTAGGAGGAGGCTGTTCAGCCCTGGCCATGCATCTGCGTATGGTTAGGTGGCCACAGAAGTTCCGGCCTCACCTGCCGAAGAAGTTCGACAGGACTGTTAATCCTGTCGAATTTCTTCAGATTTACTCCACTGCTATCTTGGCAGCTTGAGGAAATGAGGCCGTAATGGCCAATTATTTCTCCGTGGCTTTAACTGGGACCGCCAGGTCCTGGTTTATGAGCCTTCCACCCATCTCCATCAGCAGTTGGGAGGAGTTGTGCTGGCAGTTCACCGCCAACTTCAGGAGTTCTTACACCCAACCAGGCACCGAACTGGACCTTTTTGCAGTTGTGCAAAAAGGAGGAGAATCCCTACGATCATTCATCCAGAGGTTCTCTCAGGTACGAAACACTATCCCTTCTATGTCTAGCGCCTCTGTCATCGTGGCATTTAGACAGGGAGTGCGGGATAAGAAGATGCTGGAGAAACTGGCAATCAAGGAGATTACCAGTGTCACGGAACTCTTCAGCTTGGCTGACAAATGTGCCAGAGCTACGGAGGGTCGTGAGATGCACTCCAAACCAACTCCAGAGGGTCACAAGAAATCCTCCAAAGAAGAAGCCGCTACCTCCGGGAACGGCAAGAAGAAGAAAAAGACCAACGGCAAGAAGAAGCTGTCGTCCGGTGCATCCAACGCTGCAGCTGCTGCAGCTCCGGGTGGCCGGGGGCCACGCCTCGAGAAGCGACCTCGACCATCTTCTGAAGACGGTGGCAAACCCAAGGTGTGGTGTCCAATTCACAAAACGGACAGCCACAGTTTGGAAGACTGCCGGGAGGTCCAAAACCTTGACGAGCGCTACAACAAGCGCCGGGAAGAAGCTCCTTTCCGATAGAGGGAAGGAAAACAAAAAGTTGACGAAGCTCCGGCTGAAGAGGAGTTAGGTTTTCAGGATCCCAAAAAGGTCCTGAAGGCCATCTACACCTCCGCCGAGGACGATTCCGACGTCTCTGACAACGAGCGTCGGAAGACCATGATCACCATTTTTGGTGGATCATGGGACATCACCTCTCGCCGCGTCATCAAGACTATGCGTCGGGATATGGCTGCTGTAGCTCCTACAGCCAGGGCGGAGCCTCATCGGAAGTGGATGGACACAACCATCACTTTTGATGCTTCAGACTGCCCTCGAAGCATGGTTAGAGCAGGTTAGCTACCTTTGATGGTATCTCCTACCATCAACAACATCCAGCTCCACCATGTTATGATAGACAGAGCATCGGGGCTCAATCTCATAAGCTTCGAAGCTTTTACCAAGCTTCAGCTCTGACCTTCGGATCTCCACCCTTCCCGATCTTTCTCCGGAGCAGGTCCGGGAGCCATTACCCCACTCAGAGCTATTACCCTCCCCGTTACCTTTGAGACCCGAGAGAAGTATCGCACCGAGAAGTTGGTCTTTGATGTTGCTAAGATCAACTTACCCTTCAATGCCATCTTGGGTAGGCCTGCCTTGTACAAATTCATGGCAGCTGCTCATTATGGTTACCTGGTGTTAAAGATGCCAACACCAGTAGGCGTTCTTCGGATCCGCGGAGATCGTACTGCCGGAGTAACTGCTCTGGAAGAACTCCATGCACTCACCACGGCGCAAGAGGAGGACTCCAGGCAGGAGCAAGCTCCAAAACCCCCGAGCATTCGTCAGCGAGGCTTGACTTCTGCACCTCGTGTGCAGCAAAGCGGTGACACCGACATTCCCGTCAAAGTCGTCCAAATTGGTTCCGATGCCGCTCAGACCACCCGTATCGGGGGATTGAACGACATATTGGAACTCGCGCTCATCACTTTCCTCCAGGATAATATCGACGTGTTTGCCTGGCAACCGTCACAAATGCCTGGGATCCCCAGGGAAGTGATTGAGCACAATCTGAAGATCTACCCGACGCCCGACCTGTGCATCAGAAGCCTTGGAAGCAATCCGTAGAGCGACATAACTTCATTCAACAAGAAGTAAAGAAGTTGCTCGAAGCTAGATTCATCCGAGAAGTCTTCCATCCAAAATGGCTGGCAAACCCAGTCGTTGTGCCCAAGGCCGGTGGGAAGCTTTGGATGTGTATCGACTACACCACACTAAATAAGGCATGTCCAAATGATCCATTCCCACTACCTAGAATAGATCAAATAGTTGATTCCACCTCCGGGTGTGAATTACTGTGTTTCCTAGATGCATATTCTATGTATCATCAAATCAGAATGTCTAGGGAAGATGAAGAGCATACCTCTTTCATCACAGTAGATGGATTGTACTGTTATACAGCCATGCCATTTGGTCTCAAAAATGCAGCTTCAACCTTTGTACGAGCTATGTACAAAACCTTTGAAGAACTCATTAGAGACATAGTGGAAGTGTACGTCGATGACATCGTGGTCAAGGTCAAGAAGAAGGAGTCACTCCTTGATACCTTGCAGGCTGTCTTCGATAAGCTGCGGGTCACCCGCACAAAGCTAAACCCAGACAAGTGTGTCTTCGGGGTTAGCTCCGGAAAACATCTTGGTTTCCTGGTAAGTCACCGGGGTATAGAAGCTAATCCGGTGAAGATCAAAGCCATTGAAGACATGCGACCACCAACCCGCATCAAAGATGTCCAAAAGCTAACTGGATGTCTAGCAGCCCTCAGCCGGTTCATTTCAAGACTGGTGGAACGGGCACTCCCCTTCTTCAAGTTATTGAGGAAGTCCAGACCATTCCAATGGTCTGAAGAAGCAGGAAAGGCATTCCAGGAGCTGAAACAGTTCCTCATGACCCTGCCAATTCTGGTAGCTCCGAGCCCTGGTGAGCCTTTGCTGGTTTACATTTCAGCCACTGACGATGTCGTCAGTATGGTCCTGGTCGCGCAGAGACCAGAACTACTACATACTCAAGAATCCAGACCCCTTCGGGAGGGTCTGGAAGATCCTGAAAGCGAGTCTGGGTCCCAGCTCCCAGACTTGAATCCACAAGAAGTCACTTCGGAAGACCCAGACCCCTCCGGGAGGGTCCAGCTCGCTTCTGAAGAAGCTCCGGGTTCCTCCAGCCAGGACCCGGAGGTCCCCAATGAAAATCCGGATCCCTCCGGGAGGATCCGGGTCAGTGAGGAGGAAGCTCCGGGCCCCTCCGAGAGGGTCCGGACCATTCAGCGCCCCGTGTATTTCATCAGCGAAGTACTACATGATGCCAAGACTCGATACCTAGAGGTGCATAAGCTGCTCTATGCTGTTCTTATTGCCTCCGGGAAGCTTCGCCATTACTTCCAAGCTCACAAAGTCTCAGTGGTGACCTCTTACCCACTTCGAGCAATCTTGCATAATCCCAACTCAACTGGGAATATTGCAAAGTGGGCAGCGGAATTGGCTGAATTCGATCTCGAATTCATTTCAAGGCAAGCAATCAAGAGTCAAGCATTGGCAGATTTCGTGGCGGAATGGACTCCCTCTCCATCAAACCCTGGGGGCCCCAGTGAGCAGAAGCCAGAACACAAGGCTCCAATCTTCACCGAGCCTCATTGGAGCCTCTACTTCGACGGCTCCATGCAAAAGCAGGGGGCCAAAGCTGGAATCCTTCTCCTCGCACCAACCGGAGAGAGGGTAAAATACATGGTCCACCTTGACTTCAAGGCGACCAACAACATTGCAGAATATGAAGCACTCATTTATGGACTAAAGGTGGCACTGTCATATGGTGTCAAGCAACTGCTGGTCAAGGGAGATTCACAGCTCATCATTAAGCAAGTGAAGGGTGAATGCTCCTGCAACAATCTCCAGCTAGCTGCTTACCTCCTTGAAGTCCAGAGGCTTCAGAAGGACTTCGAAGTCCTAGATCTCCACCATGTCCAGCGTGCCCACAATGCTGAAGCCGACGAACTCTCGACGAAAGTGTCAACCGGAGCTCCGGCTCCTGACGGAACTTTTGTCCGGAGATTGTCAAAACCCACAGCTTAGCCTGCAGAACTGAGCGAAGGGGGCGAGATCAGCATCCCGAAGCTGACGGTCCTGATGGCCCTGTTACCATGGCAGCCATCAAGGGTCGTAGGTGCTGCCGGAAGCTCCGAGCAACCCAGCACGCAAGACTCAAATGCTCAAGCTAGTTCCGATGCATGGATCTCGTAGATCCGGAGCTACCTGAAAGACAACATCCTTCCTGACGATGATGTATCCGCTGACCGGGTAGTCAGATTGGCTAAAAGATACACGTTGGTAGAAGGGGATCTCTACCGGCGCAATGCCAATGGCATCCTAATGTGGTGCATCACAAGGGAAGAAGGTTGCGAGCTCCTCGCAAAAATCCATGGAGGCGAGTGTGGGAACCATGCTTCTTCTCGCACGCTGGTTGGTAAAGCCTTTCGGCATGGCTTCTACTGGCCTACAGCACTCCAGGATGCAACTGAGCTGGTGAAGAAATGCGAAGCATGTCAATTTCATGCAAAGCAAATTCACACACCGGCTCAGCCCCTACAAATGATACCTCCTACATGGCCCTTCGCTGTGTGGGGGATGGACATCTTGGGACCTTTCCCAAGAGCCGTCGGAGGTTACAAGTTCCTGTACATTGCCATTGACAAGATCACCAAGTGGCCGGAAGCAACTCCAGTTGTGACAATCAATAAGCAATCAGCTATCAACTTTTTGCAGTCCATTGTATGCAGATTTGGAGTCCCAAACAAAATCATCATTGATAATGGGACCCAATTCACAAGCCCTGCATTTCAAGGATATTGCGAAGACCTCGGCATTCAAGTTTGCTACGCCTCCGTAGCACACCCAGCAAGCAATGGCCAAGCCGAGAGAGCAAATGCTGAAATCCATAAAGGACTCAAAACGCGCACCTATGAGCACTTGAAATAACATGGAGCCAACTGGATTGAGGAACTTCCACCCACTTTATGGGCCAACAGGACATCTCCGAACCGGTCAACTGGAGAGACACCCTTCTTCCTGGTGTATGGAGCTGAAGCAATCCTTCCTCCAGAAATCACCTTGGGTTCACTCCAGGTCCGAACCTTCGACAAAGCCACGCAGGACCAGCTCCAGCGTGAAGACCTAGACCTCCTTGAGGAGGGAAGGTGCCAAGCAGCTGTTCGGAATGCCCGATATCGCCAAGCCCTACGGCGCTATAATCAGCGGCATGTACACAACCGATAGCTCGAGGAAGGCGATCTTGTGCTACGGAGAATACAATCCAGAGAAGGGTTTAACAAACTCTCCCCCAGCTGGGAGGGACCCTTCCGAGTGATTAAAGTATCCCGTCACGGAAGCGTTCGCTTGGCTATCGAGGATGGGACACCTCTCTCAAATCCTTGGAACATCGAGCACCTCCGTAAGTTCTACACTTAATATCACGGAGGTGAGTCTGAAGTAACTTGAGGTGTATGTTATAGAGTAATTGTACAGAGTCGGGTAGTTCCTCCGGGAGAATAGCCGGACCTTCCCCGGAAGGTCCGCAAAGTTCATGCAACACTTGTCACAGTCTCAGAACTAAAAGTGTGGCTAGCTACCCTGGGTCAAACGAGAAATTAAACACGCTTAGCCTGGTTCCGTACCCTAAGAGTGTACTTGTTCCCCTGTACCCCGGACCTATAATGAAAGACATCTTTAGGTGAAACAGACTCCACGTGCATTTATTTTGTACAGGCTCAACATTCTTTTTATTTTTCTCTTTCTTGTCTATAACAAGGACGTGCAATTCTTAAGAAATTTTAGTTCGACCGGTTCATATACAATTCGAGTTGTATTATAGATTATTTTGGATTCAAATATTGTTCGTGGCCCACTCGCCTGAATGCTGCCAAGCCAACCTAGGGCCGGAGTGTGCTATCGACTTAGCCTGGTCAAGCACCCTAAGTACGCCACTCTACCTACAAACCGGCAGGCTGAAGTAAGGCGGGTCCAAGTACAATTGAATCTGGAAGAAAAGACAACGCATTTGGTTGTATTCAGAATCGCGTTTGACCTAAATTTTCTTGAGAATCATAAGCCGCGGCGAAGTTATAGACAAGAAACGAATTTTACTATTTTTCTAGGCTTCAGTGTGCAGGAAAAATAAAATCCACGTTGATGGAGAAAAGCCGGAGCTAACGAAGCTCCGACTCCCCTAGATGGCTTGTAATCGATGTTAAGCATTGAAAACGAGCTTCACCGGAGCAACCAAGCTCCGATAAAGCTAGGGGGGGCCAACCGTCGACGTAAAATAAAAGATGGTGAGAAGACCCCACAAATGGAGTCTGCTGCCGACAAGATACGCGTTGGCAAAGGTCACTGCCGGAGCTACTAAGCTCTGACACCCCGGAGGGCTAACTATTGATGCTCTACGCGTTGATAGGAACTATTGCCGGAGCTACTAAGCTCCGACGGAAGTCAATTTGACCTCAGGGGGCCTTCACTATTGAAGACTTCGGACCTATACTCTACAAGTTCGGAGCAAATGAGTCTTCAACGAATCACAATATCCTCTTGGTACATGTTCACAATCAAATTGTGTACATCTACCAGGGGGCCAAGTGAAGACAAAAGTGTTGAAGACAAAAAGTGAAATTCACAAAAACTTGGGGATTTCATTCATCTGGAGACAAGGGATTACAAAATTGAGGAAGAAGAAGAGAGAATACAAGTGGGAACTACAGAGATGGTCTTAGACCCTATGGAAGAATTGGTCAACCTTCTGGGCAACATCCGACACGTTGGCTCGGGCAGCTTCACCTTCTCCTTCAACGGGACCTTCAAGCACCGGGTCCAGAGGAAATTGGGGATTCCGGCTGGTGTAGCACGTCAGCACATACTCTGCGACATTCTTCGCCAATTATTGCCCCTCAACCTCCAATTGGTCTGCGATGACGTCGCCCACCTTGGAGAGTTTGCTACCTGCCGAGCTCAATGCCTGCAATGCCAGGTCCGGCTCCGGCTCCGCATCATCTGGGCGCGAGGGACTGAAGCCCATCGGTGTCAGCGCGTCGTTGGCCTTGCCCAGGAACTCCCAAATATGTAGGGAGTCTGCAGTCCTCAAGCCCTTCAATTCTTCAAGGATCTTCTAGCTGCAACCAGTTCAGAATTCTCACAAGCGAGGCGCTCAACTTCTTTGGCGTTTTGCTAAATCTTCTCAGCAACTCGCTTCTCGAGTTTTCCGAGCTCCTCCTCCTGGAGGTGGATCTTGTTCTGGCGGTCAACCAGGTCCTTCTCCCTACCCCTCACTTTCTTCTCCCTAGCAACAAGGGCACCCTCTTGCTCGTAGAGTTCCTGCCCTCGCACCCAGGCCTTCTCCTCCTCCTCAATGCAGCGCTCTTCCAATTTCTTGGCGCGCTCTTCGAGGCCCTTGTCGGCCAGAGCCACCTTTTCGGTGAGCTCCTCCTCCCTCCTCAAGACGTCATCCCGTAGCTCTAGGAGTTTCTGCTCTTCATCTTCGAGCCGTTTCTCCGTCTCCTCAAGTGCCTCCCGGCGCTTGATGAGAGTAGTGTTAATGGCCTCAAGCCTTTCTTGGCGTTCATCGGCCGCACTGTTAGCTGCTTTGGTCTGCTCATAAATCTCCCGGGATTGAGCGTCGAGGGCACGAGTCATACTCTCCCTGTCATCCAATAATTTGCCCTAGTATTCCAGGCGGACCTTCTCCCGCTTGATCCACTCTTTGTCATCTGCTAGCCTCGACTGCGCCAGCTTGGTCTCGAAGTAGAGCCGGTTACGCTGGTTACGCCACCGCCTAAGGGTTTGGCGCTCCTCTTCAAGAGCCTTGCTCTCGTGGAAGAAGGCCAGTTGAACTTGACGCAGACTGGAACAGGCGTTGTCAATAGACAATGACAACGGGATAGGGTCCGGACCTGCTGGGGTCTCCTCCGCTGGTTCCAGCGGGTTTTCAGATACAAAAATTGGGTCCCACTCCACAATAGTGGTCCCCTGGGTCTTCATGGCACTAGGGCCGTCCTCCAAGATGGCCTCAGTCGCCATGGAGGAAAGTCCAGCTGATGAAGCTCCAACCTCCGGAAGTGGTTCCGAAGGCCCTCCGCCAGGTCTTCATCTGCCCTCTCGGGTAGGGGGCCAGCAACCTCTTCTGGGCACTCCAGCTCAGTTGCGGGAACCTCTGGCGTCGCCATCCCCGGAGCAGGGGTTGCTTTTGGCTCCGGCCTGTGCACCTCCTCTACTAGGGGCTCGAGCGTCGAAGCCTCTGCAACAACCGGCTCGAGAGCCAGAAAGTCTTCAACATCAACTGGCTCTGCGGCCAGAGCTCCAATAATGACCGGCGCTCCAGAAGTAGCCGACCCAACCGCCGAGACTTCCTCAACACCCGTCGCGCACGCTGGGACTTCAATTACCTCCGGCTCAACCATCGGGGCTTCGACAATTTCCGGCTCTGGGGCCGGAATTACTGCTTCCTCCGGCTCAACGGCCGGAGCTTCCATCATCTCTACACCAGGACCCGGAGGTTGATTCAACCTCCGGAGCAGGTGCCGCTGGCGCATCTTCTCTCCCGCGGTCCGGCGCTACCACGGGAGTCTCTGGGGAAGATTCGAGGTCCATGACCACGACAGCTGGCGCCGGAGCTGTCGCAGCTTCAGCCACCACTTGGGGCAGCACCGGGACAGGAGCAGAAGCTTCCGCCCGCACAACTTCAGCTGCTGTGGCTGAGGGTGGAGCCTCACTCCTCTTCTTGGGAACGCTGTAGATGATGGATGAAGAAACTTAAAAAACAATTACTACAACAAAACAACTATCTGAGGTAAAGATTAAAAATTACCTCGGGAGGCTTCCGCACCAGCTTGCGCGAAACCTCTTTCCCGTATGTTCTGGCCTGGTCATAGCCGCCGCCGGCGTGGAAGCACCGGAAGGCCCCCCGGAACTTGTTGCAGCCACGGGCATTTCCCTAGTCGAGGCCCCCCTTGATCGGGAAGAACCTCCGGACCTAGAGGCCTCAACCAGCCCTGGTGCTGGGGTCGCATGCCCGGAGCTAGCACCCCGGGAGGATGCCGCTGCGGGTATAGTCGTCGCGGTTGTAGAAGACCTCCCCCTCCGGGAAGAAGGAGCCGATGCAGAGGTAGCAGGCCTGACGGACCTTCCGTCGGCATGCTGCAGCATCCTCTTCCAGCTCAAGGGTTCGTCCGCTGGCTCCTTGCCCTTGCCGACGACCTTGACCCTTGGCTTCGGGGCAGGGTCGGAGCCACCTTCGAAAGCTCCAGGGATCACCACCCTGGAGGTCGATCTTCTCTCGATGACACCAAGGTCGTCAAGCATGGGCATCTTCCGCCGAAGCTCCCTGCTGAACTCTACTTCCACGTTCAGAGGGAGAAAAGCTGATGGTGGAGTCAAGTCGTCACCCGCGACGTCGATGCCGTGCTGGAATTTCTTGAGATGAAACTCCAAGGTTGTCCCCGTCATGTTGGACTTCAGCCCGGTCTCGACCCGGTCGTTGTCCATCACACTGTTGAGGGCCCAAGCGAGTTTTTCTCTCCTCTTCAGCGGTGCCCACCTGTTGACCAGGAAGTTGCAAAACACCGCTTGAGGAGTCAATCCTCCCTCCACGCATTGGCAGATCCTGGTCAGAGCAGGGTTGAAGGCTTCCGTCAGCACCGGAGCTTCACTCCAGATTGTCGTGTCGATGTTGGGGAGGCCTTCGGGCAGCTCCAGCCTCTCGTGCTCCTCCACCCGGATGACTATCCAGTCCTTCTTCCAATCATCCCATTTCCCAGAGAGAAACGACCGGAGGTACTTGAATGGGCACTTCTTGCGCTTCACGAAGTAGTAGAAGCCAAGGTACTCATTGCTCCTACCAGTGGTATGGACGGTGAAGAAGGTCCAGAAGAGTTCAATGCAGGGGGGATGCCCACCCACATCTCACAGAAGTGGACGAAGATAGACACAAGAAGAATGGAGTGGGGGCCAAGGTGATACAACTGCAGACCATAGAAGTCTAGTAGCATCAAGAAAAAGGAGGAAAAAGGTGGGATCAACCCCACCATGGCGTACGAGGAGAAGTACACCATTTCGCCGGCGTGCTCCTTCTCAAACGGGAGCTCTCCCCCGGCACGGACCGAGCGGTTGAAGAAGTTCGAGGACCATCCCATGAGGGCCCGGACCTTCTTCAGGTCACCGTCAGTCTTCAAACGGCTCTCGCGGAGACCCAACTCCATCGCAGCACAGCAAGGCAGGAGAGGAAGAGCAAGCACAAGTTGGGAGTTTGAGCGCAAGATCAGATGAGAGGCGTAAAGAACCCCAAACGGTGCGCGCTTTCCTTCTTAAGTAAGCCCTTGCGACGCTTGGATGGAAACCGCAAGCAAGTCGAAGATACTACTCAAAAAATTCCACCCAGCCGATGACAAGAGGGCCCGGGACCACCCCGACGATCAAGTCGAGGTTCTTACCCAGGCGAACGGTTGTCATCATGAGGCGGGAAGCCCGAAGGCGGCGGCCTGACAAGGCGCGCGGAACCAATACGATTTTCGTATCGGGAACCGCGACCTTCAATTGTGTGAGATCCGCACGCCAAATATCTCACCTGCCGCACACGGGATACGCCATGAGGCGAGGATTTAACTCAGAACCATCGCCAACAGCACATCTGAAGACCATTGAAGACTCAGTTCAAAAGTCGAAGGATGGACCCACCTCCGGCGGAATGACTTCACCCAAGGGGTCTTCCCCAGAGGTGGGCCCAGGGGGCCACTGTCGGTACCCTGGGTACCATATACCCCTTGGGATTGCAAAGATCTCAAGGGAAAGTCATCCACTTGATTTGAAGACCTTCGGAGGCCCACATGTCAGACATGTCCGGACCCGCTTCTCCAACATGGTTAGTCCCAGGGTCGCCATGTGTACTATCAAACCGGACCTACAACCTGCGAGGGGGGAAGCTCCGGGCTATGTACCGAAATGGCACCCCCGGACCTAACCCCAGACCGAGGGAAGCTTCGGTGCTGACACGTGTCGGGTAACACCGGAGTCATCTGTTCTCCACAGTGTGCTCCGGTGCTGCCACGTGTCCAACCGTCGGATCTTCAGCCTCTAACCTCCGGAAGACTCTACAATGGCTCCGGATCTTCAAAGGGGAATCAAGGACTTCAAGACCCGATCAAGTGTCATTAATACTGTATTAATGACACACGATCGGATGACCTTAGTTACCAGTAGCGGTGCTGTCAGAGCCCATAACTCGGTCATTAAGGGTAATTAAACGTGTTGAATGTATATCAATATCAGTAACCGCCGGGGCCACTTGTCGGGCCAGGCTAACTTGTAACGGCCTGCCCTTGTACTATAAAAGGACAGGCCAACGATACATAGGACATGTCTACACACTCGTTCCAAAGACGCTCTAGACACTCTGGACATACATCAAATACAACTTCAACACACCCCGTGGAGTAGGGTATTACGCTCAGGCGGCCTGAACCACGTAAATCCCCGTGTCTGTTGTGTCATTTAAAATTCGCCTTCTTGAATCTCCGCGCGCCCACACCGAACCTCAAACTCCTCTAACACTTTAGTAGTGTCGGGAGATCTGCCGGATCAAAACCACCGACAAAAGTGAAGAAGAAAGAGAAAAGCCCAATTGATGAATGAAGCGCAAAGTAGACTTAATTGAATAGGATGTGTGTGAAAGACATATCCCAAGAGCTCAAGTCTTTGCGTAGGGGCAAGGTCTTAAAATAAACCTTAATAATTCACTGAGCACAGGACTTGTCCGCTCACAAACTAGACTAGTCAGTTCAAATCTCTAGAGTCTCACTTTACAGTGCACCGGACTAGTCCGTTGTCAAACCATACTAGTCCATTGAACTCTTTGGAATCTCACTTCACAGTGCACCGAACTTGTCCATTCATGGACTGGATTAGTCCGTTAATACTTTCTAATGTTCCAATATACAGGGCACCAGACATGTCCGGACTCCTATCAGACTAGTCCGGTATACCCCACACATATTAGGATTTTTACTGTGTTGCACATTCCACGCCAATTTTACACAGCATACCGGACAAGTTCGGTCCCCAGTATGGACTAGTCCAGCCGTCGGGATCCCTAACAATAATAATTTAGGAAACACTATAAATAGGAGATCCATGACACCACATACACAACTCCCGTATTCTACCGTCAAGAACTGAAACCCTAGCACCGCCACATGTCCCAAGAGTACAAAAAACACATCTCCTCACACATCTAAGGTCCTCGAAAGTGAAAATACTTTGAGTATTCAGATTTGGGATTGGGAGATTGTTGTCTACACGTCATTGACCTCTTGATGCTTGATGTCTTTACACTCTTGCATTACTTGTAATCTTTTCGAGTGTACTAGATCATCCTTTTTCTGTTGTAATTCTTTTAGGATCCCTTGACGTGTTAGGTTGCCCCATTAACTTGGTGATTACCTGTAATAGTGGATTCAAGTTGGCCTTGTGTGGTGAGTTGATGAGGGAAAGGGTTTGAAGAGACCCGGCTCTGTGTGGGCCTCCTCAACAAGGACGTAGATCTCTTTGGTGAGATCAAACCTCGGTAAAAATGCATGTCCTGTGTGCTCATTTCTTTACTTTTGCAAGTTCTATCATCTTGGGCATTAGAATTGATCTATAAAGTAATTTGTGTTTCACTTGCAAGTTTGCAATATTGATAGTTCAATCAAGTTTGTTTGAATAGTAATTAAATTTTGTTGCTATAACATTCACAATCTCCGCATCAACACTTCATCAGTTCACAACACATGAGCACACAAGACTAGTCCGTAGTGACACCAGACAAGTCCAGTCCCTCAGGTATTTAATGATTTAATTAAGTGTGCAGGAAAACTTTAAAAACCTATCACCCCCCTCTAGGCCACATTCACAACCTCATGGCCTACATCTGTCATTAGGGTTTCAACTCCTATCACGGATCTTGACCAAGAACAAGCTTGGGGGAGGACCACCACTTGAGGTAACTTGTATCACACCCCATTTGCATTCCTTTATTTTATTTCTTTACTATCACCACATTTGCATCTTTATAAAAATAACAATAATAACATAGTATATGTTAGGTTAATAAATAAATGATGCGCGGTAAGAATATTTTTACTTTTCATAAGTTGAAATGATGAATAGTTGCTCTGTTTTATTTTCTCTAGTCTCGTGCATACAACTTAGTATTCTCTGAGTATTGGGTTTATTGGCCTAGAATATTCTTACCTAAAACTTGGATATTGTGGGTAGCAAAAGCTAAACCCAATTCTAGGTTGTTGTGGGATATGATATATAAGAGCTGCTAATGTCCCAGTTGAAAGTGAAACTTTATTTCACAGAGAAAATTTAAAATGCAAGTTTCTCATTTGATAGAAATTCCTACCAAAGCCATATGATGATTTTAATTAGATAAACCTTATGCATATACTATTTGCCTTCACATTGAGCTTGGTCAAACTAGTATAAACCTATGGGAGAATCTTTTCATACTTTAAGACCAAGATTGCACAGGCACATGCTAAACTTCTACACTAGAAGTTAGCAAAATTCTATCATACCATTCCACCGCCAAAAAGAAGATACGCCATGATTTTCATGGATAATACTCTCTCAAAATAATTTGAACATAGGAGTAGAAGACATTGCTACAAGAAAAAAGAAAATGCATGCTCATGTACAAGAGCGTGAGAAAAAAAATAAGTAGTCATGTTTCATCCTAACAAAAAGAGAGTGCATACAAAGGAGTCATCTTGGGGGGAGTTTGTTGACGGTCGTTATATACCAATTTCGATCATCAATATGACTCAGTTATGTGAGGGAATGAATATTTCTTACACACATCATAGTTATAAATAACCTAGTTCGACTTGTACATGGAGAAATTAGTGCATGCAGGTATTTTATATAGAATTAAAGTGAAACAAGAGGATGAATACTAAAGAATACCTTCCCCGCCAATCAGACCCCAACATGTGGTAGCACATGGATGAAATGGCCCACTTATTGGAGTATCAGAGAAGATCCAACGGCGTAGTGCCCGGAAATAGTCATTGGAACAACTTGCCAGCCACTTGGAGAAAGCGCAACGCATTTGGCGAGTTTACTAGGTCGGCTGAATAGGTGGTTTGGCCGACTTGTTCCTCATGTCCTTTTTGGTCAACTTCAACTTGGCACCCTGCGATGGATTGGTGATAAGAATGATGACTAAGTCACGCGAAAAGATGGTGGGAACTGACCTCAACACTAGTATAAATAGGACCCCTCACCCCTCACATCAACACACACCACTTGATCATTCAATCTCTTGTATACATTAGTTCTCCAAGTACCTATTGGAGGTTAGGCTATAGAGAGGAGCCTCTAGTCCCAAGTCCAAATTGGGAAAGGTATGTGTCGGTACCCGACATACCGGGTACCCTCGCGCACAGGTTGAAACCACCTAGGAGTCCAGCCTTCCTACCAAGACAGGGTCCGAGGGTGCCACGTGTCTAGAAGGCCAGGACCCCTCTACCTCAAATATGGGGTCCGGAGTATCCACATGTCCTCAAGGAGGTGTCTAGCTCCCCCTCAGGGATGAGCTCTCAAGTGTCCACATGTCCAATAGGACCAGATCCCGCTCCTCCCTATAGGAGTGGACTCCGATGCTGCCACGTAGTTTGAGGCAACAGGGAGGCCACCTCCCCAAAGAGGCGGGCTTTGTCTCTTCCACGTGTCTTCCATCCATGGAGCCCCCGCTCTACTCAGGAGCGGGCTCCAGGGCTGCCAAGTAGTCCGCGGGTCGGGACCCGGCCATCCCCGTGGAGGCTAGCTCCCGAGCTGCCACGTACTCTGCAACTTGTCCTGGGCGGTGGGTTGCGGAAGTTAAGAGGGAAGTGTGCCTTGTCCAGATCAGGCATTGAACACTCGCATCTTTCCCAGGTGAATGACGTAGCACACGCCTGCTGTCAGGTATCACTGCAACCAATCGCATCGCAGTGAAGATGTCGCAGGCCTACCCCACTCCGCCAAGTGGGTATCTTACAGCAACAGGGACAGACGGATGGGACATTTCCTGCCATCATCAACGACTACGCATGGGCCACTAGCGACCGAGGCGGCAAGACAGCGAGACTTCAAGCCGCGATCGGAGGAAGCTTACGTGCGAAGCCTTAGATCTTTAGGATAAGATCGTCCCGGGGCCACCTGTCGGGCCTCAGACCCCACGTCTAAGGCATCTAGCCTTGTCTATATAAGGACCAGACCGTTACCGTTACAAAGGATCCCCAATCTATGCACACACACATGCACCAGCAATACAACCTCACCGTGAGTAGGGTGTTACGCTCTTGCGGCCCGAACCACATAAAAACCATAGTCTCACACTCTTATACGCGTGGTCACTCAATAGGGGACTAAGCCTTGCTGATCAAAAAACCTCCGTGGGCTGCTCCTTAACAGATCCAGGGGAGCATTAACACTTTGACTTTGGCACGCCAGATAGGGGCTTTTTCACTCAAAAAAGTGGTTGCGCTTTCACCTCTATGGTGTTCATCAATTGTGGATGGCAGTTCTCGAGGCCACTGTTCGGTGACCAGATCCATCGCCCGAGCGGCACACTTTGGTCCATCACGCCCCCGCGCAGACGTAACTGGACAGGGTGACGCCTCCGGGCACGTCCTGACCTAGCCAGCGCCCCGTAGCTGATGGCTGCAAGTCCAGAGAGCACTCTGGTAGCATCTAGGGCTCTGCTCCACCAACAGCCATTGGTGAATGCTTCCCAGGGAGTGGCTTAGCAGTTGGTCCAAGACATCGACCACTTAGTCATGGCGGCCATCAACTCTCCTATCATACGGAGACATCACGTGTTGCTATCGTGCACGCCATCCATCGACCGTAACATCGCTAACTCCAGATTTACTAGGCTTACTAGCGCTGGTAAGATCCCCACAGAGGACCTGAGGGTTGAGCTTGACCGTTGTCAAGCTCAGATAGATGGCCACGTCATCATCGAGCAGCCGCAGGAGAGGCGGCACAACCTTGAAGCCGAGTATGGCCCTCGAGGGCCTGAGCAGGAGGCGTCCTCAATCCAAAGTGGACCACAGGTAAGTCCTCTGCCACCACCGCCAAACCAGGATTACGTTGGGTCGAGCGCACCCCTGCAGTACTTTGTGCAGCAGGTGCCGCAACAGCACTACTTGGCACAACTTATAACATAACAATAGGTGCCACAACAACAGGCTCAACAACAGCCGTACGTGGCGCAGCAAACTCCCCTAGGGTATGCTATTCCGTACGCCTCTTCGACGAAGCCCATCGGAGGGTGCATGGCCTTGGTGCCATACCTTTGTCTGGCAACATGGTCGCTCAAGTTACGGCCACACCTGCCAGAGAAGTTTGATGGGAGCATCAACCCAACCGAGACCCTGCAGATCTACACCATGACACTCCTTGTTGCAGGAGTGGATGGGTCCGTACTGGCGAACTACTTCCATGTCGCTCTGATCCGGTCAGCCCGGTCAGTGCTGATGAACCTGCCCCAGGGCTCCATAACCTCTTGGGATGAGCTCTGTCGACAGTTCACGGCGAACTTCGGTAGCTCCTACGCGCCCCGACACCAAGCTTGACCTCCAAGCCGTGCGCCAGCAACCCAAGGAGACACTGCGATCATTCATCCATAGCTTCTCCCAGGTACGCAACTCCATCCCCAACATCTCGAATGCTTGTGTAATTATGGCATTCCGGCAGGGAGTGCATGACCGGAAGATGCTCGAGAAGTTAGCCACGCACAACGTGTAAGATGTCTCCAAGCTCTTCTCCATCGCCGGCTGGTGCGCCTAGGCGGAAGAAGGTCGTGACTAGCACACACAGCCCGCCCCTGGAGTGGGCGGAGTCAGCCATACCGGTGATGGTGCCATTACCCCGGGTAGTGACAAAAAGAAGAACAAGAACCGGGCGGCGGCCAGAACAAGCCGCTACATGGGTCACCCGTCGCCGGAGTAGCGGCGACCGATGGTGGAAGACCCCCACACTCCGATAAGCGCCCACAACAGCCACCTACTGCTGACGACCATGTTGAGCCCTGCCCGGTGCACAAGACATGCGACCTCACCGCGAGCGAGTGTCGGGAGATCAAGAGATGCGCTGAGCGATACCAAGAACGGGTGCAGCGGCGTCCCAATAATGCCCCCTTCCACCAGTGGGAGGGTAAGCAGATGGTTGACATCAAGGTTGACGATGACTAGGAAATTGAATACTAGAAGCAGGAATGAACCATCAAGGCCTCCAACAAGACGAGGACTCCGACACCAGCAGCAACCACGAGCATCGCAAGACTCTCCCCGTCATAGTCAAGGGGTCTTAGGATCTCGCGTCCTTGAACACGGTCAAGACTCTGCGCCGAGCAGTGACTTCGATAGCCCCTACTCCCGCTCCGATGTTGCACAAGTGGAAGGAGATGCCAATTAGCCTCGACACCTCTGACTGCCCCATGAACATAGCGGGAGCCAGGATCCTGCCTCTCCTTGTTGCCCCCACCATTGCCAATGTCAAGCTCCACTACGTCTTGATAGATGCGGGGCCAGCCTCAACCTCATCAGTCATGCAGCCTTCGAGCACCTGCAAATCCTGTTGTTAAATCTCACCCCCTCAAGCTCGTTCTCGGGGGTGGGGACACGGAACATTATATCGTACAGCAACATCAACCTCTGAGTGACCTTTGGGGCACCCCACAACTATAGGAACGAGAGCATCCTTTTCGACATCGCAGATGTCAGCCTCCCCTTCAACTCCATCATCGGCAGACCCCCCTGTACCGATTCATGGCCATAGTCAACTACGGCTACCTTGTCCTGAAGATGCCAACCCCCTCCGGTGTCCTCAGGTTAAGCGGAGAACACACTGCTACAGTGTTAGTCTTGGAGATGCTCCAAGCACCACCCGAGGGCGGTGCTGTACTGAGTTAGCCTCTGCCGAGCTCGGGCCAGTGCGGCTCACCCACTGCAGCCTGTCTGTAGCCTTTTGGTAGCACCGACACTCTCGTCAAAGATGTCAAGATTAGTTCCGGCTCTGCTCAGACCCCTCACAAGGCAGGGGCCAAGGTATAAAGTAGGAACACCTGCTCAACACCCCTTCGGTAGCTATCGACTACAAGTTGCTCGGAATCCATCACAGCTACCCTCAGAGCTTTGGGCAACCCATATATATTAGCTTAGCAGGACAGTTTGAAGGTGTTCATAGTGTCTAGGAGCAGCATTTAGGACAACCGAGCTCCAGGAGGGTCAAGTTCAGAGTGCGCAGTCAGCTTAGCCTTGTCTCGAACCCTAAGCCTGTGCACCCTGCCTCCCTCGACACTTGGAAGCAGCCAGCTGCCCTCTTCTGTAAAAGCCTGCCTCCTCCTATGAATACTGATATAAAAGAATCACTGTCCTACTTCATGTTTCCCTAACAATGTTCATTTAATTACGCGCTAATTTTATGATCAACGATGCTAGACTCATTTTTTGTATATTTCCTTCATATACACGATTGTACACTCTGTATATCACCCTTGCTGGAGTCCTGCAATCCTGCTATTGGTGAGCTTGCTTGAGGTACCTGCAGTGTGTGACGGGTTCTCGCGGCTACCCGTGTCCTTGGAGTTGGCCTCCCAGGGGAGGCCTAAGCCAAGCAGAAGGTCCAGGACGTGCGAACTGCTTAGCCTGGTCTTGTACCTTAAGCACGCACGCCCTGGCTCTCAGCGTTGTGGTCGAGTACTGGGGGACGGAGAGAACACACCATAAGGACGGCGGGGGCCGAACCTCGAATCACTAACGCATTGAATTACCCAAGTCCCGTGTGTTAGCTCATTACAGTAAGACATGACAAAGCTAAGGAAGGGTAACAGGTAAAACCGGTGAGCAAACTAGTCCCTCCTTTATTGTGTGTGCAGGAAAGCCAGCTCCGACACCACCCAAGGGGCCAGCCGTCAACGTCCAAACATGTGGACGACAACAACAAGCGCTAATAAGTGAGTACACTCTTCTACCCTGCTCTTGTTGCTAACAGGGTTCTCTTGTGGTGCTTGCACACCAGGGGCCTACCGTCGAAGTGCTACACATCGATGGTAGACGACGCTGGAGCAGCCAGTTCTGGCACCTCCTAGGAGACCTATCGTCGACAACACAACAACGATGGTGGGCGACGTCGGAGCAGCCAACTCCGGCACCACCCAAGGGGTCTGCTATTGATGTCTCAGCATGTTGACGACAGCAACAAGCGCTGATCCGTGAGTACACTTTCCTGCCCTGCTCTTGTTGCTAGCAAGGTTCTCTTGTTGTAGCCTGTACAACAGGGGCCTGCCGTCGAAGTGCTACACATCGGTGGTGGATGACGCCGAAGCAGCCAGCTCCGTCACCTCCCAGGGGGTCTGCCGTCGACAGCTCTATGATGATAATGGCCAACATCGGAGCAGCCAGATCTGGCACCTCCCAGGGTGCCTGTCGTCAATGACTCAACAACGATGGCAGGCAATGCCAGAGCAGCTTGCTCCGACACCTCCCAATGGGTCTGCCTTTGACGACTCTACAACGATGGTGGGCGACGCCGGAGCAGTCAGCTTCAGCACCACCCAAGGGGGCTGCCGCTGACATCTCATCATGTTGATGATAGCAACAAGTGCTAATCAGAGAATACACTCCTGTCGTCCTCTTGTTGCTAACAGGGTTCTCTTGTGGTAGCCTGTACATCAAGGGCCTGTCGTCGAAGTGCTACACATTGGTGGTGGACAACGCCAGAGCAGCCAGCTCTGACACCTCGTAAGAGTCCTGCCGCCAACATCTCAACGACGATGGTGGACGACGTCGGAGCATCTAGCTCCAACAACACCCAAGAGGGATGCCATCTATGAATCTATGACGATGGTGGGCAACGCCAGAGCGGCCAGCTCCATCATTACCCAAGAGGCCTGCCTTCGATGACTCTACGACGATGGTGGGCGACGCAAGAGCAATCAGCTCCGGCACCATCCAAGGGGCCCGCCATCGACGTCTTAGCATGTTGACGATAGCAACAAGCGTTGATCTATGAGTACACTCTCCTGCCCTTCTCTTATTGCTAACAGGGTTCTCTTGTGGTAGCCTGTACCCAAGGGACCTGCCGTCGACGAATCTACCATGATGGTGGGAGACGCTGAAGCAGCGAGCTATGGCACCACCCAAGGGGCCTACCGTCGACGTCTCAATGATGATGGTGGACGACGGTGGAGAAGCCAGCTCCGGCACCTCCCACGGGGCTTGCCGTCGACGCCTCTACGATGATGGTGGGAGATGCTAGAGTAGTCAGCTCCGGCACCACCCAAGGGGCCTGCCGTCGATGTCTCAACATGTTGACGATAGCAACAAGCGCTGATTAGGGATTACACTCTCCTGCCATGCTCTTGCTGATAACAGGATTCTCTTGTGGTAGCCTGTACCACCATGGTCCTGCCGTCAAAGTGCTACACATCGATAGTGGACGATGTCGGAGTAGCCAGCTCCGGCACCTCCCAAGGGGTCTCCCGTCGAAGTGCTACACATCGGTGGTGGACGACGCTGTAGCAGCAAGCTCCGGCACCTCCCAAGTGGCCTGCCGTCAACGTTCTCAAGAACTATGGTGGACGACGCCAGAGCAGCCAGCTCTGACACCACCCAAGGAGCCTGCCATCGATGAATCTATGATGATTGTGGGCAACGTCGAAGCAGCAAGCTCCGACACTACCAAAGGGGCTTGCCATCGATGAATCTATAACGATGGTGGGCGACGCCGATGTAGCTAGCTTTGGCACCATCCGAGGGGCCTTCCATATACAAATCTACGATGATGGTGGGCAATGCCAGAACAGCCAGCTCCGACAGCACCCAAGCGGCTTGCCGTCGATGTCTCAACGATGATGGTGGGCGATGCCAGAGCATCCAACTCCCGCACCTCCCAAGGGGTCTGCCGTTGACGACTCTACGATGATGGTGGGTGGCACGAGAGTAGTCACCTCCGGCACCACCCAAGGTCCCTGCCATCGATGTTTCAGCATGCTGACGACAGCAACAAGCGCTGATCAGTGAGTACACTCTCCTACCATGCTCTTGTTGCTTACAGGGTTTTCTTGTGGTAGCCTATACACCAAGGGCCTGCCGTCAAAGCGCTACACATAGGTGGTGGACGACGCCAGAGCAGCCATCTCTGGCACCTCCCAGGGGGCCTGCCTTCGACGTCTCAACGACGATGGTGGAGGATGCTGGAGCAGCCAGCTTTGGCACCACCCAGGGGCCTGCCATTGACACCTCAATGACAATGGTTGGCGACACCAGAGCAGCAAGCTTTGGGACTACCCATAGGGCTTGCCGTCGACGAATCTATGACGATGGTGTGGGACACAGGAGCAGCCAGCTCTGCCACCACCCAACAGGCCTGCCATCGACAAATCTACGACGATGGTGGGCGACGCCGGAGCAGCCAGCTCTGGCACCACCGAAGGCGCCTATCGTCGACATCTCATTGACGACGGTGGGTAAACCGGAGCAGCTAGCTCCAACTCCACCCAGGGGGCATGCCGTCGACGACTCCACTCAGACGGAGCTCAGTGCCCTAGGAGGGGCCACAATGAGGTCACCCACTAAAACTCCCCCGCTTCGCTGGGGGCCTGTCGGAGACATCCTACGATCAAGTGGTAGGTGTGCCCAACCACCTGGCCACATCTACAAGGTGGCCTCTAAGAGGGTTCCATAGGTAGGACGTCAACTGACGACAAATCGGCCATGTCAACTGTGCAATCGTTGGTCCCTCAAAAGCTAACAAACTCAAGAAAAGTTCTTCAAGCCCTTACATAGCTAAGGACTCGGAGCACTAGTTTAAGAAGCATAATAAAAGCCAAGAAACCAAACACAAATTCAAATTCATTGAAGAATATTTACAAAGGTGCAAACCTCGGATACAAAATGGGTCGCTAGACTCAATCCTTGGCAAACTGCGCGATGACATGTTTGGCGGTATCCTTGACCTCCACTACTGCCGTCTCCTCGCGCTCCTCGATGGGGCCTTCAAAAACTGGCTCAAGTGGCAACTCAGTGTACCCACTCCGGTAGTACACCAGAACATGGGATGCCATTGTCTCCGCCACTGCTCTACCCTTAGCTTCCAGACGCTGGGCAAGCTGACGCTCTTGCAGATCGAGCTTCCGGGCGCGATGCTATGAGGTCTGCTCCTGAGCCTGAACGTCAAGCTTTAGAAGGAGGAGTTCTTCGTGCTCGACTAGGTGCTGCTCCTGACCTCGCGCTAGATTGCTCTCCCAAAGCTCAAGGTCTTCGACACGAGACTGCAGCCTATCCTACTCCGCCGTAGCCCGAGCCATCATCACATGGGTCGTGCCTTTTACTCGGCGACAGCGGCCTCCCGCTCAGCAATAGTGGCCTCGCGGTGACCCAGGGCCTCTCGACCATCTTAAAGGGAACGCAGGAGTGCGTCATCCATGTCAATGGCTACCATAGCGTCGACAAGAATCTTCTGTGACATTGCGTCCATGGCCTTCGCCAAGCGGTGCCTCAACTCTAGCTCCTCACTCTCCTTCTAGTACTTCACCTTTGCCTCAGTGATCTTGGACCACCAAAGGTCCTCTCAGGCTCGAAGGCGCTTGCCCTCAGCATGCAGCTTCTCCCACTCTACGGCAAGGGTCACCTGTGCCCGGTGGAGGATGGATTGCACCTGGTTGATGTTGGACTGCACTGAGTCCATAACATCGGAGAGGTGCTCTGGCTGCACTGAAGTAATGGAAGGCCGCCCGATGATCATCTCGAGAACTTCTTCCTCTAACAGCGGTGAATGCGAGACCACCAGTACCGGGGACCTCGTCCTCGGGCACTGAGTAGAAGTCGCAGCGCTACCCAAAGCAGCAGCACCACTATCGCCCAAGGAGCCACCTGCCAAATCAGCAGCCTCGGAGGCCACGCCCTCAGCTCGCTAAGCCGACTCTGACATTGCCTCCAGTATGATGGCCAGAGGTGCCTCTGGCACGACAGCTGGAGATTCTTCACTACCCACGCCAGGTGCGGACATCGGAGCGATGCTCCCCTGTGCTTTCTTGGGCCGACTTTGGAGTGCTCCAGGACACTACCCCCGACGGTAAAGGCATCACAATAGCTAACGTAGACTTGCAGATAAAGTTCAATATCTGCCCAAAATAGAAGAACAGAAAAGATAACGAAGCAAGCATTGGTAAGAATGCGATACCGATGTCCTCGGAAGCTCCAGCAGGCCTCGACCTTCGTTGGCTATGAAGTTGCGGGCCATGTCGATGGGGTCGAAGGCATGGTCGCCCAGGCAAGGTCTCCACCGGAACCACCAACGATGCTACCGCCCAGCATCGGTGCACCTCGACTGACTCCAACAGTGCCACTCCCGGAGCCTCCTTACAAGCCACTGCCGACGTTGGCCCGAGGCCTCTTTGCCTGAGGATACATGGGTGTACCGCTCCTAGATCTCTCTTTGGCGCCTTGTGCTGCGCCGGTAGCAGAGATGGTGGTCGGTGCGCTGGCCGCAGTCGATTGCGGAACCGCTTCTTGACGGGCCTAGCCTCGCCCTGAAGAACTGCCAACACCCAATGCAGAGGAAGGGCGCTCTGGTGGATGTTGACTTAGAGCCAGGACCGCCCACGGTCGTGCCCTCGGCAGCAATCGAGGGCGTTTCTCCTTCGCAAGCTCGATCACCGTCGACTTCCCCTTCCCTACATTGGGTATGGGCGCCTACCCCTTCCCTGTGTCAGGGACCAGCACCTTGCCTTTCCCTATGACAGAGAACGCGTCTTCGGAGCCTGGAGCGGGTGTACACTCCTGTGGAGGGTCGACAATGGCCAGTCCACGGTCTGCATCGCCAACCTATCGTGGCGCGAGACCGAGGGTGTCCAGGTTTGACATCTCCTTCATGATCTTCACCCAAAGGCTCTGATCTATGCAAAGTGGCGAATGGGGCCGCAGAAGGTTGAAGACATAGGAAGTCAGCGGGTCATCACACGCCTTTGTCATTACATCAAACACCTCTTTCGAGGTCATCTCTGTGTCACAACCCTGCACCAGCCTGGTGCTGTCCTACGGCCGGAAGTATAGCCATGAGGGGTGGCTATGTTGTTGGAGGGAGGCCAGGCATCAACACACGAAGTTTGACATCACCAAGAGCTCCGACAAACCTAGATTTTCCACGAATCGGATCTTCTCCATCACCGAGGTGTAAGCCTGCTCCATCTTCGGGCACTACTCTCAGGTCTCCTCCTTGAGTACTGGCCTGCCGGTGAGCAGGACCATGCGATCGTGGGCATCGGCCTGTACGATCACCCAGTTGCTGCTCCAGTCGGCCAACTTCGCTGTGGAGAGTGGGGTGATGTACTTAAAAGGGTTTTTGGCCCGATGCTGAAAGTAGTAGGCGCTGAGGAAGCTTGTCTTGCTCTTCTTCCCGGTCCACCTCAGCACAAAGAACCGCTAGAACACCGACATGAATGGGTACACCCCGACAAACATCTCGCAGAATTCCGAGAACACCGCCGCCACCACCAGAGAGTTCGACGATAAGTGGTAAAGCTGGAGCTCGAGGACCTCCAGAAGCATCACCAGGAAGGTGGAAACAAGAGGAACAAACCTAGAGTATGCATACGACTTGAAGAAGATGATTTCTTTCTCCCCCAACATAGAGGCAATGAGCCGAGCGGGATCAGATCCCACCGCTCCCCGTCCTCCTAGCCGAATAGCCACCTCACGAACGCTACATCCTCTATGCAAGAAGGAGGAAAGGCTGAGTCCATTAAAGCAGGAGTTGAGAACCTCGAAGGTGGGGAGATAGTGGGTGCTCAAGGAGGAAGACGAAGGCTCGATCATTGGGGTGTGCGTAAGGAGGAACCACCTTTGCCCACAAAGGTTTCCTTTTAACACCCTGTAGGCGTTTGAGCACACCGAGCAAATCGCTTGGGGCTGAAACCCGCTGGTCAACCCGAAGCGTCCCTGACAGTGGGGCACATGTCTCCTGTCAGAGAGATTGGCACGATTGGGCTTCGACCTGAGAAGGCAACCCGGCGGTTCCCATAAAGGCGGGAGTGGAAGCAGCAGAAGCACAATAGCCACATTGGGAATCGTCGCAGTAAAAAAGCCGCAGCAAGTCATGATTCCGTTGCCATGATCCCTCAAGCAGAGAGGGAAGCATGGCCACGATGGCAGAGGTGCACACCATTTCGGTTGATCAAGACCAAATAAAAAAAAAAAGTGTGGGAAAGCAGGGATAGGGCTCCACCCTCGGGCTCATCACCTCCCCCAGGGTGGACCTAGAGGCCACTGTCAGTACCTGGCATACCGGGTACCCTCGCGCACAGGCTAAAGCCGCCAAGGAGCCTAGCCTTCCTACCAAGGCAGGGTCCGAGGGCGCCATGTGTCCAGAAGGACCGGACCCTCTACCTCAGATACGAGGTCCGAAGTATCCACATGGACCTCAAGGAGGAGTCCAACTCCCTCTCAGAGACGAGCTCCCAAGCGGCCACGTGTTCAATAGGACGGGATCCCGCTCCCCCCATAGGAGAGGGCCCTGATGGTTCCACGTGGTTCGAGGAAACAGCCAGGCCACCTCCTCGAAGAGTCGGGCTCCAGCTCTTCCACGTGTCTCGCAGCCCTGGAGCCCCCGCTCTACTCAGGAGCAGGCTTTGGAGCTACCATGTGGTCCGCGAGTCAGGACCCGGCGTCCCCCATGGAGGCTAGCTCCCGAGCTGCCATGTACCCTGCAACATGGCCTAGGCGGTGGGTTGTAGGAGTTAAGAGGGTAGTGTGCCTTGTCCAAATCATTCATTGAAGACTCGCATCTTCCCTAGGCAAATGATGTGGTGCACGCCTGCTACCAGGTACCGCTGTGCCCAATTACATCACGGTGAAGACGCCACAGGGCTACCCCACTTCACCAAGTGGGTAGCTTACAGCGACAGGGATAGTCAGATGGGACATTCCCTACCATCATCAACAACTTTGCATGGGCCACTGGCGACCGAGGCGGCAAGACGGCGAGACTTCAAGCCGCGGTCAGATGAAGCTTATGCGAGAAGACATAGATCTTTAGGATAAGGTCACCCTACGACCACCTGTCAGGCCCCGTACCGCACTTGTTATTCATCTAGCCTTATCTATAAAAGGACCAGACTGCTACCGTTACAAAGGATCCCCAATCTACACACACACACACACACACACACACACTAGCAATACAACCTCACAGTGGAGTGGGGTGTTACGCTCTTGTGGCTCGAACCACGTAAAAACCACAGTCTCACACTCTCATACGCGCAATCACTCAATAGAGGACGAAGCCCTGCCGATCAAAGAACCTTCACAGGGTGCTCCTTAGCAGATTCGGGGGAAGTGTCGCATTAACACTTCGACAGTATGTCTCATGTATCTTTTCTTGTATTTGTGACTTTATTCATTATAATAATAGTATTATTAGTCTTTCTTTATTCATATACTTGGGCAAAGTGTTTCTTGTTTGATTGTGGATTCCATGTATGTGCTAGGTTTAGATGTTGTTATGATCTAGACATAATGCGATTATCATGTTATCATAAACATTATACACCTTCACTATAGTCTAATTAGGTAATAATATGATTATGTCAATATCAATATGTTAGTGCTTGGATCCAACACTGGTTCAATGATTTTTAGGTTAGTTGTTGCCTTAGGATGAATATTATAATGAGTAGGTTTAGGCCCGATCTTCTAAAAGGTATGTCGATTGGGGTGGAGAACTCGACGTTGATGATCTGCGGCACTCGAGCGGTTCGAGTACCCCTACAATCACTACACCATGGCTCTATTGGTTATCAACCGTGCTGCACACGCTTGGCCTCGTCAAGAAGGCTAATCCCTACAAGTGCAACCGAGAACACGAGCAAGAACGTAGAAGACACGATCGGAAATCGCGAAGTTGGGGTCTCACAAACCGTAGAATGGCAATTTTATTGATCTAAGCAAAAACCACCGAATATGACCGGCGTCTGCAGTATTTATAGGCTAGGGTTCGACCAAAACACGATTAGACGCGTCCCTAATGGACTCTTACGGGATACAAGGCCCAAAGGCCCGATTCGGTGGCGCAGCACCGGACAGAAATCTGGACTGGAATTGTTTCGACAATTCCCAATGACTGCGAAGGAATTTTGAGGTGGGACCAGAACCATTGGAAATTTTATCTTCTTCTCTTTCCGTGCATATGTAGAACGTCGAAAACGGAGTCCGTATGCCTCCTGGGCTTCTGTTTTAAGGTGGACTGCTCCTAGACTCCGAGTTGAATTCGAGTCCGAGTTGTAAACTGTTTCCATCAACTTGTGGACGTCCCATGTGGTTCTCCATGCTCCCAAGGCCTCCTTCCTTCACTTTTTTGTCTTCTCCATTATTCCTAATAACAATTAAATCATCACATAGCAATCTATTCTCAAACTCACATGCAAAAGAAGTTAAGAACGAATTCACCTGCTGATTTAATAACCGTGCCCGTGCTATTGTGATTGGTCCTTGCAGTTCAATGTGCGTCTCTGCTGTTGTGATGTCCTCATCATCCTCCCCCTCTTGAATTGGAGTCGTCCTCGACTCAAGTTCATCTTCTTCTCCCAAGTACGGTCGCAAATCTGAAATGTTAAATGTAGGACTAACCCCAAAATCGGGAGGCAATTCAAGCTTATATGCATTATCATTAATCTTTTCAACAATCTTAAAAGGATTAGCAGCTCGTGGCATAAGTTTAGATTTTCTCAAGTCGGGAAATCGCTCTTTTCTCAAATGTAACCACACCAAATCACCTGGTTCAAGTTTTACTTCTTTTCTACCTTTACTACCTGCAATCCTATACTTCTCATTCATCATTTCAATATTTTTCTTTGTAGTTTCATGCATCTTAAGAATAAATTCTGATCGTTGTGTAGCATCCAAATTTATAGTTTCAGAAGGCGGCAAAGGTAGTAAATCAATAGGAGCACGGGGTTTGAAACCATACACTACCTGGAATGGACTTACTTTGTCGTGGAGTGAACGGATATGTTGTAAGCAAATTCTATATGTGGTAAACACTCCTCCCACAACTTCAAATTTGTTTTCAAGACAGCCCGCAACATAGTGGATAAAGTACGATTAACTACCTCGGTCTGTCCATCCGTTTGTGGGTGACATGTAGTTGAAAACAGCAACTTGGTTCCCAATTTATACCACAAAGTTCTCCAAAAATGACTTAAAAATTTTGCATCATGATCAGAAACAATGGTATTTGGCACACCATGTAAACGAACAATTTCCGTCATAAGTAAATCAGCAATGTGTGAGGCATTATCATTCTTATGACAAGGTATAAAGTGTGCCATTTTGGAAAAATGATCAACAACTACAAAAATACTATCCCTCCCCCTCTTAGTCCAAGGCAATCCCAAAACAATGTCCATAGAAATATCCTCCCAAGTTACACTAGGAACAGGAAGAGGCATATAAAGACCATGTGGGTTAAGGCGAGACTTAGCTTTGTTGCAAGTAGTGCATCGTGACACATAGCGCTCGACATCACGCCTCATCTTTGGCCAAAATAAGTGTGTGAACAGCATCTCTTCAGTTTTCTTCACTCCAAAATGTCCCATCAAACCTCCTCCATGTGCTTCCTCCAAAAGCAATAGATGAACAGAGCTAGCTGGAATGCATAGCTTGTTAGCACGATAGAGGAGACCCTCTCGCAGCACATATTTATTCCAAGTTCTTCCTTCTCTACAATTTTCAAAAGCATCTTTGAAGTCCAAATCAGTAGCATATAATGCTTTAATTGTTTCCGAACCAAAGATTTTATGATCAAGTTGGGACAGCATGGTATAACGCCTAGATAATGCATCGGCAATGATATTTTCCTTCCCTTTCTTATGCTTAATGATGTATGGAAACGACTCTATGAACTCAATCCATTTAGAATGTCGTTTATTCAGATTTGTTTGACACTTAAGATACTTCAATGATTCATGATCGGAATGTATGACAAACTCCTTAGACCAAAGATAATGTTGCCAAGTTTGTAATACACGTACTAAGGCATACAATTCCTTATCATAAGTGGAATAATTCAGAGAAGGACCATGAAGTTTTTCACTAAAGAAAGCAACGGGTTTACCTCCTTGTATGAGAACGCCTCCAATACCGATGCCGCTTGCATCGCATTCTAGCTCAAAGGTCTTGTCAAAATCAGGAAGTTGTAGTAATGGTGCTTGTGTAAGCTTCGATTTGAGAGCATCAAAAGCTTGTTGCTGCTGTTTGCCCCATCGAAATGGAACTCCCCTCTTCGTTAGCTCATGTAGAGGTGCTGCAATGGTGCTGAAATCCCGCACAAAGCGCCGATAAAAACCTGCAAGACCAAGAAAACTACGAACCTGTGTGACGGTTGTTGGGGCTGGACAGCTGGTGATTGCTTCAATTTTTGCCTCATCCATCTCAATTCCCTGCGAGGAAACGACATAGCCAAGAAAAGACACTCGATTGGTGCAAAAGACGCACTTTTCGAGGTTACCATACAAACGTGCATCTCTCAAAACAGTAAAAACAGCACGTAAATGATCAGGATGTTCATCATATGACTTGCTGTAAATGAGGATATCATCGAAGTAAACCACCACAAATTGTCCAATGAAAGCACGTAAAACCTCGTTCATTAATCGCATAAAGGTGCTAGGTGCATTATTTAAACCAAAAGGCATGACTAACCACTCATAAAGTCCAAACTTGGTTTTAAATGCAGTTTTCCATTCATCTCCTAGTGCCATTCTAATTTTGTGGTAACCACTACGTAAGTCAATTTTTGTGAAGATGATAGCACCACTCAATTCATCAAGCATGTCATCTAATCAAGGAATAGGATACCAATATCGAATGGTGATGTTATTAATCGCTCGACAATCAACACGCATGCGCCAACTACCATCTTTCTTAGGAACCAAAAGAACAGGAACGGAACAAGGGCTAAGGCTTTCACGAATGTACCCGCGGTCCAAAAGATCTTGGACTTGTCGCTGAATTTCCTTAGTTTCTTGTGGAGTCGCCCTGTATGCTGCACGATTTGGTAAACTTGCTCCTAGAATCAAATCGATCTTGTGTTCAATGCCTCTCATCGGTGGTAAACCAGGGGGTATCTCGGAGGGAAACACATCCTCAAACTCCCGCAAAAGGTTAGCAACAGCAGGGGGCAATGCAATAGACAATTCATGAAGTGAAAACATGGCTTTTTTGCAAACTAAAGCATAGCACATCCCCTTAGCATCGAATAAATCAGCAAGTTCAGATTTAGTTGCGAGCAACGATGGTGACTTTAACTTAATAACTTGCTGTTTTTCAGATTCTAATTTTATTGCTTTGCCCTCACGAATTTTACTCTTCTCAAAATGCACAATTTCAGCAGGAGTCATGGGGAGCAAAGTGATTTTCTTTCCCTTATGCATGAGAGTATATTTATTGGTTCTACCATGATGAATAGCATCTGTATCAAATTCACAAGGATGACCCAATAAAAGAGAACAAGCATCCATAGGAACAACATCAAAATCAGCAAAATCATGGTATGAACCAATTGAAAAATGTATTCTCACTGTTTGTGTTACCCGAACCTTACCGCTGTTGTTGAACCATTGAATGTGGTACGGATGAGGGTGTGCTCTTGTAGTCAAACCGAGTTTCTTGACGACTTCCGTGTTTACCAAGTTATTGCAGCTACCTCCATCAATTATAGTGTGTACACGGCAGTCCTTGACGACGAGAAACATGTGGAAGAGGTTGTGTCGTTGTAGCTTGTCGTCGGTCTCCACTTTGGAGCTCAAGGCACGCTGCACAATGATGCTCCTATAGTTCTCCGTCGCCGCTGTACCAAGTACCTCTTCTTCGGTGTGTTCGTCATTTGGATCTGTAAAGTCAGTAGCAAGAGAATATTCATCTTCAACATCCAAAGTACTATCATACCCGCCATCGTCGCGTGCTATGTATGCTCGTTTGCTCGGGCAATCTCTCATCATATGACCAAGACCCTGGCAACGGTGACACTTAATGTCGGAAGTACGACCCGTAGAAGAAGTGGACGACGAAGGATTGAATGATGTCGCCTTGCTGCCTTCTGGCACGCGAGAAGGTGGAGCAGCAGGTATAGTTCGTTGGCCGCCATTGGGTGGTGTAGTCGCTGCACGGGGGGTCGAAGATGGTGCTGTTTTGGAGGGTGTAGTCGCTGCACGTGGCGTGAAGTTGCTCCTCGTGTGTTGTTGCTGTTGTTGTCGGCCCTGCAATTCTTTTTATGCCAACATAGCAAGCTAAAACAATCTGTTAACAATATCATATTCCTTGTAATCAACAATGTCCTGAGTTTCACGCCCCAACCCCCCATAAAAACGAGCTATTTTATCATCCATGTCCTCTACTACCCCACAACGCAGCATACCCTTTTGTAACTCTTGATAATACTCCTCTACGGACATGTTACATTGGTCTAAACGCTGCAATTTTTTGCGAAGGTCCAGCTGAAAAGATGGAGGAACAAATCGAACATGCATAGCTTCCTTTAATCTATCCCATGTTGGAGGATCAGTTCTAATTTTAACAAGTTCATTCCACCATATGATAGCAAAGTCCTTAAACTCACTAGTGGCTTGATGAACTCTATGTTGTTCAGGAACAAGATGGGAATTAAATTTTTGCTCTACTGTCATCTCCCAATCAAGATAAGCCTCATCATCATAAGCACCAAAAAAAGAGGGTATAGTAAATTTCACTTTAGAAAAAGGATCATCAGGAGGGCGATTATAATTGTTATGATTATTGCCTCCCATACCTCGACGATAAAGTGGCAGTCTTGGCTGATTATTGTGATCTTCCAGTTCATCATAAGCATTGTCTTCTTGTCTTCCAGCGAGAGGCAACCGAGCCTCAAAAGTATTCATCCGAAGAGCAAGGTCATCCAGTTGGCGAGTCATGTTCGCCAATGACCCCTCCGTTGCTGCGTTGTATTTGGCGAACATATCCGTCATGGTCTTCATCATATCGCGTAACTCAGCATGTTGAACACATTCATCATTATTGTCTTCTTCTGCCATTGTTAGTAGGAAACAAAAGACAACAAAAAAATATGTTATCCCTATCAACTACAGTGACAATGTGGAAGGTGGAAGAAAACAATCTCTCTCGCTCAAGCGTCTTACCACGCTCTTACAAGTGTTCTTACCGACACAGCAGGTGGTGTGGACGGTGAGATGAACCAATGAAGCGTGGGGTGATTGCAAAGGTACCTGTTATGCTCAAGAGAAAGGTGGAGCTTGGATGGCACAATATGGTGGCTAATAAGCAGAAAATCGTTAACAGCTAAACAAAGTTAAATAAGTATTTAATGTAAGAAACTGTTGCTGGTCAACCGAGTGCCCTAGAGCCTAGCACAACACAAGGAAGTATTAAGGCAAAAGAAAGACAGAATGATATAACCAACAAAACAGCACCAAGTGGTGTAGGCCAATTGCTTTAATATGCGTGCTCTTCACTATTTTTTTTTCTTTTTTGTAATATTTTTTTTGTTATTTTTTCTTTACTCCGGAGCACAAATATAGGAAGCACGCAAATTTGCAGATCAATTGGATGTAATATGCGGCCTATAGAAAATCAAGAATATTCTTTAAAATTCGTGATGAAACTTTGGAGGCCGGATAGCCTATCTTCCGAGGGAAATTTAGGCAATCTAATTTTGCCGAACGCGGCTACGTTGTGGAAAATCAGATGCGAACTTTTGCTTAGATGAATTTGAAAAAAAAATCGCCTGATTTCGAGTTCGTATGCGAAAGTTATGGCCGTTTTAAGGTAGGCTATCCGAGTTACGATTTTTTGGATGTTGATTCCAACTCGGTTTGAGAACAGAACTCACAATCAGATACAAAAATGATCGGGAATTTGCACAGCAACTAATGGGGTGGTGTGTGATGATTCAAGGATGAATGGCACAAAGATTTGTCACCTAATCTAGGGCTGGCGATGCGGGAATTCACGCAAGGCGGCTAGCTAGGGTAAACTGATGAACGTGGCGGATCGGATTGTTATTTAGGGATTGTGGAATAGGTGTCGAATAGCAAGAAAACAAGGACGAAACACGATAACTAGGACCCAAAAACACAAAGCTAAACCAGCAACAAGACTCAAGCACACGAATGCAAACTCAACAATGCAATCTGAAAAACGAAACTGCAGGCACTATAGTATGGGAAGCGGTAAAAATGATCTAATTTTTTTGTGGCTTTTCTGTGGACTCTAGGTACGAAACAAAATTGATCTAATGGAAGGAAGGAAAAACAAAGATACCTCATGGGCAACCTGGAAATCTGATACCAATTGATGAGTAGGTTTAGGCCCGATCTTCCGAAAGGTATGTCGATTGGGGTGGAGAACTCGACGATGATGATCCGCAGCACTCGAGCGGTTCGAGTACCCCTGCAATCACTACACCACAGCTCCGTTGGTTATCAACCGTGCTGCACACGCTTGACCTCGCCAAGAAGACTAATCCCTGCAAGTGCAACCGAGAACACGAGCAAGAACGTAGAAGACACGATCGGAAATCGCGAAGTTGGGGTCTTACAAACCGTAGAACGGTGATTTTATTGATCTAAGCAAAACTCACCGAATATGACCGGCGGCTGCAGTATTTATAGGCTAGGGTTCGACCAAAACACGATTATACGCGTCCCTAATGGACTCTTACGGGATACAAGGCCCAAAGGCCCGATTCGGTGGCACAACACCAGACAGAATCTGGACTCTAATTGTTTCGACGATTCCAATGACTGCGAAGGAATTTTGAGGTGGGACCAGAACCATTGGAAATTTTATCTTCTCCTCTTTCCGTGCATATGTAGAACGTCGGAAACGGAGTCCGTATGCCTCCTGGGCGTCTGTTTTAAGGTGGACTGCTCCTGGACTCCGAGTTGAACTCGAGTCCGAGTTGTAAACTGTTTCCATCAACTTGTGGACGTCCCAGATGGTTCTCCATGCTCCCAAGGCCTCCTTCCTTCACTTGTTTGTCTTCTCCATTATTCCTAATAACAATTAAATCATCACATAGCAATCTATTCTCAAACTCACATGCAAAAGAAGTTAAGAACGAATTCACCTGCTCATTTAATAACCGTGCCCGTGCTCTTGTGATTGGTCCTTGCAGTTCAATGTGCGTCTCTGCTGTTGTGATGTCCTCATCATATTACGTTGCGCCACTTAAGGTATTTACTTACACTACAGGAAACTCTAACACTTATGTTGGCTAGCTTAATTTACGTCGGCCAGCCGACGTAAATAAACTAACTTACGTCGGTCAAAAAAACTGACGTAAGTTAAACTAACTTACGTCAGCGGCCGACGTAAGTCAGTAGACCGACAGCAGTAAATGTGAACATACGTCGGTCTGAGCAACTAGCCGACGTAAGTAAAAGACCGACGTAAGTTAATCCTAACTTACGTCGGCTTGGCGGGTGGTCGGCGTAAGCTTCGATGGCCGACATAAGTTTACTATTTAGCCGACGTAAGTTACGTATTTTAACCTATTCCACGCGCGCTTTTTCTATTTTCTTCTTTACCCGCTGCGTGCTGCTCTTCTGTCCCTCCCCGCCGCCGCGCCCGACGCCTACGCTCACCACCGCCGCGCCCGCCGCCGTCCGACACAAGGTACTCCCCTCCCCTCCTCTCCTCCCCTCCCCCCCCCCCCACGCCACCTCCCCGAGCGTCGCCCTGCCGCCGCCGTCCGCCTCCCCATCCGCTCCCCTCCCCCTCCGCTCCACGGCCGAGCGCCGCCCCCTTCCCCTCCCCTCCCCTCCCGAGCCCCCCGTCTCCCCCTCCTCCTCCCCTCCCCCTCGACCTCCCCTCCCCGGTCCCCCCTCCCCCACCCTCACCCTGCTCCACGCCTCCCCCCACCCTCACCCTGCTCCCCGAGCCCCCCCCCCCCCAATTGAAAGTCAAATTTCAATTTGAATTCAAATCAAATTCAATTTTGAATTTGAAATTTTTTAAATTTGTTGAAATTGCTTAATTGTTTATTTAATTATGGTTAAGTGGTTAATTTGCTTAAATATGCTTAAGTGGTTTATTTTATTATGATTAATTTTCTTAATTATGCATAATTATGCTTATTTTGCTTATTTTTGCTTAATTTGCTTAAATATGCTTAAGTGGTTTATTTTATTATGATTAATTTGCTTAATTATGCATAATTATGCTTAATTTGCTAAATTATGCTTAGGTGGTTTATTTAATTATGTTTAATTATAATTAAATTGCTTTAATGCATTTAATTATGCTCAAGTGGTTTATCTATTTATTCTTAAGTGGTTAATTGCACCATGAGGAGGGCAGCGTCGGGGGCGGCTGACTGTCGGGTGCCACGGCGTCGCTGGTAGCTCCAAGAGAGAGAGAGAGAAATTGTGGGTCGTGTGTAGGGGTGAGCAGAGGAGATCGGGGCGGCGGCGCGGCTTGGTGCGTCATGTAGCATGCGGAGGAGTTCGCGCTGCGAGGACCTCGCGCCGGCGGAGGAGCTCGAGGCGGTGGGTGGCACGAAAAAGAAGCTCGCGCCGGCGGTGAACTGAGAAACGCGGTATATTTTGTCATTGAACATTGTTATTAAGGTGTCGCTTTAGCGTCGCTAAAGCAACGCTAGAGCGGTAAGGCGCTCTGGCATCGTAAGGCGTCCCCGTTGCCTTGCTTCCTAGGGTAAGGCAGCGGCGGCCAGGGAAGCCGGCGGCGGCAGAGAAAGCTAGCGCCGTGGGAGCAGGGGGATCCGTCGCCTTAAGTCGCCTTACCGCCTTAAGAAAGTCAATGACCCGCGATTTTTGGATGGTGGAAATGGATGTGGAATTGTCATCTAAGACCAACTTTCCTCTCAGTCTTTCTCTAGTTCTTTCCTCTCTCTTAAATGACCTCAAAATGAAAATGAGCAACGTAACCTATAGCAATGTATTACCCGTTTCGGATCGGCACGTCTCACATGCCATTGGCTTGTGAGATGTGCAGGTTCATAATTGTCCCTTTTTGGACAGCCTCGGAGTGACCGAGGGGGCATGGCTTGTGACGAGACGCGGGTCCGGATTTGGACGAGATTTCGGCGGCGTAACCCTGTTTTTCTCTACTGCACCATTTTTGGGCGTGCAGTGGAGAACAGCGGGGTTATGCTGCCGAAATTTCGTTCAAATCCGGATCACGCATCTCATCATGAGCACGCTCCGCTCGGTCACTCTTGGGTGGGTTTAGGATCTATCTTCCTAGCTTGTAGGGCCGTGACACATAACATAACAATACATTAACGATAATTTCTTTCACGTTAAACTGCAGAGTCAAACATGGGCGAAGACCGTAGTTGGATGTACACTGGTTGGAAGAGCAGAACTGGTGGTCACTCAGATGAGTGGTACGCCAAGACAGAAGCTTTTGTGGAACGAGCTTTTTCATTGTCAAATAGCGATAAGGCGCGGTGCCCATGTACGAAATGCCGAAACGGAATGTTTTTGGACAAAGTGGAACTTACGTTGCACTTGTGTCAAAACGGTTACGTGTCACATTATGAGTTGTGGAACTTCCACGGCGAGACAGCTTCTCAAGCTGTACAAGAAGTGGAAGCAGACAATGATGATGCTCAAGAGGTTGATATGATGGATGAGATGCTAGAAGCTATACGACCAGAGCTTACAGAAGATACTCAAACAGCAGAGGTTAAAGAGTTCTTCAAACATCTCAATGATTCAGAAGAGGCTCTGCATGAACACACAAAATGTCAATCCTCAATTTTGTGACTAGACTTATGGCAATTAAGTCTAAGTTCTTCTTTTCTAACAATTTTTACAACATGCTCATCGATTTGTTCAAAGATTCCCTTCCACAACCCAACAAAGTGACTAAGGATATGTACAACTCAAAGAAAATTCTTTCTGGTCTCCGGATGAAGCACGAAAAGATTGATGTGTGTCCAGACAACTGCATGCTTTTCTGGAGAGAGCATGCCAATGAGAACAAATGTTTGAAATGTGGTCAACCGAGGTTTGTCGAAGTTTTTAATAACGATGGTAATACAGTGACGACGGAAGTCGCACGTAAGCAGTTTCGTTACTTACCTGTGACACCGAGGTTGAAGCGGTTGTTCCTTTCAAAAAAAAAAACGGCCAGACACATGAGATGGCACAAAGAAGGTGAGCGTGAGAACAATGGAGTCATGATGCACCAGTCCGATGGTGAGGCATGGAAGGCTCTGGACCGGTTCGACCCAGAATTCACTCGTGAAGCGAGAAATGTTCGCATCGGGTTGGCGACAGATGGGTTCACGCCGTTCAGCACAAACGCCGCACCATACTCCTGTTGGCCCGTCTTTGTCATTCCGTACAATCTTCCGCCGACTTTTTGCATTAAGAATGAGCTTATGTTTCTTAGCCTCATTGTACCTGGGCCAGATCATCTTGGCTCACGTCTCAACGTGATGTCGAAACCGTTGATCGAAGAGTTGAAAATGTTGTGGATAGGAGTCGAAGCGTACGACTGTTACAAGAAACAGAAATTCAACCTCTGAGCTGCTTATTTGTGGTCCATTCATGATTTTCTGGCATATGGCATGTTTTCTGGATGGAGCACTCATGGTTTGTTGACGTGTCCAATATGTGCCTTGGATACCGATTGCTTTCGACTTACCCATGGAGGCAAGATATCTTACTTCGATTGTCATAGACATTGGCTATCTCTGAATCACTTGTTTAGACAACAGAGGAATGTCTTCAGAAAGAACACCGTTGTCAGTAAAGGACCACCGAAGCGTCTTGACGGGTCAGAAATATCTGATATGTTGGAAAAATTGGTGCCAGATGAAGGTCGTCTTGGATATTTTGAAGGTTACAGAGACAAACACAATTGGACTCACATATGTAGATTTTGGGAGTTACCGTATGTGAAGTCGTTGATTCTAAGGCACAACATTGATGTTATGCATCAAGGGCGTAACATGGCCGAATGTATCATAAGCACATGCATGGACATGATAGGCAAAACAAAAGTCAATTTAAAGGCTCTAAAGGATCTTGCCGAGCTTTGTAACCGTCAAACTCTTGAGCTCTCCGAAAATGGTGGTAAACCACGCGCTCCTTTCTGTCTTCGACCTAAAGAGAAAAAAGAAGTTCTCGAACTGTTGCAAAGGTTGAAATTCCCAGATGGTTACGCAGCTAGTCTGCGACGAGCCGTGAATGTGAAAACGGGAAAGCTCATTGGGTTGAAGAGTCATGATTATCACATAATCATGGAAAGACTTCTGCCTGTTATCTTTCAAGGCTATTTTGACGATGCAGTGTGGAAGGTGTTAGTCGAGCTTAGCCACTTCTATAGGCAACTCTGTGCTAAAGAAATCACGCCAGAGATGATGACTAAATTGGAAAAGGAGGTTCTGGTACATTTGTGTAAGATGGAAAAAAAATTTCCTCCAGGATTTTTCAATCCAATGCAACATCTCTTAATTCATCTTACATTTGAAGCGAAAGTGGGCGGTCCCGTGCAATATAGGTGGATGTATCATATTGAAAGATCACATAGATATCTGAAACTAATGGTTGGTAACAGGGCAAGGGTTGAATGTTGCATCACCGAAGCTTTTACTCTTAAGAAAGTAGGATACTTCTCATGTGTTTACTTTTCAGAGGAAAACAATGTTAATACTTCGGTAATGCGATACAATATAGATGAGCAACCTCCTTGTAGCGATCTCTCTATTTTTGCAACAAGAGGCACTACTGTTGGTAGTTACACTTTGTATGATGTTAGCGAAAAAGAAAGGCGTGCTGCATTCTTCTACATGTATGCTAATATGGAAGAAATGAATGAATATTTCAAGTAAGTGTTTCTCCTACACTTATGCTTTTCACCATCTTTTCCGACACATGTATTCTAAAAGGTTCTCTTTGTCGTGTAGTATGTTCGACAAGCAAAATTGGAGACATAGACATCAACCCACGAGCAAGCAAATAGAACATATTTGACGGGAAGGAATAAACAGGGGATCTAATTTTCTCTCCTGGTTTCGAGATCATGTAACATTTTCTCGATAACTAATCAATGTTAACAATGTTTTCTTATAACTTAAGAATGCTTACGTTTTCTAATAACTCCATATCTTGGACAGTGCCAAAAAGATGCCAACGTCCATGAAGATTTGCGACAACTATCCCGTGGAGTGGTTAATGTTAGAAGCTATGGTCGATATGACGTCAACGGCTTTCTATTCCGTACAACTCAATTTGATTCTCTTCGTCCTCTTGTGGCAACATGTAATACCGGGCTTGTGATGAGGGCAATCGATCTGCAAGATCATGAAACGCAGTACTACGGGATTATTAAAAAAATCCTTGAATTCACTTTTGTCGCAAACAAGCCAATTCGAGCGGTATTCTTTGATTGCGAATGGTTTGATTCCATTCGTGGAATTCGAGTAAACGAATTTGTCATGGTCGAAGTAAAACACAAGGAACGGTTGAAAGGATTTGATTCATTAGTTCTTGCACACCAAGTAGAGCAAGTGTACTATCTACCTTATCCATGTAATAAATTCAAAGCTTGGTGGGTGGTACATAAGGTGAATCTTCGTGAGCGGTTATACGCTCCAGGAGATGATGATTACCACGACGAAGCTGAGGTTGATTGTGTCTACCAAGAGGAAGAGTTGCCAGACTCCTTCTCAGTCGAGCCCGGTGTAGGACTCAATAACTTAGTTGGAGACGCTCAAGATATCGAGGCTGGCACGGAAGAGGAAACAGAATCAGAATCAGAAACTGAAGATATCGATGACATAGTCCAACCTGCTGATTTGCACAAACGAAAACGATATGCGGAAGAAGAAGATCGATGGGCTGGTTTAAAGAGTAGGGTGCATGATCGTGATGTTGATGAATTTTGAAGTAACGTTTTATTCACTAATTTAACATTAATTTTGTATATTATCTTTCCATATTAATCATTTATTCCTTGCAACAAAATGTCGTCAAAGGGGAAGGGGAAGGGGAAGGGGAAGCCAGTGAGAGGGTTTGAGCCGCCAGCAGACCCGTGCTCAGGGAGCTCGTTCCTTTCTAGCCGATGTGAGCTCTTTCTGGCACACGCTCCACCCTCAGCTGTCGTGTGCTTTCAGCGGACAGAGGTAAATTTTAGTTACAATAAAGTTATTTTTGAAATTGCAATTGTTATTAATTATTAATTGTCAATCTTTTCCTTTTGTGCAGTCTGACTCAAAGACTTCAGAGTCAGAGTCAGAGGCTAGGGGGGCGCTACAGGAGCCCGACTCAGAGGCTAGGGGGCCACTACAGGAGCCCTCTAGCGCTAGCCTCCCTTCGGAGCCGGCTAGCGCTAGCCTCCTTGGGCAGCCGGCTAGCCTTCCTGGAGGCTCTGGGGGTTCCGTAGAGCCTTCAGGGTCACAGGACGCAGCAGCGTCGCAGCAGAGGCGATGGACGAGGAGGACCCACTTTGCGGCTCCTCCTTCGGTTACTACTCAGCAGACCACGATCTGTCCTGTTGGAGACAAGTATAAATATTGTATATAGTATATTATATATTAGATGTTGTTTTCCTTTACTTAATGATTTAATATATTTTGTAGATGTTGGTATGACTTTTTGTTCACGGGGGCCGAGAAGCACCACAGGCAGGTTAACAGTGTCCTCGGTGCCATTGTCAAGTTGCACTACCCCGGTGTAATTGACAGTTTTCCTGCCCTGTCGTGGGATGACTACGCTCGGGTCTCTCACCCGGTGCACGGCACGGTTCAGGGAGCCGTGTGGCACGATTTTATGGTAAGTTTAACTGTTTCATTTTTTCAACTCGTTTGAATTCTTAATTGCATATCACTTAAATATTTGTTTGCTTAAAGCTAAGGTACCAAGTAGAGGAACCGGGCATGGAGGACCACGCGAGACGCGTGTTCCATTACAACGCTCGGAAGCTCACGACGGCGGTGTTGTCGTACGCCCGGATTCAGGCCGTCAACGCGTACTACAAGCGGCACCCCCGGGAGTAGGAGCAGGAGCAGCAAAGGGGTGTATTTAGGAAGGACTCGGACTCCTACTTGACAGAGGAGTAGTACGCGGAGGTAATTTTTTAATATTATTAAATATTTACAATATCTACGTATGTTAACTACGTTGATGAAAAATGAAATATGTGCAGGTTAGTATTTCCTGGTTACAGGGTAACATCGAGGCGTACTTAGCTCTCTGTCGGTACTGGGCTAGCGACGCTTTCATCAACAAGTCCACGAAGGCTAGACAGTGCCGCATGGGGTCCGAGGGCAAGCACAACTATGGCGGCGACGGCTACTTGCGTTTGGCTAAACGCATGGTAAGTACCTTTTTATTTTATTTATGTGTTCCTAATATATTATTTATCTCACTAAAATGGATGTACAGGAGCGAGAGATGGGTCATGAGCCGACCCCGACCCATGTTTGGAAGAGAGGTCACAAGGGAAGTGACCCTTCTCAGCCAGGACAGTGTAGTCAGGTCGCAGCCGACCGACTGGTAAGTTTTCGAAATTCTTAAATTTCATTATAACTAATACTATTATTGACATGCTTAAAAGATTTATTTGTTTTGTAGACAAAGTACGCGCAGGAGGTCGCGAAGATACACGGTGCGGATTACGATTGGGAAAGCGCGCCGATCGACCCCCCAAGCCGCTTATGCAAGCAGAGGCGGGAAGGCCCACGGACGGTGAGTTCTTCATGTGTTTCATTTCTTTTTCAATTAATCTTCTTCTACTTAGTGTTTTTATTCTTTTGCAGGTTTGCCATTTTTGATGGAGTTGTCGACTCGAGGTCGACGCGACCTTTGAGAGGCGCTTCATCATCGCAGGCTTCGACTGTTGGGACCAGTGGTCGTCTCTCGCACACCCAGTTGGAGCTCCAGGCCATGAGGGAGACGCTGACGCAAACTCAGGCAGAACTGGAGAGGACGAGAGCGGAGGCAAGGGAGGAGCAGTAGAGGATGGCCTTAATGATGGCCCAGATGCAAGCAACAGTGGCGGTAAGTAATTTCAAGTACCGTAGTTAAATTTCACAGCACTTCAATAACATATATCTTCTAATATCTTGTAATGGCAGGCTTTTGCTCAACACAGCGGTCAGGACATCGAGATTCCTACGCTTCCGCCGCAGCAGACACCAGAGCAGGTAATAGTGTCTATCCCTCTTTTTCTTTTCTGTACACCCTGTTATTGTGAGTTTTAGCCTTAGTGTCGAATAGAAACTTGTTAGAGAAGGACATCCATGTCGTCCCCGAAATGCAACTTCCAGCGCTCCCATAACATATATTTTCATTATGTTGAATGCATGATTCCCTTTTGATCCACCACCAACTCAGGGTCGGCTCTAGGAGTTTGAGGGCCCTAGGAGTTTGATTCCCTTTTCATTATGTTAAATAAGTTACTTGCATCACATTTAATTTAGCAAATGTGTTACTCACACTATTGACTAGTTGTTTTATGGACTTCTAATTATGGACTTCTAATTTATCCTAATTATGATTCTTTTGCAGGGTTTCGGAACGCGTCAAGATCCCGGAGGCAGTGGAGAGGCTAGCGTGTAGACACCGGAGCAGGTGATAAACTCTCTCTTTAATATTGTTGTATCCATTTTAGTATTTTACATAGAGAGATAAGGAGGTAGAACATAGAGGTAGATCTTGATGACTTGTCAGATATTGATTCCTATAGTGGTGAGGAAGTTAAGTGTAATCAAGCTTTTGGTGGGTAATACCATAATGTTAGAGTTGGATTGCTTCACATTAAGTCATGCACCTGGGCTATCACATAATGTTTCAAGAGGTAATGTAGCATGACTGTCAAAAAATATCAAAGACCACTACATTACCTCTTGAAACCTTCTGTGATAGCCCAGGTTATGACTTAATGTGAAGCAATCCAACTCTAACATTATCACTGATGTTTTTGGACTCTGATGTTATCATTGAGTTGACATTGATGCTTACTAGTGACTATGTTTCTTCTGCAGGGTTCGGGAACACGCCGAGAAGATCACAGAGGTAGTGGAGGGGCTAGCGTGTAGCTCGGTGGAATTTATTTTGCAAATTGTGTTGTTGTTGATGTTTTGGACTATATTTTGAAACTGTTATGCTGTGTATATGTTATTTGCCTGTTCTGTGTTCTCGCCATCAAGCGAGGTAGTCAGTTTCTGTTTTTAAAAAAATTCGAAAACTTAACTTACGTCGGCTATGGAAATGCCGACGTAAGTTAGCCCAGTTTAACTTACGTCGGTCAAACCATACCGACGTAAGTTAAACCACTTAACTTACGTCGGTTTGGATCAACTGACGTAAGTTAGAGCACTTAACTTACATCGGCATGCTCTGGCCGACGTAAGTCCTCCGGCCCAGCCCAAGGCCCATCTCGCCACTTAACTTACGTCGACTTCTGCAGACCGACGTAATTAAGGTAACTTACATCGGTGGCCGACGTAAGTCACCTTAATTATGTCCAAAAGTCTACGTCGGCCAGTAGCCGACGTAAGTAAAGGAAAATCGACGTAATTAAGTTACTTACGTCGATTTATGCCTTACTTACGTCGGCTTTGGCCGACGTAAGTGATCGATATTCCTGTAGTGTTAGCATGCAAGTGTGGTGCTTGGATAGTTAAGTAGCATTTGATACATCGTAGTCCATAGGTTCTAGAGGTAGGCGGTATGTGGTGACAGCCCTATCCGCCCTTTGTAATCCTCCATGTTCGGCTAACGTAGGCTCTTGGCGGGAGTCACCTAGCAGACCAAGGTAAGCCCGTGCCTGACATGTTAGACTACTAATCACTAGTATTCACCATTAGCATATTCATGTGTACTTTATTAGGCTATGTATATGAGTAATTAGAGCACAGTAGGAGTAGCTCCGTCTCGTAGTATAACCCTCGCTAGGACAATCTTACCCTTAGAGTAGATTGCTTAGGTGTGTGTCAAACTACCCCTATTATCATCTTACTCCGGTTCTGATATACACTTAGTACCCTATACCTTGATCATAAGAATAGTGTTTACTTTAATTCACCGCCTTCCTTTGGGATAAATACGATACTGAAAGTGCATCTAGGCATCACTTGTGGGTTTTGGTTGATTTATGACAAACAAATGAGATCCTAACCAAATTGTTCAGATGAGCGCAAGTTTTAATGAAATTATGAAGACAACGCAAAAAGAAAGGAGAGTGGGGAATCAAGTTGAAAAGAGCTCAATAGATGAATAGAATACTCTTTTGTGTATGGAGTGTGTTGGAGAAACACACCGCAAGAGCTCAAGCAAAAGAAAACACTCTCACTGTACAAGTTTACACAGGTTCGGACTAGTGTTATGTTCCCCGGACTAGTCTGATAATCTCTCTGTCCAGGATCGGACAAGTTCACCCACTGTAGACTTGTCCGCAACAGACTAGTCTGATAAGGTCCGGAATAGTCTGATAATGCCTCTGATAAATATTGGACAAGTCCGATATTCCACAGACTAGTCGGAAATACTCAGTGGCCATTTTCGGACTTATACTTTGCCCCTCAAAATTTCACGACACCGGACTGGTCCGATTACCTGTCTGACTAAAATCGAACAAGTCCTCCAAGTGCGGACTTGTCCTCAATTCACTAAGGGATTCACCACGCTGGACTAGTCCTATATGCGCCGGACTAGTACGAACATCTCCACAGACAAAATCATACAAGTCCGCCAATTGCCGAACAAGTATGATAATTAAAGACACTTAGGGTTTCCCACAGGCCGCACACCAGACTAGTCCGGAGTCCACCACGGACTAGTCCAGAAATCGCAAACCCTAACGGTAACTTTTGTAAACCCTAGTATAAAGAGAGGTGCAAGGCCCTACTATGTTTACTCTCGACCCCCTGCACTGTCACACCTTCCAACAGCCCAGGAAACACGTCTCTCCACACAGTCCAAGAGACGAAAGATCAAATCCTTGAGGATTAACCATAGATCAAAGGAGAGACACGTTCTTCACGTCTTGAGCTATTGGGTTTGATTCTCTCACACACTCTTGTTGTTTCAATGCATACTTTTTGAGTGTGTTTGGTGGTGTTTCGAATTGTAAATCTTGGGGAGCCCTCAACTTGTGAGAGGGCCCCTTGAATACGGTTATTTGCCCCCTTTGTTATTAGTGGAAGAGAATCGGCCTCCATGGCGATTCGACAAGGGTAGGGTTGGTGAAGACCCGATCCTCTGTGGGCTCCTCAACATGGACGCAGATTTCCTCTGTGGAATTGAACCATGGGATAAAATCATTGTGTTGTTTACTTTTGTTCTTACTATTCATTGCAATCTAGGGTTTGCTCAATCTTGTTCAACTTAAGTTAAAACTTTGAAACTAAAGTTAACTTGTGTCATACCTAGTTTCATTGAAGCAATACACTCTATTTATAACTCAATTTCTGCTGCATAGAGTACTTGGATCGAAATAATCGATCAAACTTGATCGATCTAGTCCGCACACACCGGACTAGTCCGCACACTACCGGACTAGTCCGATTTCTCTATGTTTGATTAGGTTGCTAAGTGTTTCAGGTTCTGACAAAAGTTCAAAAAGCCTATTCACCCCCCCTCTAGGCTACATTCAGTTAGTATCAGAGCAATGCTCTTCAAAAAGAGACTAATCACTCGAAGAGAAGATGTCGGACATCAGGGATGCACACAAGAACTGCGACCAAGAGAATTTTGAAAATGAAAATACTCAGAAGTTGGAGAATCTCCTCAACGCCATCCAAGACTTCGAGGATGATGATGAAGAGATGCTTGAACTCAAGGCGCTCCAAAGGAAGAAGGCACTCTCTAATGGGAAGATAAAGGTCGAGGATGAGAAGAAGAAGAAAGGGAGTTGTCACGGCGACTACTCCCGATATCCTTTTAACTATGATCGATTAAATTCAAACAATAATCATTACTATTCTATTCCTCTAGGGAAAGCCCCATACTTTGATGGCATTGATTATTCAATGTGGTGGCAAAATATGAAGATGCACCCAATATCACTTAACCCCAACTTGTTACATATAGTGCGTATAGTGATAGATATCACGGATGACGATGAAGAGCTCACACCAAGTCAAGAACAAGCGATTCATAGGAACGCTCAAGCCGCAGCTGTCATAACTTCATCATTGAGCCGATACGAGTTCACCAAGGTGGATGGACTTGAAATTGCTAAGGAAATATGGGACACATTGCAAACTACACATGAAGGCGATCGTCATGTGCGTGAGGCCAAAATTGAAATGATCGAAGGCGAATTGGGAAGATTCATCAGAGAAGAAGATGAGTCACCGCAAGACATGTATAATCGGTTAAATACTCTCATCAATAAAGTACGAGCCTATGGAAGAAAAAAGTGGAATGATCACGAGGTGGTGAAGCTAATTCTCAGAGCCTTCATGCCTCGCAACGTAACCCTATGTTCGATGATTAGAGAAAGCCTCGGGTACAAGAAAATGACCCTGGACGAATTGCTTGGCAGTATTATCAATTTTGAGATGATGGATAAGCAAGCAAAACATGTCAAATAGATTGTCGACCTCACCTCGGCAAAAAAGAAAGGAGTCGCTTTGAAGTCCACTTGCAATCCTATGTCAAAAGAAGCTCTAGAAGCTCAACAGGAAGAGGACAGCGACAACAAAAGCAGCGATATAGATGAAGAAGATATGATCCTATTTATGAAGAAATTCGAGAAGATGATGAAAAGAAGACAAGGTGGTAGATCAAATAAAGGAAGACACAAAGACAAATCAAGACCAAAGTTGAGGCGCGCTTGGTATAACTGTGGTGAATACGACCACTTTATAGTTGATTGTCCTTATGAAGAAAACAAGAAGAAGACCAAGGATACAAAGCCTCAACCCAAGAAGATGTTCAAGAAGAAAAAGCAAATTGTACAGATGCACCTATGAAAGGAGTGGGACTCCAATGATGAGTCCTCGTCCGAAGAGGAAGAGGAGATGGCTAGCATAGCCATCAAGAAGACAACCAAAAAATCCACCCTCTTCCCAACTATTCGCGCAAGGAAGGACAACGACACATGTCCAATGGCGAAGGAAGGTAAAATAAAGATAACAACTAAATCTTCCTCTTCGCATTCTTTCTCTAGCGATAGTGATGCTTATAGTGATGTTGAAGATATGCTTGTTGGCTTAGATAAGAAAACTACTGTAAAAATGAAATTCTTGATGGATAAGCTTGTTGATAAGGAGGAGCTTGTTGATCGCCAAGAATATATGATCATCCTTCAAAAGGTGGAGTATCTTAAGATCAAAAAGCTCCTTGAACTTGAAAAGGAGTGAAACAAGTCACTAGAGCTTGAGTTAGCTTCAAGCAAGGAAGCTTGCTTGATGTTAAGTGACTCAAATGTAATCATCGAGGATGAACATGCTAACTTAACCAAAGTTAACAAGATCCTAGAGGTACAAGTTGAGTCACTCAAGCAAATTGACCCTTCATTCTTTTCAAGCTCACCTTCTCAACCTTAAAGTTTGAAACTACTATTACTTGTGCATGTGATAAAATTGACACAAACATGAAGGAAAAGTCTAACTAGACAAAGGACAAGCATCCTTCTCGAAGTGGCATATTTGACAAGGAGAAGGTCAAGTATGCACGCAGTGCATACTTGGCCACAAGACCTCCTAATGTCAAATATGGCATGGGGTATTCTTATGGTGAAAAACAAAATGCTAGAAGACACAAGAATAACAAGGAACACATTGCTTTTGTCAAGGTAAACTCCTCTCAAGCTAGAAAGCCTAATAATATCGATGAGTCCAAAAATGTTAACACATATGAATAACAACTATTGTTTAGAACCTTTGATGCATCACATTGTCTCATGAAAAGTAATATTGGTAGAGTTTATACTAAACATGTTGGGCCACGCCATGGGAACACCAAGACTCATGTGTGGGTGCCCAAATCACTTGTAACTAACCTCAAAGGACCCAAGCAAGCTTGGTTACCTAAAACCAAGGCGTAATTTGTTTTTGCAGGCCTATTCCTCCAGTGGATCGAATTGGGTGCTAGATAGTGGATGCACCAACCACATGACCGGAGAAAGAAGGATGTTAGTTGAATATGAAGAAAATGAGGATCCAAGCGAAGGCATCTATTTTGGAAACAACAGTCAAGGAAGGGTGCTCGATGCTGGTAAAATTGCAATATTGTCTCAACACACTCTTTTTCATGTTTTACATGTCGATTATTTAGATTATAACCTACTGCCATATCTCAATTATGTGACATGGGTTATAATTGATTTTTCACAAATGAGGGTGTGACCGTCTCTAGAAGGAGTGATGACTCGGTTGCATTCAAGCGTGTGTTAAAGGGAAAGCTTTATCTTGTTGACTTCAACAATGATAAAGCTGAACATGATACATGCTTGATTGCAAAGACCAACATGGGTTCGCTGTGGCATAGACAGCTAGCACATGTTGGTATGAGGAATCTTCAAAAACTCCTTAAGGCCAATCACATCCATGGTTTAAAGGATGTTGTTTTTGAGAAAGACAGGGCTTGTAGCGCGTGCCAAGCCGGGAAGCAAGTAGGAGCACCCCATCTCGCGAAGAACGTCATGACTATGACAAGACCGCTCAAGCTACTTCACATGGATCTATTTGGTCCAATTGCTTACATAAGCATCAGCGGTAACAAATACGGTTTAGTAATTAATGATGATTTTTCGCATTTCACGTGGGATTTCTTTTTGCATGATAAGACAGAAACTCAAGGAACCCTCAAGATGTTTCTCAAGCGTGCCCAAAATGAATTCTTGTTGAAGATCAAGAACATACGAAGTGACAAAAGCACGGAATTCAAGAACACCCAAGTTGAGGAGTACCTAGATGAAGAAGGCATAAAACATGAATTTTCAGCATCGTACTCCCCTCAACAAAACGGAGTAGCCGAAAGGAAGAATCGAACCCTCATAGATATGGCTAGGACAATGCTTGATGAGTACAAGACTTCGGATCGATTTTGGGCTGAAGCGGTCAACACCGCTTGTCACACCATAAACCGACTTTATCTTCATCGCCTACTCAAGAGAAGGTCATATGAACTACTTACCGGTAACAAGCCTAATATTTCCTATTTTCGAGTTTTTGGTTCTAAATGTTATATCTTGAACAAGAAGCCTAGGACTTCAAAGTTCGCTTCAAAGTCCGATGAAGGTTTCTTGCATGGCTATGGTTCGAACTCTTACGCCTATTGTGTCTTCAATAAGGTCTCCGGACTTGTTGAAGTAGCACGTGACGTAGTGTTCGATGAAACTAATGGCTCTCAAGAAGAGCAAGTTGATCAATGTGTGCTATATAGAGAAGAAGCTCCATGTAAAACATTGAGAAGAATGGCGTTGGACGATGTTCGACCACAAGCGCCACGTCCAAATGCAAAAGAAGAAGATGAACCACAAGTTGAGGTAATTGATCAAGGGGGAGCTTCTACACAGGATCAACCTCATGGAGACCAAGGTGACCAACAAATCAACGAGGGCAACCATCTAGGGGGAGAAGAAGATGACCATGATGATTCAAGACCACAAGTGCCACATCCAAGAGTACACCAATGCATCCAAAGAGATCACCCCGTTCGGTGACATCCAGAAGGGAGTAACAACTAGAACTCGAATTGCTAATTTTTGTGAACATTACTCTTCTGTATCCTATTTGGAACCGCAAAGGGTTGATGATGCATTGAAAGACCCGAATTGGGTGGTGGCAATGCAAGAAGAATTGAACAACTTCAAATGGAACGAGGTGTGGGAACTTGTTGAGCGACCCAAGTTCAATGTCTTCGGCACTAGATGGGTCTTCTGCAACAAGCAAGACGAACACGGGGTGGTGACAAGAAACAAGGCGCGACTTGTGGCCAAAGGGTATTCACAAGTCGAAGGTTTGGATTTTGACAAAACTTCTGCTCCCGTAGCTAGGCTTGAATCGATTAGAAAATTACTTGCATATGCTACTCACCATGATTTCAAGCTCTATCAAATGGATGTGAAAAGCGCCTTCCTCAGCGGACCAATCAAGGAGGAAGTGTACATGGAGCAACCCCCCGGATTCGAAGATCAAGAGTTCCCTGACCATGTGTTCAAACTGCGTAAGGCTCTCTATGGCCTCAAACAAGCTCCTAGAGCTTGGAATGAGTGCCTTAGAGATTTTCTAATTGAAAATGGATTTAAGATTGGCAAAGCTGATTACACGTTGTTTATCAAGCATTTTGACAATGATCTATTTATTTGTCAAATTTATGTTGATGATATTATATTTGGTTCAACTAACAAATCCTTTTGTGAAGAATTTAGTAAGTGTTGGTATTTCTTAAGACCACAGAGTTATCCGCAAGTGCACGGAAATACCGTTGTAGCGCTTCCCCTTAAGGAGTATTCCCAAGGGTATCAGATCCAAAGAACGTGTGTGCTAATCCTTCGTACTAGATCACCCAAGGACACAAAGTTGTTTGGTAGGCAAGGACAGAGAGGAATTCAAAGTATTGATCCTAATTCAAGGTAGTTTGCAGTAGATGCTTGCATCGGGAATGGGCTTACTCCTAGTAATACTAGGACGACTCTCGCCAAGAGCCTATGGCATAGCCGAACGAGGAGGATTACGAAGGATGGATAGGTCTATCACCACCTACTGCCTACCTCTTCAATCCGTGGGTCTACGAGATATGCACTGATGATTTATAACCTCAGCACCATGCTTATGTTCTAAATCACTACTCTAGATGTTTCGAACACAAAGCTACAACTAGAACCTCTAATGAATTAATGCAATGAACCCACAAGTAACTACTTGTGCAAACTACTAAGAATAAAAGATCAAACTTGTTTTGAATTCACAATGGCTTACTTGATTGAGTAAAACCTTTGTAGGGGTACAAGTGTAGAAGATGGACTTGACAAGCCTAAGCCTCCTTCTCCTAGACTCTTCACCACACTCTCCTTCTACTTTGGCAGCCTCTAGGACTACTCTAAATCTTTGGAGTGTAGCACTATTCTCAACATTTGGTGTGTGTGAGAAGTGAGGTGAGGGGGTCTATTTATGGGTGGTGAAGGGTCGGTACCCGCCACAATTAACGCACAAATCAGTCACCATTGACTCCAGGGAGTCGGGAGAAGCCATCACGTGTAGTTTGACCGAGTTTGGCGCCAGGAATTGGTCAGCGGACCAGGGGGTTCGGCCAACCTGGTCAAGGCTCCCCTCGGGGTGTGCTTCCTCCAGGTGGCTTCCAGGTGGGCCCTCTTGATATATATGGGTGCAACACTAGTGGATCTCCTCGTATTCTTCTGTTTGTGGGCCATTTGATCCATGTGTTGCCACGTGTCGTCGCCTGATTTGTTGAAATCCATTTTCATGGATTCATCCCTGCATGTTTTGGTATTTTGGGTAATAATTCACCTGCATACAAATAAACACCAACCCTTGTGGAATTGGGTTAGTGTATAACCCTACCACTATGTTTTGTGTTTCTTTTATGCACATTATGAGGTGAATTGACAGTCAAAAGGTGGTACTTAAGGACCGTCAACAAACTCCCCCACACTTAGTTCTTTGCTCGTCCTCGAGTGAAGGCAAGAATAACTAGAGTGTTGTCATTAAATTTCTATAAGGTAGAAAATAAGGATACTATATATTTCAACTTATACCTTAATCATGGGTTCCCTTTGTGTATGTGGCTAGCACATGGGTGTTAGAAAAGTGGAACGGTTAGAATGAAGTTCCCTTGGATTATTCCCTGCTGAAATGATTAGGCAATTTCTATATTTGAAAGTCATAGGAACTTTTGCCCTTGCCTTCTCGATTGGAATCTCTCAAATCTCTCAAAGTGTTTGAGTCCTCACCATGGCATGTTTGGCCAATTCTTGTCCCTATACTAAAAGTGGCTATATCTGGAGCTTGGTAGGGATGAATGCGGCACACATTTGCAATTCATATGTTACTAAGTCAAAAACTTGATCCTATGAGAGACTTATGCAATGAACAAAGTGAAGGGAAAATTCTTGTGCACATGAATGGAATGGACTGGCGAGGTGATAACTCCTATGAATTTGCTCTCTCTTAAGGATGAAACATGGCTACTACTTTTTTTTTAGCACTCTTACTCTTTTTCAAGAGAGGATGCTTTTTTCTTGTAGCCATGTCTTCTACTCCTTTTTATTTTTAGAGAGGCTTTCATTTCTATTGTATGGAGTTTCTTTTTGGCGGATGGATAATCGATGGATGCAAATTCTCAATGTGAGAAATTTTGCATGAATGGAGTGCACAAGAGTTTTCAATTCAAAAAGTTCATGCATGTCACTCAATTGGGTCATGGGTTTGACAATGTTCAATGAAAAGCAAAGTGCCATATGCTTGTGGTTTTCAATGAATATATCATATGGCCTTGGTGGGTATATAAATTTCCAATGAGAGACTAAGGCAAAGTTCAAGACTTCAAATAGTTACAAATGTCAAAATCAACTTCGAGCAAAAGGATGATTTCTAAAGAACTCATTTACCATATCACACTAGTCAAATACCTAGATGATGTGTTTTTCCTATTGAATTATGGGAATCATAAACAAGGTAATAAATTGAAATATAAAGTATTCAAATTTTCATCTTAAGCAAATTCTTGACTACCAAATTTTATTTCAATTTGTTGAGTTGATTCATTTTAATTATGCAATGGAAAAAATATGAAATCAACTCAAACAGCAGGGTAGCGCATAAAAGTGGGGATAGGAAGTCCAAACCGATTTTCTGGAGCGAAACGGAGTCGTACGGAGCAGAGCACAGGTCGGCCGACCAGGAGGTTCGACCGACCTCCTGGTGGCTATTCTGTGGCTCTGTTTCGTCGGGTCGTTTTGTTTATTCGGTCGTGACGTGTTTTGATATGCAACGTTAATTTTTCACGTCGGGATTTCGTGACTTGGGGACATGTTTCCCTCACACTTGTTTCCTGAATTCTTTATTCAACAAAATAAACTAAAGGGGGAACTTTACCGATGTTAGATGAACCGGTAAGTTCATTTTATTGAAATCAAAATATGGGGATGCTTACATTATTAAACCTAACTTTTGAAAACAAATGATTGGAAAAGAATAAAAATTCTAAGTAGTAAGCATCCTATGTTGTTGGGACATCTAAACTATGGTGCGTTGTAGATGTCGGGCTCCCCGACGGCATTGCACAAGCGCCGCAGCTTGGCGCTCATGCCACGGCGAACACCGTCAATCTCCTCTTTGAGGGCCATGATTTCGTCCTTCAATTCCACCCTCTCAATGCGACCTTCAGCCACCAAGTCAGTTAGCTTCTTGTTCTCCAAGTGGAGAGAAGCGAACTCCTTGCTCAGTTGTGCCACTATAGGGGCACAAGGAGAATCCTCATCACTGCCCTCAAACTGACTGGGAGGCCTGTTGATCGCAGGTGGGGGGATGTGTCGCCTAATCTTGGAGGGCGATGAGCCCATCGGTTCCTCCATTACCAAATTATCCACGCGCTTGAATAGGCCCTTATCGTAGCCTCCTTCAGGTTTGCGCACCCCGTGGATAAGAAAGTGATCTCCCATGCGTTCCGGCGAGGTACAGGTGGGCGTCTTGTAGTGCTGGCTCACTACATCGCCCGTCTTAGTCTTCAATGTATACATGAACTCCTCGCCGGGCTGCAACGATGGGAGAGTCTCGTCTTTTCCGCAGAAAATTCGTGTCCTGACCGGGCTCAGCCCAGCCAAAGTCGAACGTCCTGGCGTCGTCGACTTCATTGGCGTTCTCCGATGGGAGAGCGACCGGACAGCGCTACGAGGTGTAGGGCTGCGCCCGTGCGGAGTCGTCATAGGAGGGATCATGGCCAGAGACTTGACATCGATCGCCATGATGGACTCCAAGGCAAGGGAAGGTTTGTCATTGGCCGGCTTAATGTCTCTGCTCAGGTTGAAGGTTGAGCTGGAGGAGGCATGAGGCACAATCTTCTTGTCGGCCATGACGAGGACAGGAGGAAGATGATTATTCAATTAGGTGCAGCTTTCCTCTCTGTTTCCGTCCCTTAAATAGGCGGGCAACGACGCGTTTAACTGAGGATTTTGTGGAAGATATCGTGGAGGATAAACACGAGAAAGCAGAACGTGAACGGCGAGAAGAGAAGGTCGGCTGACCCTAGGGTTCGGCCGAACCCTTTTCGGCTCCGCTTGGGCCAAATTTTCTCTAGTCGATCAAATGGGCCTTCTAGTAGAAGAATTGGATGGGCCCATTAGTTGGACGCAGAGGATTTAAACAGAATTGAAAGAAATGGCATGGAAATCGATTAGATTTACCCCGTCAAATTCTTTTTCTGTATCCTTTTGGGAATCGAGAAATAATTTGAGTCGGTGCCCCTTCACTTTGAATAGTTGACCGTCATCACCTTGGAGCGTGATTGCTCCATGGGATGAAGTCTCTACTACAGTGAAGGGTCCTTCCCATTTACTTCTAAGCTTCCCATGTCCAAAGAGTTTAACCCTAGAGTTAAAGAGTAAAACATTATCTCCAGGTTTGAACTCTTTCGGCGTAATCCTCGTATTGTGCCATCTTTTGGTTCTCTCTTTATAAATTTTGGCACTGTGGTACGCCTTATCTCTCCATTACTCCAACTCAGAGATTTCCTTTAATCAGTGATTTCCAACTTCATTAAGATTCATGTTCCACCGCTTGATGGCCCAATACGCTCTATGTTCCAGTTGTACGGGAAGATGGCAAGTCTTCCCATAGACAAGCTGGAAAGGAGACATGTTGATAGGTGTCTTATAGGCAGTACGATATGCCCACAATGCATCGGGTAGCTTTTGCTTCCATCCCGTTCCCATTTCCAAGACAGTCTTTTGCAGAATATTCTTAATTTTCTTATTAGATGTTTCTGCTTGACCACTTGTCTGTGGGTGGTATGGGGTAGCAATGTTATGCTGAACTCCAAGTTCCCTTAGAAAGATTCAGATGGTCTTATCAATGAAATGAGACCCTCCATCACTTATGACCATACAGGGAGTTCCAAAGCGTGGGAAAATGATCTCATGCAACATTTTCCTTGCTTGCTTGGAATCAGCATTTTTGCATGGTAATGCTTCTACCCATTTTGACACATAATCGATGGCAACAAGAATATACTTGCAATCATAAAACCTAGGAAAAGGTCCCATGAAATCGATACCCCATACATCAAATAATTCCACTTGGAGATTGTATGTTAGGGGCATCGCATTGCGAGCAGAGATTCCTCCATGCTTCTGGCATTTCCAACATCTGCGAATGAATTCCTTGGTATCTTCATACATTGAAGGCCAATAGAATCCACTCCACCAGATCTTTGCCTGAGTACGGTAAACACCGTAATGACCACCATAGGGGCCAGCATGGCATTTCTCTATTATTTTGGTTGCTTCAATTGATGGGACGCACCTTCTAAGAAGGCCATCGGCACATACTCAATAGAGGTAAGGGTCATCCCAAAGGTGTCTACGACTCTGATAAATGAGTTTCTTTTTGTTCTCCTCTGGTGGTACATATCCCGTGACCATAAAGTTCATGATATCTGCATACCAAGGGTGAGATTCTGTCACCTTGAGGAGCATATCATCTCGTAGGAAGTCATTGATAGGTATGTCCATGGTTTGTGTGACTTCCATACGTGAAAGATGATCCGCTACTGAATTCTCTACTCCTTTCTTATCTCTTATTTCCAGATCAAATTCTTGGAGTAGAAGAATCCATCAAATTAGCCTGGGTTTAGCATCCTTTTTGGTAATCAGATATTTCAAAGCAGCATGGTCTGTGTAGACTATGACCTTTGCTCCAACCAAATAGGATCTAAACTTGTCGATAGCAAAAACTACTGCGAGGAGCTCTTTCTCAGTTGTGGCATAATTGAGTTGGGCTCCTGCCAGAGTTTTGCTAGCGTAGGCTATTGCATGATGCTTTTTATCTTTGATTTGGCCTAAAACCGCACCAACAGCAAAGTCACTGGCATCACATATGATTTCGAATGGCAGCGTCCAATCAGGAGGTTGGATAATTGGAGCTGAGATGAGTGCCTTTTTGAGTATATCAAATGATTTAAGGCATTCATCATTGAAATCAAAGGGAGCTTCTTTAGCTAATAGGTTGTTGAGGGGTCTAGCGATTTTGGAGAAATCCTTGATAAATCGTCAGTAGAACCCCACATGACCTAAAAAGCCGCAGATTCCCTTAACATTGATAGGAGGTGGAAGTTTTTCAATAACTTCAATTTTAGCCTTGTCCACCTCTATCCCTCTCTTGAACACCAAGTGTCCAAGAACGATTCCTTCCCGGACCATGAAATGGCACTTTTCCCAATTAAGCACAAGGTCCTTCTACTGGCATCTTTGTAAGACCCTGTCTAAATTTTCTAGACAATGAGAAAAAGTTTTTCCATAGACGGAGAAATCGTCCATGAAAACTTCCATGATATCCTCGATCATGTCAGAAAATATGGACATCATGCATCTCTGGAAAGAGGCAAAAGAGTTACACAGTCCAAAGGACATACGCCGATAGGCATAGGTCCCGTAAGGACATGTGAACATGGTCTTACTTTGATCATCGGGATGGATAGGAATTTGATGATATCCCGAATACCCATCAAGGAAACAGAAGTAGGAGTGTTTTGTCAATCGCTCTAACATCTCATCGATGAAGGGCAATGGAAAATGGTCTTTCCTTGTGGCCTTGTTAAGTTTTCGGTAGTCAATGCACATCCTCCATCCCGTGAAGGTCCATTGAGGAATTAATTCATTCCTCTCATTTTAAACGACCGTCATACCTCCCTTCATAGGCACTACTTGAACTGGACTTACCCATTCACTATGAGGAACAGCGTAAATAATCCCGACATGCAGAAGTTTCAAGACTTCTTTCTTGATAACTTTCCGCATTGCATTATTCAATCGCTTTTGAGGTTCCCTTGAGGGGACACTCACAGGGTCAATAGGAATACGATGGGTGCATAACGCTGGACTAATTCCCTTGAGATCCTGAAGTGAATATCCAAAAACAGCTCTATGCCTTTCTAACATGGCTATGAGTTTGAGTGTCTCATCATATGAAAGCTTGTCACTTATGATGACAGGGGCTTCCAAATCGCCATTTAGAAAGGCATAACGTAGGCCTGGAGGTAGAATCTTGAGCTCAACAGGAGGTTTTCGGGAGGGCTCTTCTTCTGGCAATTCAATTTCCTCCTGAAATTCATCCTCCTCTTGGATGAAGTCTTCTTCTCATTCAATTTCAGGTGGTTCTAAAAATTGAAGAGTCCTAACCTCCTCTATTGGCTCATCTTGGATGGGAGATTCTGCAGATGTGTTCTTTGAACGCAGAATAGGTATGGAAAAATTCCTCCCTCCAAGATTGATATTGAGGCTTCCTTCAAAAGGAACATCCATCGGAAATTTCTCTATGGGAATCCCTATCATGATGTCTAAATCTTTGATTTCGAACACGTGAAAGTCTAGGAGAGCCTCAACATCTTTGTGTCTAACAGACACTTGTTGCAGAACCCCACATCCTTCAAGAATGGTTCCGAATGAATCTCAGAAGCATTTGCGTGTTGGTGCCAATGGCACATCGCCAAGAATGGTGAGAGCACAAGAATCAGAAATGAGATTTGCTCCAACAGTAGGGTTGTATAGGATTTTCATTGGTGTCCCTCTAATGTAACATAAAATGGTAGCCAAAGGTGAAGTCATCCGAAGAATTTTGGGTGAATTCTCGACTTCAGCTGTCCATTCTCTGCTCTAGATAGAGGTCAACTCGTCGACCGTTTGACAGACGAACACCTCGTCAGGTGGTTCAGGTGGAGTTGGTGCCAATGAAGGTTTCCTATGGCAACAATACTTTGAGGTATTTCCATAATCTTCAAAAAGCTCTTCCTCGAAGTAAAATGGAAACTGCGAGGGTTGAATTTCTTCTACCTTCGTAGTCTCATGTTCGGGATAGGACTCCTCTGGCAAGGCTTGGGGTAAACAAGAAATGGGTTCGTCCTTGTCCAAGAGTGTATCCTCCGTTCTTGACACGATTTCATCATGGGGAGGCTCATTAAGACCCATAGTGAAAGAAGAACTATCTAGGATTCTGTCCAGAAGATCCATGCCTTCTTCTAGAGTCTTATGGAGGAAAGATCCTCCAGCCGTAATGTCAAGATATAGGGCAGACTCTTTGTTTAATACCATGAAGAAATGTTGCAAAAGCATTGGATCTGGGATTAACAAATCTGGGCCAGAATTTTTCAAAAGATAAAATCTGTCCCAAGCTGCACCTATGGATTCCTTCTCCATCTGCTCGAAGCATAGTACATTTTTTTGTAAGGAAACAATTCAGGCAATGGGAAAGAAAACAAGACAAAATTTGTCTCATTATTCACTCCAATCACCGTTTGTCTTCCCAACGTAGTGGTTGTACCATTGCTTGGCTTTTTCCTTGAGGGAAAAAGGAAACAACTTCCATTTGAGAGTTTCCTGTGTCATACCATTGATTAGAAGGCATGAACACAGTTGCTCAAACTCTCGTAGATGGTGGTAAGGGTTTTCACAATCCATTCCTGAGAAGGATTGTTCCCGAACCATGGCTATAAAGCCAGGGCGAAGTTCATAGCTGGTTGAACAAATAGGTTCCGCCGAAGGAGGTGGCTCACATAACGTGCCCTTCGGAGTAGAGTAAGAAAGAATGGTGGGTTGCTCCATTTATATGGTGGTGGTAAGGTAAGAAAAAGAAAGGTCAGATGATAGATAAGGGGGATATGATACGAGGTGATCTTGGTTTGAAGATTAACAGCAACTGTTCCCCGGCAACGGTGCCAGAAATGCTTGTTGGTATTTCTTAACACCACAGAGTTATCCGCAAGGGCACGGAAATACTGTTGTAGCACTTCCCCTTAAGGATTATTCCCAAGGGTATCGAATCCAAAGAACGTGTGTGCTAATCCTTCGAACTAGCTCACCCAAGGACACAAAGTTGTTTGGTAGGCAAGGGACAGAGAGGAATTCAAAGTATTGATCCTAATTCAAGGTAGTTTGTAGTAGATGCTTGCTTCGGGCACGGGCTTACTCCTAGTAATACTAGGACGACTCCCGCCAAGAGCCTATGGCGTAACCGAGCGTGGAGGATTACGAAGGACATATAGGGTTGTCACCACCTACTACCTACCTCTTCAATCTGTGGGTCTACGAGATATCCACTGATGATTTATAACCTAAGCACCATGCTTATGTTCTAAATCACTACTCTAGATGTTTCAAACACAAAGCTACAACTAGATCCTCTAATGAATTAAAGCAGTGAACCCACAAGTAACTACTTGTGCAAACTACTAAGAATAAAAGATCAAACTTGTATTGAATTCACAATGGCTTACTTGATTGAGTAAAACCTTTGTAGGGCTACAAGTGTAGAAGAGGGACTTGACAAGCCCAAGCCTCCTTCTCCTAGACTCTTCACCACACTCTCCTTCTACTTTGGCAGCCTCTAGGACTACTCTAAACCTTTGTAGTGTAGCACCATTCTCAACTTTTGGTGTGTGTGGGAAGTGAGGTGAGGGGGTCTATTTATAGGTGGAGAACGATCAGTTCCTGCCACAATTAACGCGCGAATCAGTCACCATTGACTCCAGGGAGTCGGGAGGAGCCAACACGTGTCGTTTGACCGAGTTTGGCACCAGGAATAGGTCGGCCGACCAGGGGGTTCGGCCGACCTGGTCAAGGCTCCCCTCGGGGAGTGCTTCCTCCAGGTGGCTTCCAGGTGGGCCCTCTTGATATATATGGGTGCAACATCAATGGATCTCCTCGTATTCTTCTGTTTGTGGGCCATTTGATCCATGTGTTGCCACGTGTCATCGCCTGATTCGTTGAAATCCATTTTCATTGATTCATCCCTGCATGTTTTGTTATTTTGGGTAATAATTCATCTGCATACAAATAAACACCAACACTTGTGGAATTGGGTTAGTGTATAACCCTACCACTATGTTTTGTGTTTCTTTTATGCACATTATGAGGTGAATTGACGGTCAAAAGTTGTACTTAAGGACCGTCAACAATAAGATTATGACAGATAGATTCAAGATGTCTATGATGGTAGAATTGAGATATTTTTTGGGATTCCAAGTGAAAAAACCAAAGGAAGGGACGTTCATAAGCCAAACCAAGTATACTCAAGATATACTCAAGAAGTTTGGAATGGACAAGGCGAAGCCTACAATGACTCCCATGGCAACAAATGGACACTTGGATCTCAATGAAGACGGACCAAACATGGATCAAAAGGTATATCGCTCCATGATTGGATTGCTACTTTACTTATGTGCATCTAGACCTGATATTATGGTGAGTGTATGTTTGTCTGCAAGATTTCAATCCAATCCTAACGAGTGTAATTTGACAGCCGTAAAAAGAATCTTGCGATATTTACTTCATACACCCAACCTAGGCCATTGGTATCCTAAAGGTTCCAAGTTCAATCTCATTGGATACTCTGATGCAGATTATGCCGGATGCAAAGTAGATAGAAAAAGTACCTCCGACACATGCCTTTCCTAGTTAGATCCCTAGTTTCTTGGTACTCCAAGATACAAAACTCCATTGCCGTATCCGTGGTCAAAGCGGAATATGTTGCAGCCGGGAGTTGTTGTGCACAACTCCTTTGGATGCAACAAACTCTAAGGGATTACGGTTACAATATGAGCCGTATTCCACTCTTTTGTGATAATGAGAGTGCTATTAAAATTTCCCAAAACCCCGTTGAGCACTCTAGGACCAACACATAGACATCTGACATCACTTTTTGAGAGACCACTCAATGAAAGGAGACGGCCATTTCCCATGTCAACACCAAAAAACAACTAGCTTTACCAAGCCACTTGATGAAAAATGTTTTTGCGAGCTCCGAAATAAACTAAATATCCTTGATGCTCAGAACGTGGCTTGAAAACTTGCATACCTGTATGCCATCTTCAAAATCTATTGATTGTGTTATGAAAATCATCTCTCTCTATTTTCTTCAAAAAACTATTTCAATTACTTAATCTTCGTGAATTATGGTCATAACTTGACTGTTGGATGTTTACTGATTATATTCATCAACATTATTTGTGTGTTTTGCCCCCCTATTTTCTTTGTAAGCACCTTCTAATATATACGAATGGGCTAAATGCTTCTCTTCTGGTTACCACGAACTAGTCCGCACAGTGCATACTAGTCCGCAGAGATCCGGTAGTCCGGACTAGTCCGACTGACCACGGACTAGTCTAATTTTTCGACTCCATATCCCTAGGGACGCGAAACCCTAATCTCCTTCATCCTCACAACGTTCCTCGCACTCTCTCTCTTCACTCGAGCGACCCCAAGGTGATTTGGTGATTCCTCCACCAAATCTCTTCAACTTTCCATGAAAACGATCTTCATCGCAAGGAGATCAAGGTCCACGGACTTGTCCGCACCAACAACACCTCCAACATCAAGAATCGAAGGATTTTGGAAAACATTCTCCAAAACCATAGAACCTTATATTTCTTGTGCTATGGACCAAATAACTTAGTTTCACTTGTTAATACATGACTCCTTGTTGTATTACATCTACATTGAGCTATTTTTGCATTGAGAAACTCCATTGATTTGCTAGTTAGGGTTTAAGCAGTTGAACACCGAACTAGTCCGGTCTCTGTACGAACAAGTCCGGTACTCCAGACTAGTCTGCAGTTGAGCACCGGACAAGTCCAATTTTTGATTGGACTCAACCCTAAATTCCAACTACTCATTGCATTTCCTTGCCATCAATCCTCATCCATGTATTGTATAATCCTCTTGCCAGGACCACGTCGAGCTCCAATGATGAGATCTCCGACTATGAGGCCGAGATGGACCAAGAGTCATTGCTTCGGTCCTCGATGGGCAAAAGCATGAAGGGGCAAAACTGTTTCACTGACCCGTCGCCCACTCCACCTCAGGTGCGGTGAAAGGTCGTGGCCAAGAAGCCCGCATCCAAAGGAAAGGATGCAGCTGGCCCTAGCTCGGCAGCTTCTCGCCAAGCTAAGGGCAAAGGGAAAGGGATCGCCTCCGGTACGATTGGCCCTCTCCGGATGAGTGCACCAAGACAGGGGAACAGATACCCCTCTGAAGAAAGATTCAATGGCAAAGGAAGCGATATAGCTTCAAACCTCAGGACGATTGACTCTTACGGCAGTTCCAGAAAGGCAGTTGATGCAAGGTTCTGGAGCAACTTCCACGTGGACTACTATAGTTCCGTGTATCTCACGATGAAGACTCCGGTGGTCCGCAGCCACTGGATTGACTGGAGCCACTTCGAGAGAAAGAGCTGCTCAGCCTTTGATGATGTGATTGCAGCTATGGCGAGGCATGGTCCGAAGGATTTGTTTGCCTTCAGATACAACTGGAATGATGAAGTCATTGCTCAGTTTTATGCTATCTGCTATTTTGCTAGTGATGAAGAGGAGATGGTGACTTGGATGACTCACGGATCCAAGTACACCGTGACTTATGATGAGTTTGCGAGATTGCCTCACCTAGAAGACACTGGCAACAATGAGCTCATCATCCACAACTTTGGCGTCCTGGAGAAGAACAAGATGGAGTTTCTCTATGACACTCGCCTGAAATTCAATCCCCCTTCCACCAAGAACATGAGGCCAATCTTCACGGTTCTAAATAGAGTGATCCAGAAGACAATAGCTCCAAAAGATAGAGATGCAGGAAGTGTTCAAGGTTACCTAAGGACACTGATGAAGGTGATAAGCAAGAACAGGAAGTTTGATGTCTTCGACTATATTTGGAATGATATGGTGAACATCTCCTGCACATCGAACCGCTCTTGTGGCTAAGCACCATACCCGATGTTTATGATTGAGAAAATCACAGGAATTGAGTTCGTGAAGGATCTAGAGCACATTCCTCTAAGGCCCAAGAAGCCTTCCCAAGCCACTCTCCCAGATGCTCCATCTCTTGTCCAACTGCCGGACCTTCAGCCTCAACAACCACACTGGTGGACCCCAACGGCTCGGACCTTCAAGGGACAATCAAGGACTTCAAGACCCGATTGAGTTTCATTGATACCATCTTAATGACACACGATCGGAGGGCCCTTAGTACTAGTAACGGGATTGTCAAGGCGCGTTACCACACTATTAAGGGTAATTAAGCTTATTAATTGTGTATTAAGCATCAGTAACCGCCAGGGCCACATGTCGGGCCAGGTTAACGATGTAACGACTAGTCCTTATACTATAAAAGGACTGGTCGAGTGATACATACTAGAGTGTAGGATTGAAGAGCACGTGAAAATCTACTAGAGGGGGGGGGTGAATGGTAGATTTAAAAATCTTACGCAGCGGAAACAATTAAACCCCAAACCCTTTCGGCAGAAAAATGATCTGTTAAAGAAATCGTGTGCAAAACTAATCTAAACGTGTTTCACCGTGACAAAAGTGCTATATATCAGAGAGAATCAAGTCACGAAGACAACATAAAAAGAATCACTCAAATCCGACAAGAAAAACTCAAGTTATGATCAAAAGATCAAACAATGGTCAATCTGTCCTACGCGAGAAAAACAGTTTTGGAACGCTGCAAAGAAACTCGTGCAGATCAGAAACCACATATCCAATGACTGTGAAATTTTGACATATGATAGATAATCAAGTTATGAAGACAACTGAAAAAGAATCACGTCAATTGGATCAGTAAAACCCGAGTTATGATAAAACCACCGACGAAAGGTAGTGCTGTCCAGAAACTCGACGAGTAAAACTTATCTGGAACAAGTCGGACGAACAAGGCACAAAAGTTCCTTCAAACTTTGAATTTTATTCAACAGAACACAAGAGGAACAGCCCCAAAGTCGTCTACCACGAGCTCTGGGCTCCCTTGCTTATATAACCAACCCTTAGGCCAACCCAACATCAACTAGGACTCCAATCCTACTCAGATCATGAATCGTAACTTTCCATAACTGCTCAAGATTCTTCTATACGCAGATAGAAGCAATCTTAAGACTCCCAAACACCTTAAGAACGTATCCCACATTCCTAAACAACTCAAATTCGTGACACACACGAAATCCTAACATAACCAACTCGATACTTTCCATACCGAGCCATAACCGACTCCGCCGCAGCCTAAGTCTTCAACCGATACGATCCGATCCTTCCAACCAGATCTTTCCTTCCTTATCCCATCTTCGGAACCATGTTGCCACGTCATGCACCGCATGCATACGTGCGAACACCTTCCTTCGTCGTTCAGTAACCTTCATATGCACTGCCCTTGATTCAATCATCATGCGCGACCTCCTGATCAGCTGATCCACAATTCCTCCTGAATTTGGTTGTTCGAACCTCATCTCCTCCCTGAGACTAGTCCAATGGATCCTGTCACCAGCCATGACTTGAACTCAAGCAACACCTGCACATGAATAAAGAACCAATCCATACGAGCCCAAGTCCTCGACTTGACTCACGTCAGTTCCGAACACAACACCTTACGTGAGAACCTCACATAAGCATGTTGCAAAACCACAGTAACACGATATCATCCATATCAACAAAAACGCACCAAAAACTCAGCAAATGAATACTAAGCAATCTTTCCAACAATGTAAAGCAAGTACTTAACATTGCAAATGAAAAGCAGAAGCACTGCGGTCAAGTTCCGGACCTTGCCAGAGCAACCCGGAGCTTGAGCCGGAGCTAACAAAAGCTAGTAGAACCTAGCGTTGGAGCTTACCAAAACTAGTACAATGAAACACCTATCGGAGCTTACCAAAACTAGTAGATCCTAGTACTGGAGCTTACCAAAAACTAGTCAAAACTAGTCAACCCAAAATCGGAGCTAGACAAAGTACGTGGGAGCATAGCAAAAGCATGCCGGAGCTATCAAATATATGTCGGAGCTATCAAATATATGTCGGAGCTATCAAAGACATGCCAGAGCTAAAGATAAAGCTCACCGGAGCTAACCAAAGCTAGTCGGACCTTACCAAGAAGTCGGACCTAGCATCTAACGTAGTCGGAGCTACCCAAAACAAGTCGGACCTATGGTCGGACCTTGCTATAGCTCGGAGCTAGAGTCGGACCTTGATAAAAAGGTGTTTTGATGATATTCAAAACTTTTATCATCAAAGCCATGTGTATTCACTACAAGCCAATATATTCAACACACATAGGTCTTACAATCTCCCCCTTGATGAATGCATTGGCAACACCATTTAAAATCCGAACATTGGCTTATTCACATAAAAGTTTTGAAGACAATTTCTCCCCTTTTTTTAAATCAAAATTAAAATGAGAATAAAATCGAAAAATCCAAAACTTATCCCATATTATCTCTCCCCCTTTTATTATCTCTCCTTATGCACATATTCTCTCTCTCTTCATGCTTATCTCTCCCCCTTTTATTATCTCTCCTTATGCACATATTCTCTCTCTCTTCATGCTTATCTCTCCCCTTTTGACAATGTATTCAGCAAGTCATGAGCATATTATAACATATACATATAAACAAAGCCCATCCAAGTCATACTATCAAGTACCTTACATTATCAAATTAATGAGATACATAAAGTAGTGTAAGCTATGCTAGAGATCATATGTAATTTTCAATTTAAGCAAGTCATGATCTCACAAACTTAACTATTTCATAACTTGAAAGCATGACACTAGTTGCTGCATTTTCTTATTTTTCAAAACACAAATTTAGATCATATGATATTTGCAAGAGATTATATGCGCATCTGCCTTATTCTAACCAACCAAGCCAAGCCTTTGTCATTTGACAATCAGAAGCTTAAGGACATGGTTTTAGTCATACACAACTTCTTCCAAGTTCATATCTAAGTGCAATGACAAGCCATCTCAAAAGAAGAAGTGCGATGCATGCATATTCTCTTGATCTTTTCTCAATTTATATTTGTTCATAAAAACTCAACATGTGAGTTAATTACTTGATTAATTCTTCATGATTAAAAGCATTTGTGAGCATGCAACAAGTTCAAAACAGCAAGAAAGTTCGACCATGACCAAATTTAGTGTAAGTAATTATTCCAATTATTAGACATGGCAAAAACTACAAAATGTATAACAGGAGTAATGTAGTAAGAACTTTCAGCATGTAAAAGGAATCACCAAGTCATATATGTATGAAATACTATGCTCATATTATTTTAATTTCAGATTCACACATAGACTTCCCAAGTTTCAAAAACTCCTACTCAATTTAAGCCATGAGGATGCATAACCCCTATTTCACTACGAATGAAACAAAAACGAGTGAAATCCAAAGGTTTTGTAAAAATGTCAGCCAATTGATGTTCGGTATCTACATGGTGAAGCACAATGTTTCCTTTTTCAACGTTATCTCGGAGAAAGTGATACCTAATATCAATGTGCTTAGTTCTAGAATGTTGCACGGGGTTTTTGGCAATGCAAATAGCACTAGTGTTATCACAAAACAGTGGAACACTATCTAGATCAACCCCATAGTCCTTAAGTGTTTGAACAATCCAAAGAATTTGTGAGCAAGCACTAGCAGCAGCTACATATTCAGATTCGGCTGTGGATTGTGCAACTGAATTTTGTTTTCTGGAGGACACAACAACAAGAGAATTACCAAGAAAATGACAAGCACCGGAAGTACTTTTCCTATCAATCCTACAACCCCCAAAATCAGCATGCGAAAAAGCTTTCAAAGTAACGGTTGAGGAAGAAGGAAGAAAAATGCCAAATTCTTGAGTTCCATGTAAGTACCTGAGAATCCTTTTGACGGCTTGACGATGTGAAACACGTGGGGAAGCTTGAAACCGTGCACAAAGACATACGCTGAATTGTATGTCCGGTCTTGATGCTGTGACGTACAAAAGTGATCCGATCATGCTTCTATATTCTTTTTGATCCACGGGTTCACCATCTTCATCAAGTTCAAGTGTTGTTGCTGTTCCCATTGGTGTCCGAAGAGGCTTGCTTTTGTCCATATTGAAGCGCCTTAGGAGATCTTTGGTATACTTCGTTTGATGCACAAAGGTACCCTCCTTGGTTTGCTTGATTTGCAGCCCCAAAAAGTAAGTGAGTTCACCCATCATACTCATTTCAAATTCGGAACTCATCATTGCTGAAAACATGGACACAAGATCAAGAGAAACACAACCAAAGATAATATCATACACATACACTTGAACGAATAATGAGTCATTGCCATGCTTAAGCACAAAAAGAGTTTTATCAACCTTGCCCATGGTAAACCCCTTTTCAAGTAAGAATGTTTTTAACCTATCATACAATGCTCTAGGGGCTTGTTTGAGACCGTATAAGGCTTTGGACAGTTTGTAAACATGATTAGGAAAATCTGGATTTTCAAAACCCGGTGGTTGTTTGACATAAACCTCCTCATCTATGTAGCTATTAAGAAAAGCACTTTGAACATCCATTTGATATAGCTTAAAACCTTTAGATGCTGCAAAAGCTAACAAAATTCTTATGGCTTCTAATCTAGCGATAGGAGCAAAAGTTTCATCAAAATCTAGACCTTCAACTTGAGTGAAACCTTGAGCAACCAACCTAGCCTTATTCCTAACCACAACCCCATCCTCACTTTGTTTATTTTTAAATACCCATTTAGTTCCAATTAAAGTGTGACCTTGAGGTGGAGGTACAAGTTTCCAAACATTATTTCTTTCAAAATTTTCTAACTCTTCTTGCATGGCAATAATCCAAGATTCATTAGTGAGTGCGTGTGATATATCTTTGGGTTCAAAAGAAGCAACAAAAGCAGAATGAGCATAAGAGTTTGGATCGCAAAACTTGGACCGTGTGACTCGTTCGTGCAAGCTTCCAATCATCTGTTGTGGGGGATGATCTTTGTAAAAACGTAGGGGAACAGATGTCTCACAAGCTTCTTCTTCATTAGGTTCATCGTAGATTGATGAGCTTGTGACTTGTGGATGATCAGGACCAGCATAGGTGATAGCCGGAGCTTGTTCAATGGTCGGAGTTGGACACATGTCAACTTCGGAACTACCAGGCAGTATCACCGGCTCTTCTTCATATTCGAAAATACCCTCCCCCTAAGGATACGAATCTGGTCCTACAACACCAGAGCTAGTACCTGGGCTAGCTTCATCAAAAGACACTTCACAAGTCTCCACAATTTTGTTAGTGTCAAGTAAAAGCACACGGTAGCCTCTAGTATGAGATGGATAACCAAGAAACATGCCATCAACGGATCTAGGTTCAAATTTATCAAGATTACCATGTTTCCTAACAAAGCATTTGCAACCAAAGACACGAAAGTGTGTAACACTAGGCCTATGTCCAAACCGAAGCTCATATGGTGTTTTACCTAGCTTAGTATGCAAGAAAACACGATTTGAGACATAACAAGCGGTTGCTAATGCATCAGCCCAAAATTTCCTAGGAGTTTGATATTCATCAAGCATAGTCCTAGCCATCTCAACTAAGGTTCTGTTCTTTCATTCTACAACACCGTTTTGTTGAGGTACATATGGTGAAGAGAATTGATGATCTATTCTATTTTCAGCACAAAAGTGATTAAAAGATTGATTTTTAAATTCGGTTCCATTATCACTTCTAATTGCTTTTAATGATCCTGGGTGATCAATTGATAATGTAAGAAATAAAGTTCTAAAGTGACTAAAAATTTCATTCTTAGACACCATAAAGTAAACCCAAGAGTATCTAGAATAATCATCCATAATAACAAGAACATACCATTTACCTCCGAAAGATTGAACACGTGAAGGTCCTACGATGTCAAGATGCAAAAGTTGACATGGTTCAGTTGGCATGATCATTGTGAGAGGAGTATGTGAACCTGCAACCATCTTAGCATGTATACAAGAAGAGCACACAATTTCTTTGTCCCCTTTAAGCTTAGGCATCCCACGTATGCAATCAAGAGCACTAACACGCGTTAGGTGATCAAAGCCTACGTGACCAAGTCTACGATGCCAAAAATATAAGTCATTTGAAGCATTAGCAACTAGAAACCTATGCTTAGAGGAAGACATATCAAAATCAGCTTTAAAAACTCTTCCAAACTGAGACATGTTAAAAATAAGCTCACTATTTGAACCTACAACTTTGCAGCAGTTTTTATTGAAAATAATTTCTAGATTTTCATCTAGCAATTGTGCAACAGAAAGCAAGTTGTATTTCAAATTTTTGTTAAATGCCACATCCTTCAAGGTGTAGTGATCATTTACTCTAACCGAACCCTTAGCAATTATAGGAGTTGAAGAATTATCGGCAAAAGTAACATTTTCTACATGTTACACAAAAGAGAGGGAGGAGAACCAATCTTTATTACCGGTCATGTGGCGTGAGCAACCTGAATCCACAATCCAAATGTTTTCCTTCCTCAAACGTGTAACCTACATAGAAGCACAATACGTCGATGACTCAATACTGGGGTTAGTCAAAAGGCATTTAGGTATCCAGTACTGAGTCACACGACGTGCAGTAGGAAAAACACGCGAAAGCTGAGATAAAACAGGAGGTTTATGAGTCGAAGTTTGAGGTTTTCTATTCTTAACTCTTTTAGCACAAAAACCAGTAGCTCCGGAGGTAAAAGCAGCAGTTCCAAAAGACAAGGTTGAAGCTCCGGAAGCAAAATCTGAAGTTCCGAAGGAAACAACAGAAGGTCCGGGAGCTCTCGGAGCTATCGGAACTATCGGAGCTGCCTTTTGCGGATTTCTTACCAGAAGGTCCGGAAGCTACCTTTTCAAATTTCTGACTCACTAAAGCAGGTTGTGTTTTTCTAATTGCATGATGGTTATGAGATCTAGCAGACATTCTTTCTCTTTTCTGTTGTTTAGCTAGTCTATAACAAAAATCTATGACATGACCATCTCTACCACAGTAGGTGCAATGAAACTTAATTTTGTAATCATGTCTCGATGAGCACCCAACATTAGAAACAGAATTAGAAAGCACTCCTGCAGATTTGAAAACCACTTCTTTTTGTTTAGGAATTGTTTGAATCAAACCACTTCCTAATGTCTTTACAATTTTAGGTGGATGTGCCTTAGCATAAACATGAGAATCAAAACCTAAACCAGTTTTATCTTTGCAAGACTTGGAAGAATTCAGCAGCAAGTTTAGATTATTATTCCCATTACAAAACTGACCTAGTGTCCTATTCATGTCATCAAGTTTCTTAGACAAGTCTAGGAAGTTTGCACATGAAGTTTTTCCTTTTAGTTTGCAATTGGAACAATTTTTAACTTCATGAGAACGTAAAGCATTGTTCAATATAGAAATTTCATTCATAGCATCCTGTAGTTTCTTATCAAGATCCTCACAAGTAGAACAATGCAAATCAAGATCCTCACAAGTAGAATAATGCAAATCAATTGTAGAACAGCTAGCATCTTTCAAGTTTTTATCATTAAGTGTAGCAAGCTCTTTGTTCTTTTCAATTTCTTCATCAAGTCTATCTAGAGTGGAGGAGTGTGCACTTCTTAATGTGGACAATTGTTCATAGATTAAGTCACATGAGGGACATGCATCATCACTAGGAATCAAAGTTTTTAAACGGTTGATTTCAGATTCTAGTGATTCAATTTTAGCAGCACTATCCCTAAGCTTTTTGTCCTTTTTCTTGACAATAATAGTTGCACGAGAAATAGCATCACACATTTCATTGCAGGTAGAACATACCTCATCGTCTTCACTGTTGTGTTCTGCATCCTCCTGACTTGATCTTGATCTTGTTTTGCCCGCCATGAAGCATAAGTTGGCCAGATCGTCATCATCTTCATCACTTTCAAAGTCTACATCACTTGAACTAAGTTCTTGAAGTGTGGTGATGAAGCTGTTAATCATCTTGCGTCCTATGGTACCCTTCTCTTTCTTCGTATCTTTTGCAGAGGAGTGCTTCGTTCTTGTTTTCTTTTCATCCCGGGAAGTAGGACCTGAAAGGTTAGGGCAATCTAAACGAAAATGTTCTGTCTTACCACATTCGAAGCACCGTTGAGGTTCGAAGCTTCCTCTCCTTCTAGTTCTCACATTTGGCAATGCTTTTGAGAACCTCGTAGAGAGAAGTGCTAGCTCCTCCTATGGAAACTCCTCAATCTGTTCAAGGGTTAGAGAGGACAACAAATCAAGTGTACTACAAGATGAAGATTGGCCGGAGCTAGGCATATCACGTTGAGAAACAAAAGCAATAGACTTGTTGGGGTTATTACGTGATATTATATCAATTTCATGAGTTTTTAGCTTGGAATAAAGTACATCTAATGTAAGAGAACTTATGACAGTTGATTCACGAATAGATGCTACTTTCATCTCCCAAATTGACATGTCTAATGCACTAAGAAGTTGCCTAGCATTCTCAGCATCAGAAAAATTAACATTGACACTACGCAAGTTGCTGAGAATTTTATTAAAGCGAGCAAAAAGGTCATCAATAGACTCACCGGGTTGCATCTCGAAGCACATGTATTCCTTTTTGAACATGTCTTGCCATACCTCTTTGATCGTGTTGGATCCTTCGTGGTAGTCACAAAGTGCTTTCCACACATCGTATGCAGATCGGAGGTGTGCAACACGGTCGAAGTCGCTTTGTGTTAATCCTTGTATGATCAAGTTTCAAGCCTTGTTGTTGTTGTCGACATCTCTCAGATTTGTAGTTGTAACTTGATCGTTTGATGGCACTTCGTAAGGCTTGTATACCTTCTCCCATATCGCAAAGGCTTGTGCCTGGATGAAAGCCTCCATGCGTGCCTTCCAAACCTGGAAATCAATACCAGCAAACACACAAGGTTTGGTGGAGTACTTCTCCATGATGATTAGTCAATAACACGTGCAAATCGCAAAGATTAGAGCACCGTTGCTCTGATACCAATTTTAGGATCGAAGAGCACGTGAAAAGCTACCAGAGGGGGGGGAATGGTAGATTTAAAAATCTTACACAGCGGAAACAATTAAACCCCAAATCCTTTCGGTAGAAAAATGATCTGTTAAAGAAATCGTATGTGAAACTAATATAAACGTGTTTCACAGTGACAAAAGTGTATATATCAGAGAGAATCAAGTCACGAAGACAACACAAAAAGAATCACTCAAATCCGACAAGAAAAACTCAAGTTATGATCGAAAGATCAAACAATGGTCAATCTGTCCTACGCGAGAAAAACAGTTTTGGAACGCTGCAAAGAAACTCATGCAGATCAGAAACCACAAATCCAATGACCGTGAAATTTTGACATATGATAGATAATCAAGTTGTGAAGACAACTGAAAAAGAATCACGTCAATTGGATCAGTAAAACCCGAGTTACGATAAAACCACCGACGAAAGGTAGTGCTGTCCAGAAACTCGACGAGTAAAACTTGTCTGGAACAAGTCGGACGAACAAGGCACAAAAGTTCCTTCAAACTATGAATTTTATTAAATAGAACACAAGAGGAACAGCCCCAAAGTCGTCTACCACGAGCTCTGGGCTCCCTTGCTTATATAACCTGCCCTTAGGCCAACCCAACATCAACTAGGACTCCAATCCTACTCAGATCACGAATCGTAACTTTCCATAACTGCTAAAGATTCTTCTATACGCAGATAGAAGCAATCTTAAGACTCCCAAACACCTTAGGAACGTATCCCACATTCCTAAACAACTCAAATTCGTGACACACACGAAATCTTAACATAACCAACTCGATACTTTTCATACCGAGCCATAACCGACTCCGCCGCAGCCTAAGTCTTCAACCGATACGATCCGATCCTTCCAACCAGATCTTTCCTTCCTTATCCCATCTTAGGAACCATGTTGCCACGTCATGCACTGCATGCATACGTGCGAACACCTTCCTTCGACGTTCAGTAACCTTCATATGCACTGCCCTTGATTCAATCATCGTACGCGACCTCCTGATCAGCTCAACCACAATTCCTCCTGAATTTGGTTGTTGGAACCTCATCTCCTCCCTGAGACTAGTCCAATGGATCCTGTCACCAGACATGACATGAACTCAAGCAACACCTGCACATGAATAAACAACCAATCCATAAGAGCCCAAGTCCTCGACTTGACTCACGTCAGTTCCGAACACAACACCTTACGTGAGAACCTCACATAAGCATGTTGCAAAACCACAATAACACGATATCATCCATATCAACCAAAACGCACCAAAAACTTAGCAAACGAATACTAAGCAATCTTTCCAACAATGTAAAGCAAGTACAAAACATTGCAAATGAAAAGCAGAAGCACTGCGGTCAAGTTCCGGACCTTGCCAGAGCAACCCTGAGCTTGAGTCGGAGCTAACAAAAGCTAGTAGAACCTAGCGCTGGAGCTTACCAAAACTAGTACAATGAAGCACCTGTCGGAGCTTACGAAAACTAGTAGATCCTAGCACCAGAGCTTACCAAAAACTAGTCAAAACTAGTCAACCCAAAACCAGAGCTAGACAAAGTACGTCGGAGCTTAGCAAAAGCATGCCGGAGCTATAAAATATATGTCGGAGTTATCAAATATATGTCGGAGCTATCAAAGACATGCCAGAGCTAAAGATAAAGCTCACCGGAGCTAACCAAAGCTAGTCGGACCTTACCAAGAAGTCGGACCTAGCATCTAACTAGCCGGAGCTACCCAAAACAAGTCGGACCTATGGTCGGACCTTGCTATAGCTCGGAGCTAGAGTCGGACCTTGATAAAAAGGTGTTTTGATGATATTCAAAACTTTTATCATCAAAGCCAAGTGTATTCACTACAAGCCAATGTATTCAGCACACATAGGTCTTACATGGAGGACTCTTTCGGGACTTCCTCTAGACACCCTCAGGCGCTCAGACACTCAATACAACAACTACACACCCCGTGGAGTAGGGTATTACGCTTAGGCTCCCGAACCACGTAAATCCTCGTATCAACTTACCATCGTGTTTTGAATCTCTGCACGCCCAATACCGAACTACAAACTCCGCAGGCTACCAACAGTAGTACCGGGAGAATTGCCGGAACCGGACCCCAACAGCTGGCGCGCCAGGTAGGGGGATGTCCGAGATTCAAGGATGGTGAACTCTGCTGCTGGATCATCCAACGGCAACCCTGCTGCGCGACCTGCTGAAGGAAATCCCTCCAACATGCAACAGCCGGCAGGTACTATGGCTCCAGCAGGAGTCATGCCACCGCCGCCACCGTCCGCACCGGCGAATCAAGCTAGACAGCAAGATGGGGAGTTTACGTCGGTTAATGCATCGGCGAACAACAACCCTGAACACGCGCTCCATGCTGCGCGTGCTCTTCTCCAACAACCACCGCCTCTAGGAGCATCTCAGGGTGCAATGGAGTAGTGGAGGGATGATGTGGAACATTTGGTGGCAGCAGCAGCCGATTGCATCAGCAACCAAGGTCCTCCCCCCTCGGGGCGGGCCCCATCGCAGCATCGAACCGTGTCGGGTAGACTTCGTCTGCATGCTTCACAACATAGGAGGCATGCTGCGTCTCAACAGGCGACATCGCTGCCTTCCAGGGCGCGATGTACCCATACGGTAACCAGGATTTCGACTCATGATCTCCGGGCGGAGCTTGATCGCCGTTACAGTCAACAGGACGGCCGTGTCCATTTCGAGCGTGCTCATGAGAGGCGAGAGGCTCGGGACAGTCCTGCTCCCGAGGGAGTAGGAGGAGGCTGTTCTGCCATGGCCATGCACCTACGCATGGTCATATGGCCGCAGAAGATCTAGCCTCACCTGCCGGAGAAATTTGACGGGACTGTCAATCCCGCCGAGTTTCTCCAAATCTACTCCACCGCAATCCTTGCGGCTGCAGGAATGAGGCCGTAATGGCCAATTATTTCCCCGAGGCTCTGACTGGGACCGCCAGGTCTTGGTTCATGAGCCTTCCGCCCGACTCCATCAATAGTTGGACGGAACTGTGCCAATAGTTCACCGCCAATTTTGAGAGTTCATACACCCGACCAGGCACCGAACTGGACCTTTTTGTTGTCAAGCAGAAGGGGGAGAGTCCCTGCGATCCTTCATCCAGAGGTTCTCCCAGGTACGAAACACCATACCTTCTATCTCAAGCGCTTCTGTTATTGTGGAATTTAGACAGGGCGTACGAGACAAGAAGATGCTGGAGAAGCTGACGACCAAGCAAGTCACCAGCGTCATGGAAGTCTTCAGCTTGGCAGATAATTGCGTCAAAGCTGCGGAGGGCCATGAAATGCACTCCCAACCACCTCCAGAGGACAACAAAAAGTCCTTCAAGGGAGAAGCCACTGCCTTTGGGAGTGGCAAGAAGAAGAAAAAGTCCAACGGCAAGAAAAAGCCGTCGGCCGGCACACCTACTGCTGCAGCTACTGCAGCTCTGGGTGGCCGTGGGCCACACTCCGAGAAATGACCTCGACCGTCGTCTGAAGACAGAGGCAGCTCCAAGATGTGGTTTACTATACACAAGACGAACAGCCACAACTTGGAAGGCTGCTGAGAGGTGCAGAACCTTGCCGAGCGCTACAACAAGCGTCGGGAAGAAGTTCCTTTCCGTCAAAGAGAAGGAAAACAAAGAGTCGATGAAGCTCTGGCTAAAGAGGAGTTAGGCTTTCAAGACCCTAAAAAGGTCTTGAAAGCTGTTTACACCTGCGTCGACGATGACTCCGACGTCTCCGACAACGAGCATCGGAAGACCCTGAACACCATATTTGGTGGTTCGTGGGACATCACCTCCCACCGTGTCCTCAAGACAATGCAGCGGGACATGGCCTCAGTAGCTCCCACCGCCAGGGCGGAGCCGCACCGGAAGTGGATGGACACTGCCATCACCTTCGATGCATTGGACTGCCCTTAGAACATGATCGGAGCTGGCCAACTTCCACTGATGGTATATCCTACCATCAACAACGTCCAACTCCACCATGTAATGGTGGACAGAGGTTCGGGGCTGAACCTCATAAGCTTTGAAGATTTCGTCAAGCTTCAGCTCCGAGCTTTAGATCTTCGCCCCCCCCCCCCCCCGACCTTTCTCCGGAGTAGGATCGGGGGCCATAACCACACTCAGTGCCATTACTCTCCTGGTGACCTTCGGGACCCGGGAGAATTACCGCACTGAAAAGTTTGTCTTCGGCGTGGCGCAGATCAACTTACCATTCAACACCATCTTGGGCTGGCCAACCTTGTACAAATTCATGGCTGCCGCCCATTATGGCTACTTGGTGTTGAAGATGCCAACACCAGTAGGTGTCCTCCAGATCCGCGGGGATCGCACCACCTGAGTGACTACTCTGGAAGAACTCCATGCCCTTGCTACAATGCAAGAGGAAGAATCAGGAAAGGAGCAAGCTCCAAAACCCCCGAGCATTCATCATCGAGGCTCAACCTCTGCACCTCGCGTGCATCCAAGCAGCGACACCGACATCCCCGTCAAAGTCGTCCAAATCGGTTCCGACGCTGCTCAGACCACCTGTATATCGGGAGGTCTAAATGAAAAATAGGAACTCGCGCTCATCACTTTCCTCCGGGCTAATGTCGACGTGTTTGCCTCGCAACTGTCACAAATGCCTGGGATCCCTACGGAAGTGATTGAGCACAATCTGAAGATTTATCCCGACGCTCAGCCTGTACATTAGAAGCTTCGGAAGCAATCAGTAGAGCGACAAAACTTCATACGTCAAGAAGTGAAGAAGTTGCTTGAAGCTGGATTCATCCGAGAAGTCTTCCACCCAAAATGGCTAGCAAACCCAGTCGTTGTACCTAAGGCCGGCGGGAAGCTTTGGATGTGTATCGACTATACTACACTGAATAAGGCATGTCCAAAATATCCATTCCCACTACCTAGAATAGATCACATAGTGGATTCCACTTCCGAGTGTGAATTATTGTGTTTCCTAGATGCATATTATGAGTATCATCAAATCAGAATGTCTAGGGAAGATGAAGAGCATACTTCCTTCATCATGGTAGATGGATTATATTGTTACAGTACCATGCCATTCGTTCTCAAAAATGCTGCTTCAACGTTTGTATGAGCTATGTACAAAACTTTTGGAGAGCTTATCAGAAATATAGTGGAAGTGTATGTCGATGACATCGTCGTCAAGATCAAGAACAAGGAATCATTTCTTGACACCCTACAAGCTGTCTTCGACAAGTTGTGAGTCACACGCACGAAGCTGAACCCAGACATGTGTGTCTTCGGGGTTAGCTCCGGAAAGCTTCTTGGATTCTTTGTGAACCACCGATGAATAGAAGCAAATCCGGCAATGATTAAAGCTATTGAAGACATGCGACCACCAGATCGCATCAAGGACGTTCAGAAGATGACTGGATGTCTAGCTGCCCTCAGCTGGTTCATCTCAAGACTGGCGGAACGGGCACCACCCTTCTTCAAGTTATTGAGGAAGTCCGGACCATTTCAATGGTCTGAAGAAGCAGAAAAGGCATTCCAGGAGCTGAAGAAGCTCCTCACCACTCTACCAACCTTGGTAGCTCCGAATCCTGGTGAGCCACTTCTGCTTAACATTTCGGCAACTGACGAAGTTCTCAGCATGGTCCTGGTTGCGGAAACACCAGAACCATCTCCAGATCAAGAATCCAGACCCCTCCGGGAGGGTCCGGAGTACCTGAAGACGAGTCTGGGTCCCAGCTCTCAGACCTGGATCCCTAGGGCGAGATGCAGAGGATCAACTTCCTCCAAATTAAGAAGTTGCTGTTGTTGAGCAACAAGATCTGGACCCCTCCGGGAAGGTCCGGGTCACTACATAAGAAGCTCCGGGTTCTTCAAGTAAGAAACTAGAGGTCCGCGAACAAGGTCTGAACACCTCCGGGAGGGTCCGGGTAGATGAGAAGGAAGCTCCGGGCCCCTTCGGGAGGGTTGGCACAGTCCAACACCCAGTGTACTTCATTAGCGAAGTACTTCATGATGCCAAAACTTGATACCTGGAGGTGCATAAGCTGCTCTACGTAGTTCTTATTGCTTCTAGGAAGCTCCGACACTACTTCCAAGCTCACAGGATTTCAGTGGTTACTTCTTATCCACTTCGTGCAATCCTGAATAACCCCAACTCTACTTGGAACATTGCAAAGTGGGCAGCGGAACTGGACGAGTTCGATCTTGAATTCATCCCAAGACAAGCAATTAAGAGTCAAGCACTGGTGGACTCCGTGGCGTAATGGACCCCATCTCCATCAAATCCTGGGGGCCCCAGTGAGCAGAAGATGGAAAGGTTTCGGTCTTCACTGAGCCTCACTGGACTCTCTACTTCGATGGCTCCATGCAGAAGCATGGGGCCGGAGCTGGAGTCCTTCTCCTCGCTTCGACCGGGGAGAAGGTTAAATACATGGTTCACCTTGACTTCAAGGCGACCAACAACATGGCGGAGTATGAAGCACTAATCTATGGGCTCAAGGTGGCACTATCATATGGTGTCAAGCAGCTGTCGGTAAAGGGTGACTCACAGCTCGTCATAAAACAAGTCAATGGAGAATGCAGCTGCAACAACCCTCAACTAGCTGCATACCTACTTGAAGTCCAGGAGCTTCAGAAGGACTTCAACGTCCTGGATCTTTGCCATGTCCAGCGTCTTAACAATGTTGAAGCTGACGAACTCTCGATGAAATCTTCAACTGGAGCTCCGGCTTCTGACGGAACCTTCGTTTGGAGATTGTCAAGACCAACAGCTCAGCCTGCCGAACTGAGCGAAGGGGGTGAGACCAGCACCTCAAAGCTGGCGGTCCCGATGGCCCTGTTACCATGGCGTCCATCAAGGGTCGTAGGTGCTGCAGGAAGCTCCGAGCAACCTAGCACGCAAGACTCAAATCCTCAAGTTAGCTCCGATACATGGATCTCGGAGATCCGGAGCTACTTAAAAGACAATTTCCTTCCTGAAGATAATGTATCCGCTGATCGGATAGTCAGATTGGCTAAAAGATACACACTGGTAGAAGGGGATCTCTACCAGTGTGGTTCCAACTGCGTCCTAATGTGGTGCATTACAAGGGAAGAAGACTGCAAGCTACTCGTAGAAATCCATGGAGGCGAGTGTGGAAACCACGCGTCTTCCCACACGCTGGTCAGTAAAGCCTTCCAGCATGGTTTTTACTGGCCTACAGCACTCGAGGATGCAACCGAGCTAGTGAAGAAATGCGAAGCATGCCAGTTCCATGCAAAGAAAATTCACACACCAGCTCAACCTCTACAAATGATACCTCCTACATGGCCATTCACTGTGTGGGGGATGGATATCTTGGGACCTTTCCCTAGAGCCATCGAGGTTACAAGTTCCTGTACGTTGCCATTAACATGTTCACCAAATGGCCAGAAGCAACTCCAGTCATGACAATAAACAAGCAATCAGCTATCAACTTCTTGCAGTCCATCGTATGTAGATTTGGAGTCCCAAACAATATCATAACTGATAACAGGACCCAATTCACAAGCTCTGCATTCCAAGGATATTGCAATGACCTTGGCATTCAAGTCAGCTACGCCTCAGTAGCTCACCCGGCAAGCAATGGCCAAGCTGAGAGAGCAAATGCGGAAATCCTAAAATGACTCAAGACACACACATATGAGCGCCTGAAAAAACATGGAGCCAACTGGATCGAAGAGCTTCCGCCCACACTGTGGGCCAACAGGACAACTCCAAACCGGTCAACTGGAGAGACACCCTTCTTCCTGGTGTACGGAGCTGAAGCAGTCCTTCCTCCAGAAATCACCTTGGGGTCGCTCTGGGTTCAGACCTTCGACGATGCCATGCAGGACCAGCTCTGGTGTGAAGACCTTGACCTCGTTGAAGAGGCAAGGTGCCAAGCAGAAGGTGCCGAGCAGTTGTTCAGAATGCCCGATACCGCCAAGCTCTTTGGCACTATCACCAAAGGCATGTTCATAGCTGACATCTCGAGGAAGGCGATCTGGTGCTACGGAGAATACAAACTCGAGAAGGGTTAAACAAACTCTCCCCCAGCTGGGAAGGACCCTTCTGAGTGATCAAAGTATCCCATCTCGAATGCGTTCGCTTGGCAACCGAGGATGGGACACCTCTCCCAAATCCTTGGAACATTGAGCACCTCCGTAAGTTCTATGCTTAATATCACAGAGGTGAGTCTGTAGTTACATGTGATGTATGTTATAGAGTCATTGTACATAGTCGGGTAGCTCCTTCGGGAGAACAGCCGGACCTTCCCCGGAAGGTCGGCAAAGTTCAGGCAACACTTGTCACTGTCTCAGAACAAATAGTGTAGCTAGCTACCTTGGGTCAAACAAGAAACGCAACAAACTTATCCTGGTCTGTACCCTAGAAGTGTACTTATTTCCTCTGTACCCTGGACCTATAACGTAAGACATCATTGTGTGAAAACAGACTGCACGTGCATTTATTTTGTACAGGCTCAATATTTTTTATTTTTTTCTTTATTGTCTATAACAAAGTTGTGCAATTCTTAAGAAACATTAGCTCGACCAATTCATGTATAATTTAAGTTGCATTGTCAATTCTTCCGGGTCTAACCATTGTTGATGGTCTACTCATCCGAATGCTGCCATGCCAATCTAGGTCCGGAGTGTGCTATCGACTTAGCCTGGTCCTGCACCCTAAGTACGCCACTCTACCTACACCCTAGCAGGCCGAAGTAAGGCGAGTCCAGAACCGATCGGACCTGGAGAAGACAAGTCAGTGCACTTGATTGTATGTAGGGTTGCATTCGATCTAAAATTTTCTTTCGAGAATAGTATGCCGCAAACGAGTTATAGATAGGAAATGGATTTTACTGTTTCTCTTGACTTCAGTGTGCAGGAAAAATAAAGATCTCATGATGATGGTGGATGAAGCCGGAGCTATCAAAGCTCCGGCACCTCCTAAGGTGGTCTGCTGTCGATGTTTCAAACATTGATAGTAGACATCACCAGAGCTACAATGTTCTGGCAAATCCAAGGGGCCAGCCGTTAACATGAAGAAAAGATGGTGGGAAGACTCCCCAGTGGGGTCTGCTGTCGACGCACCGCGTGTTGACAATGGTCGCTGCCGGAGCTACCAAGCTCCAACAACCCCAGAGGACTAACTGTTGATGCTATACGTGTTGACAAGGGTCACTGCCGGAGCTACAAAGCTCTGATAACCTCAGGGGGCCCCTACTATCAGCAACTTCGGACCTACAAACTACATGTTCAAAGCGTGCAAGTCTTCAACAAAATGCTACATCCTCTTGGTAAATATTCACAATCAAATTATGTACATCTACCAGGGGGCCAAGTGGGACAATGGTGTTGAAGACAAAAAAAAATGAAATTCATAAAATTCTTGGATTTCATTAATCTGGAGACAAGAGATTACAAAATTGGAGAAAAAGAAAAGAGAATACAAGCGGGAGCTACAAAGAGAGAGTCCTAGACCCTATGGAAGAACGAGGCGACCTTCTAGGCAACCTCCAACACGCTGGCTTTGGCGGCTTCTCCCTCTCCATCGATGGGGCCTTCAAGCACTGGGTCCAGTGGGAAGTGAGGGTCCCGGCTTGTGTAGCACGTCAGCATGTACTTTGCGACGTTCTTCTCCAGGGATTGTCCTTCGGTTTCCAGCTGGTCCGCGATGACATCGCCCATGTTGGTGAGCTTGTTGCCCGCCGAGCTCAACGCCGACAACGCCTGGTCCAGCTCCAGCTCCGGATCATCTGGATGCACGGGACTAAAACCCATTGGCATCAGCGCGTCATTGGCTTTGCCCAAGAAGTCCCAATCTTGTCGGGACTCTGCAGCCCTTGAGCCTCGCATCTCTTCCAGGGATGTCTTGGTCGCCGCAAGCTCTGAATTCCCACAGGCAAGGCGTTCGACCTCTTTGGCGTTCTGCTGAATCTTTTCAGCAACCTGCCTTTCAAGTTTACCGAGCTCCTCCTCCCGGAGGTGGATCTTGTTCTGGCAGTCGACCAGGTCCTTCTCCCGGACCCGCACTTTCTTCTCCCTGGCAGCAATTTCATTCTCCCTCGTGGTGAGGTCCTATCCTCGCTGCCATGCCTTCTTCTCCTCCTTCTCGCTGCGCTCCTACAGCTTCTTGGTGCGCTATGCGAGACTCTTGTCACCCAGAGTCGGCCTCTGACTAAGCTCCTCCTCCCTCTTCACGAGGTCATCCCGCAGCTCCAGGAGTTTTTGCTCTTCATCTTCGAGCTTTTTCTCCCGCTCCTCAAGAGCCTCCCGACGCTTGACAAGGCTGTCGTGGATGGCACTGAGCTTCTCTTGGCATTCATTTGTTGCTTCATTAGTAGCCACAACCTGTTCATGGATGGCCCGGGACTGGTCGTCAAGGGATCACGTCATGCTTTCCCTCTCGTCCAGTAGCTGACCCCAGTACTCCAACCGGACCTTTTCCCTTTTCACCCACTCCCTGTCGTCGACCAGCCTCGACTGCGCTAGCTTGGTCTCGAATTGGAGCCAGTTGCGCCACATCCTAAGGGTTTGGCACTCCTTTGCGAGAGCCTTGCTATCGTGGTAAAAGGCCAGCTAGACCTGACGAAGACTGGAGCAGGCGTTGTCAATAGACAGCGACAAAGGGATTGGCTCCGGACCTGCCGGGGTCCTCTCCGCTGGCTCCAGCGGGTTCTCCTTAAAAAAATCTGGTCCCACTCTACAAGAGAGGTCCCCTGAGCTTCCACGGCAATAGTGCCGCCCTTCGGGATAGCTTCGGCTGCTGCTGAGGAAGGTCCTGCAGCAGAAGTTTCTACCTCTGGAGTCGGCTCCGAAGATCCCACCGCCAGGTCATCAGCAACTGGTCCCTCAGGCGGGGGACTGGCAACTTCATCTTGGCACCCTGGCTCAAGTGCGGGCACCTCCAGAACAACCACCTCCGGGGCAGGCGTTGAAGGTTCGGCCGGAGCTGAAGCCACTTCCAGCTCCAACGCTAGCGCCTCCTTCACCGCCGGTTCAGGCGCTGGTGCTTCGACCGCTATTGGGTCGGGCACCGGCACTTCAGCGACAATCGGCTCAGGCGCCAGAACATCATCAAGACTGTACTCCACTGCCGGAACTTCACCAACCACCGGCTCTACCGCTAGGGCTTCATCAACCACCGGCTCCACTATCGGGGCTTCAACCACATCCGGCTCCAGGGCCGGGACTGCAGATACCTCTGGCTCTAAGGCTGGAGCGTCCATCATCTCAGTATCCAAACCTGGAGCTTCAACCTTCAGGGTTGGTTCCGCTGGTACATCTTCATTCTTGTGGTCCGGCACTACCACGGGAGGTTCAGAGGATGACTAGAGGTAAAGGACCACGACAGCTGGCGCCGGAGTTGTCGCGGCCTCAGCCACCTCTTGGGGCGACGCTGGAACTGGAGCTGGAGCCTCCATCTGCGCAGCATCAGTTGCTGCTGCAGGAACTGGATCTTCAGCCCCTTTCTTGGGTACCCTGCGGATGAAGGATGAAGAAACTCAAAATATGATTACAACAAAAAACAATCAACTGAGGTAAAAAATCAAATTTACCTTGGAAGGCTTCCGCTCCAGCTAGCACGGAACCTCTTCACCGGACGCTCGGGACCAGAACCTGTCTGCACTGGTGTAGTAGCTCCGGAAGGCTGCCCAGAGCTTGCTGCCGCCGTTGGCGTCGTCTTGGTTGAGGCCCCCCTCGACTGAGAAGGACCTTCGGACCTAGAGCCCTCAGCTGGCCCTGGTACTGGAGCCACATGGCCGGAGCTAGCATCCCGTGGAGATGCCGATGCTGGAGTGGTTGCCGCCGCTATTGAAGACCTCCCCCTGCGGGGAGAAGGAGCTGTTGCGGAAGGAGCAGGTCTGACGGACCTCCCGTCAGAGTGCTTCAACTTCCTCTTACGGTTCGACGGCTCGGACAATTCTTTTCCCCTGCCCACAACTTCAACTCTCTGTCTCGGGGCAGAAGGGGGACCACCTTTGGAAGCTCCGGGGATTGCCAACCCGGTGGTCGAACGCCTCTCAACATCTCCAAGGTCGTCAAGCACTGGCATCTTCCACCGGAGCTCCATGCTGAACTCCGCCTCCATGTTCAGAGGGAGGAAAGCCGTTGGTGGAGTCAAGTCGTCACCCTTGACATCAATGTCATGTTGGAACTTCTTGAGGTGAAGCTCCAAAGTTGCGCCTTCCAGGTTGGACTTCAAACCGGTCTTGATCCAGTTGTCGTCCATCACGCTGTTGAGGGCCCAGGCGAGCTTCTCCCTCTTCTTTAGCGGAGCCCACCTGTTGACCAGGAAGTTGCAGAATACCGCCTGGGGAGTCACCCCCCTTCCACTCATTGGCGGATCCTGGTCAGAGCAGGGTTGAAGGCGTCCGATAGCACCAAAACTTCGCTCCAAGCTTCGATGTCGATGTTGGGGAGGCCATCGGGCAGCTCTAGCTTCTCATGCTCCTCTACCCTGATGACAATCCAATCCTTCTTCCAGTCGACCCACTTGCTAGAAGGGAACGACCCCAAGTACTTGTACGAGCACTTCTTGTGCTTCACAAAATAATAGAAGCCAAGGTACTCGTCACTCTTGCTGGTGGTGTGGATGGTGAAGAAGGTGCGGATGAGCTCGATGCAGGGGGAATACCCACCCACATCTCACAAAAGTTGACAATGGTCGACACCAGAAGAATGGTGTGGGGGCTAAGGTGGTACAGCTGCAGACCATAGAGGTCTAGCAACATCAAGAGAAAAGTGGAGAAGGGTGGGATCAGTCCCACCATGGCATACGCGGAGAAATACACCATGTCGCCGGCGCGCTCCTTCTTGAACGGAAGCTTGCCGGCACGGACCAGGTGGTTGAAGGAGTCACTGGACCATCCCATGACGGCCCGGACCTTCTTCAAATCACCATCGATCTTAAGACAGCTCTTGCGGAGACCCAACTCCATCGCAGCACAGCGGGGCGAGAGATGAAAAGCAGGCTAAAGTTTGGAGGATTCGAGCGCAAGTTAAAATGAAGGCGTAAAGAATCCCCAAATGATGCGCGCTTCCCTTCTTAGGTAAACCCCCGCAACGCTTGGATGGAAACCTAAGAGGAGCCGACGATACAGTTCAAAAACTTCACCCTGCCAATGACAAGAGCGCTCGGGGCCACCGCGATGATCAACTCAAGGTCCTTACCCTAGGCAAACAGTTGTCATCATGATAGGCGGGAAGCCCGAGGGCGGCGGCCTGACAGGGCGCGCGAAACCGATACAATTTTTGTATCGGGAACCGGCGACCTTCGATTGCGTGAGATACACACGCTCAGATCTCACCTGCCGCATCCTGGATATGCCACGCGGCGATGGTTTAACTGCGAACTACCGCCAACGGCACATCCAAAGACCCTTGAAGACACAACTAAAAAACCGACGGATGGAGCCACCTCCGGCAGAATGACTTCATCCGAAAGGTCTCTCCCAGAGGTGGGCCCAAGGGGCCACTCTCAGTACCCTGCGTACCGTATACCCCTTGGGACTGCAAAAAGACCAAAGGAACTTCACCTGTCTGAGTTGAAGACCTCCGAAGGCCCCACATGTCATACGGGACCAGACCTGCCTCAGTTCTATGGTTAGTCCCAGTGTTGCCACGTGTATACTGCAACCAGAGCTACGTCCCACACATGGGAAAGCTCCGGGCTAAATACCTGTGCGGCACCCCCGGACCTAACCCCCGATAGAGGGAAGCTCCGGTACCGACACGAGTACAACTGCACTGGACCTATCTGTCCCATACGGTAAGCACCAGAGCTGCCACATGTCCAACCGCTGGACCTTCAGCCTCAACAATCAGACCGGTGGACCACCAACGGCTCGGACCTTCAAGGGACAATCAAAGACTTCAAGACCCGATTAAGTGTCATTAATACTGTATGGGTCGATTTTATGGTAAGTATGTTAAAAATAGTTTCAAGTTTTAACTCTTAAACTATAGTAATGAACATCTCTTCAATATATTCTTTATCACAGGCAAGGTTTTCTTTAGAGGACCCAAACGACCCTCGCTTGGTTGAGGATGCGAGGAGAGTGTTTTACCACAACACTGCCAAGGCGCTTCGATAAGCTTTGTCGAATGCTCGTATTCAAATTATTAATGAGCACTTGAAGGTGAACCAACACCACGTGCTACACTTCCGGCAAGAGAGCGAGAGGCACCTAACGGAGGAGGAGTACGCGCAGGTACATGGGGTGTACTGAGTATTTTTTCTGATAATTTCCTCGATGGTATTTTTAACGACTTCCAACTATGTGCAGGGACACGTGAGCTGGTTCCAGGGTCGGACCGATGCATTTTGGGCCCTTTGTTGCTACTGGGCTACCGATGAGTTTAAAGCTAAGTCCGAGAAGGCTCGAGAGTGCAGAGGGGTCGAGGGGAAGAGCAGGCACATCCAAGTAAACCACTTGCATTTAGCTAAATGCATGGTAAGTGTATCTAACTTATGTTTATATATTCATAATATATTGTTCGTACAAACACGTATTGACAGGACCGCGAGACAGGGGTGCCGCTGAGATTTGGAAGAGAGGTCACAAGGACCCTTCTCAGCCTCAGGGGTGCAGTCAGGCTGCACCCGAGCGATTGGTAAGTTTAGAAATCATTCATATTAAATATAACTATATGTATTGTTGAACTTAAACGGTTTCCTTGTTTTGCAGGCTAAGTACGGGGAGAAGGCTAGGAAGATACACGGCGAAGATTTCAATTGGGAACGTGAACCAATCGATCCTCAAGCCGCGTATGCAAGCAGAGGTTGAAAAGCACATGGAAGGTGAGTTTATAAGTCATTTTATCATTTTCAATTTAAAGTATTCAAGATATTTCAATTTCATATTACTGACTCTCTTTTTTATAGACTCGCCATATTCGACGGATTTGTCGACTCGAGGGCGGGGAGACCTGCGAGAGGCAGCTCCACGAGACTTCTTCGATGGGCATGGTAGGTCGTCACGTCTTGCAGAGGGACATTGAGATGTAGTCCGTCCAACAAACTGTAGAAGAGAACTTCAGGCGACAGGAGGAGGCGGAACGCCAAAGGATCGCGATGGAGGCCACGATCCAAACCCAGGCAGCAGCTGATGAGTAGGTTTAGGCCCGATCTTCCGAAAGGTATGTCGATTGGGGTGGAGAACTCGACGTTGATGATCTGCGGCACTCGAGCGGTTCGAGTACCCCTGTAATCACTACACCACGGCTCCGTTGGTTATCAACCGTGCTGCACACGCTTGACCTCGCCAAGAAGGCTAATCCCTGCAAGTGCAATCGAGAACACGAGCAAGAACGTAGAAGACACAATCGGAAATCGCGAAATTGGGGTCTCACAAACCATAGAACGGCGATATTATTGATCTAAGCAAAACCCAATTGTTCATGGCGGCTACTATGGAGTATATATAGGTGGGAGGACGTCCAAGTGGGTGTTGGGGTCGTGACCTAACCCTAACACACGAAAATAATGGACTTAGACTTGATACAAGGCCCAATGGCCCAATATGGTGGCGCAGCACCCTGACAGATTCTGTATTTAATTTTGTTTCGACGATTCCCGACGACTCCGAAGGAATTTTGACATGGGACCGGTGCCATTGGAAAGGTTATCCTCTCCCCTTTCCGTGCATATGTAGAACGTCCAAAACGAAGTTCGTATGCGTCCTGGGCGTCCGTTTTAGTGCATACTGCTCCTGGACTCCGAGTTGGATACGATTTGGAGTTTGGTTCTGTTTCCATCTTCTTTGAACGAATTCTCTGGTCTTCCACGTCCCTAATACTCCCTCCAAGTACTCCTTGAACCTCTCCATGGATCCTAATCACAAATAAATCATTAAGTAGCAATTTATGTTCAAAAACATATAAGGAAATATATAAGAACGAGTTCACCCCTGAAATTAATTGTTGTGTATGAACTCTATTGATTGCATCTTGTATGTTCAATGGAGTGTTGTTTGTATCCATAGAAGTGATGTCCTCATCATCCTCCCCTTCTTGAATTGGAGTCGTCCTCGACTCAAGTTCATCTTCTATCATGTGTGGGTCCATATGTGCAACGCCATCGAATCTTCTTGTAAGCATGAAAGGAGGAGGCCAAGGTGGTGGACGGCATAGTGCACCATCTTGATCTTGTCCATCAAATAAGAGTGCACATTCACTTGAGCCAGGATCCCAAACAAATAAACATTGTGTCATGTTTGTAAGTGCAATAATAATATGCATGATCTCATCATTCTCCCCTTCTTTATGACAAGCCGTCCTCGGCTTGCTCGTATGTCCAGCAAAAAGTCTTGCTTTGGGGGTAGAGTTTAGGCCCGAGTGAGCACTGTCCATATTGCACAACCGCAGTGAAAAATGTTTTTGTTGTCCTGCTGCAAGGAAAAAATACTAGAAAAACTTGACAAGATATTATTAGCGTTAGTACATTCATTTACTTGACCATGTTGTTGCAACACAAAAGGAGCTTCCTCATTTGAACATATGTAAACTTTATGCACCATAAACATACCACTATGTTCATATTTGCCTATAGCATAAAAAATATTTCTACTTAACAAAGGCAATTGAGACTGAGAAAATATTATCTTCTCTACGATATCTAGATCACAAAGAGTGTCAAATTCATTATAGCCCAAAGTATTTAGAGAAGATAACAATTTCAGCTCATCCCTTTCACATGTAGTTGGGATCAAATGCTTAATTTCAGCACAAGTGAGTAATAAAGTATCAAATTCATTTGGTTGTTCTAGCATAGGTACAATATAATTATCAGCACACAACTCATTTGTTGTAAGAATCAGTAGGAAAATCAACTAATGGTAAATGTGTATTATGAAAAGGTTCATCTTGTTACTGCTCATCGATAGTATGATTGGTAGCAAAATTCAGCACATCTGAAAATGTCATACCTTGGTTAACTGTATAGCATTGTCCATTAACACTACTCTCATTTTCAGCAAGAAATTCAAATGCATTATGAGTTGATCCATCTAAAATTTCACAAGTGTTGTCGAAAGCCTCGTTCTCTTTTGCATCATCTATATTATATTCTATATTGTCCTGCAAAACATTAGACACAAAAGGAGGAACAACAAGAAATTTCTCCTCAAATTGCTGAATTTCTTCTTTGCACATAGATACATTAGCAAAAGTTTCTTGCATAAGAATTTTCGTTTCTTTCCATGTCCGAGGTTTTTCTAATTCATTTAAATTGTTCCACCAAGTTAATGCACAATCATTTAACGCACTAGAAATATTTCTAATCTTTCTCCTCTCACACATATGCAATTTTCCAAAAATTTTATCCAACTCTATTTCCCAAGCAATATATTCATCGTAACCAAAACCATCATAAGAAGGAAGAGATGGGAGAATGTAATTACTTCTTGTGGAAGGTGTTGTAAAGGTGGTCTGAATGTCATGTGAATCCTTGGTTGATGTTTGATTTTTACTGAGCAACTCCATCGTCGTCTTCATCATGTCCATCATCTCAGCATATAATGCATGATTCTTGCTTTTACCTGACATTGTTAGTAGCAAACAGAAGACAACACAAAAAATATGTTATCCCTATCAACTACAAAGGATAATGGCAAAGTGGAAGTGGAATCACACACTCTCAAGCGTCTTACCACGCTCTTACAAGTGTTCTTACCCACATTGCAGGTGGCAAACGGTGGACGGTATGAAGAAACTAATGAAGCGTGGGATGATTGCAAAGGTGTATCGATTCTGCTCAAGAGTAAGGTATAGCTTGGATGTCAATTATATGTAGCAAGGATTAGAAACAATGCAATTAGATAGTAAAGTTGAGTAAGTATCCAAAGTACTTGTCAAAGTTGCTGGTCTAAAGGTGTTCCTAGTAGTTCAAGCTAGCAAGACATGAGACAAAACTAGATGATACAAAGAATGCAAGCACTTCTGTTTTTTTTGTTGTTTTTTTCCTCTTTTTTTTGTGCGGCTTTTGTTTCTTGTTTTGCACTTGCCTTTTTCTTTTTTCTTTTTTTTTTCAGAATGTGCTGCAAGGGAAGAACACAATGGAAATCAACCCAAGATATCTCGTGTGTCTGTCGCATATTTTCTGCTCAACCTTCCAAGGACAAATAGGCACAATTATAGGCTCTAAATTAGAAAACTTAGAACAGCAAGATTGTAGATATATCTCTCCTCTTTAATTTCAATATATGGAAGACCTATTTTGGAAAAGAACAATAGGAGATACTGCCCCCGAAATACAGACTGTTCAGAATTTTTAGGTCAATAATAGATTCGGATCTAATGCAATTTCGACATCGATATCTATATTTTCTGGGAAAATGATGAATACGAAAGTTATAGATAACTTCTTAAGATTTCCAGAAAGTACAAGAACACGAAAATACGAGTTCGTATGAGCTAGATACGATGAAAATACTGAACTGGACAGAGATGAATCTAATCTGGACGTGATGACGTGATTCAAAAGGATGAATCAACACAATACAAAACTCAAACTAAGACTAAAAACACTTTCTAAACCAGCAATATGACTCAACAACGGACACAAACTCAACAAAACCAAACTGAAAACAAAAGTTGCAAAGGCTCAATGGTGGTTTGGACAAAGTAATGAACAGATCTACTAAACTGCAAGTTTTTTGTGGCTTTTTTTGTGGACTCTAGGTATGAAAAACAAAACTAATGTAATGGATAGATGAATTACCTAACAGGCAACCTGGAAAACTGATACCAATTGATGAGTAGGTTTAGGCCCGATCTTCCGAAAGGTATGTCGATTGGGGTGGAGAACTCGACGTTGATGATCCGCGGCACTCGAGCGGTTCGAGTACCCCTGCAATCACTACACCACGGCTCCGTTGGTTATCAACCGTGCTGCACACGCTTGACCTCGCCAAGAAGGCTAATCCCTGCAAGTGCAATCGAGTACACGAGCAAGAACGTAGAGGACACAATCGGAAATCGCGAAATTGGGGTCTCACAAACCGTAGAACGGCGATATTATTGATCTAAGCAAAACCCAATTGTTCATGGCGGCTACTATGGAGTATATATAGGTGGGAGGACGTCCAAGGGGGTGTTGGGGTCGTGACCTAACCCTAACACACGAAAATAATGGACTTAGACTTGATACAAGGCCCAATGGCCCAATATGGTGGCGCAGCACCCTGACAGATTCTGTATTTAATTTTGTTTCGACGATTCCCGACAACTCCGAAGGAATTTTGACATGGGACCGGATCCATTGGAAAGGTTATCCTCTCTCCTTTCCGTGCATATGTAGAACGTCCAAAATAGAGTTCGTATGCGTCCTGGGTGTCTGTTTTAGTGCGTACTGCTCCTGGACTCCGAGTTGGATACGATTTGGAGTTTGGTTCGGTTTCCATCTTCTTTGAACGAATTCTCTGGTCTTCCACGTCCCTAATACTCCCTCCAAGTACTCCTTGAACCTCTCCATAGATCCTAATCACAAATAAATCATTAAGTAGCAATTTATGTTCAAAAACATATAAGGAAATATATAAGAACGAGTTCACCTCTGAAATTAATTGTTGTGTATGAACTCTATTGATTGCATCTTGTATGTTCAATGGAGTGTTGTTTGTATCCATAGAAGTGATGTCCTCATCAGCAGCGTTGGCGCAGATGCGGGAAGCAATGGAGGTAACAAAATAAAAACTAAAGTTCTTATTAATTCAGCATAAATGACTTATTAATAGGTAACATTTAATATTTGCAGTGACAGGCCATGGCTCGGGCGCAAGGTCTGGGGATCCAGCTACCGCCACTACCACCGGTCCTTCCAGGCGATCCTTCTTCTGCGGGTCAGGTAATTTTCTATGTCAACTTAAAAATTCTAGTTTTAACTCGACTTAACCAAAATAAAGCGAGGAAATGGAGTGACAACGAAAGATAGATAAAGTGAGAGATGAAGTTAGAAGAGGGAGGAAGATAGAGAAAAAAGGATTGAAATAGAAGAGAGAGGAGCTAAGTAGATAGAAGAAAACGATTGAGATGGAAGAAAGAGAGGTAGAAGAAAGAGTGAGAGATAGTTAGATAGAGTGGGAGAGGAATGACGAGAGAGAGGGAGATTGGACATAGAAGGAGAGGGAGAGAGAGAAAAAGGGAGATGTATATTGATATAGAGGCAGGAAGATAGAGGGAAAATGATAGCAATATAGAGATAGAGAGAGAGAGGAATGAAAGAAGAGAGGAAGAGAGGGGATCTAGATGGAGATAGAGGGAGAGGGAGGGAGAGATGTTGATGTATTTATATGCTATCTCTAAGTTTCATTAATTGTAGGGATCTGCGACGGCTGCACAAACTCCGTCGCCGTCGCTACCGCCACCTGGAATGAGGTGCGACAACGACTTCGACTTCGGAGGTGGCTTCGGAGGTGGCTACGGAGGTGGCTACGGAGGTCAGACGGGCGAGTGAGCCCTTGTTTGGTTTGTTGATGGTGATGCCATGTTTCGACGATGTGTTGTAATGTGTTTTGAGACTGTTATGATGTTTATGTGACTGTTTGATATATGTTGCCTGTTGTGTGATTCTGGCCATCGAGCCGGGTAGTATTTTTTTGTTTTTTTTAAAAAAAATGAAATACCTTATTTGCGATGGCTTTTTATACAGTACCATCGCAAATAATGTCCCAGGCCATCGCTATTAAGCCTCTGTTATTTGTGACAGTCTGGCCGTCGCAATTAAGCCTCTGTTATTTGTGACGGCTTGGCCGTCACAATTAAGGCCCTATTTGCGACAGCCTGGCCGTCGCAAATGGTCGCGTGGGCCCCGTCTGGTGACCGCGTGGGACCCATTGGCCGACCTTATTTGCGACGGCCTGGCCGTCGCAGATAGGGTCCTAATTGCGACGGCCAGGCCGTCGCAATTTTTCACTGTGGGGCCCATTGGCCCCTGGTAGTAATTTGCAACGGTTACTGCTGGCCGTCGCAAATAAGCTTATTTGCAATGGAGGCCGTCGCAAATAGGGAAAGCCGTCGCAAATAGCTTATTTGCGACGGTTTCTAGCTTATTTGTGATGGCCCCGGCCGTCGCAAATCGTTGGGATTCCTGTAGTGAACACAAGCGCTGCATTAGTATCTGTTGCCACGATTCAAAAGTTCGTGGCATTAGGATCTATCGCAATGGAACACAATCATTGCATTAGGATCTGTTGCCATGATTCACTAGTTCATGGTGTTAGGATCTATCGCCACGAAAAACAATCGTTCCATTAGGATCTGTTGCCATGATTCCCAGGTTCATGGTGTTAGGATCTACTGCCACGGAACACAATTGTTGCATTAGGATGTATTGCCACAATTCACCAGTTCGTGGCGTTAGGATCTATCGTCACGAAACACAATCATTGCATTAGGATATGTTGCCACGATTCACTAGTTTGTGGCGTTAGGATCTATTGCCACAGAACAAAATCGTTGCATTAGGATCTGTTGCCATGATTCACGAGTTCGTGGTGTTAGGATATATTGCCACAGAACACAATCGTTGCATTAGGATTTGTTGTTACGATTCACAAGTTCATGGCATTAGGATCTATCATCACGGAACACAATCTTTGGCCTCACGATATATTACAAAACATTGGCCACTGTGTGAATGAAAGAATGTGTGGTGTGTTCATTGTGTTCCCCAAGAAATCATAAGGATGGATTTGTGTATTTTCAGGAAAAGTGAATGATTCAGTTATCAAGTGAATGTGCTCTAAGTTCAGCGATGTGTGATATCAACAGTGAACCGAAACAAAATGTAGAAAATCACAAAGCTAAAAGGAGACGTTGTAGGGAGGACACACTTTTCATATAAGAAACGCACTTCACTGCTAATTAAGCGCGTCTCCATTTTGCTTGTACAATCGTTGTATTAGGATTCTTTTTCACGATTGTACTAGTTCATGGCATTAGGATCTATCACCACAGAACACACTCGTTGCATTAGGATTTGTTGTCAGGAATCACTAGTTCGTTGCATTAGGAATTTCTGCAGGAGCATCATTTCAAATTCTTGGTATCTTCTAAAGAGGTGGGATTATTCAATATCGGCTTGCTTCTAAGCTTGCTGCTAAATAGAAGAGCGGCTTTTATCTTTTCAAAAAAAAATCAAATAGTTCATAGCTAGCTCACACAATACTTATATAAAAAAATCATCATCTTCGTTATTGCCCCCCCCCCCAATATTAGAGGTACAATACCATCACTGATATATGTATCATCATCGTTGTCATCGTCATCTTAATTTTCTGATGGAACTCCATGTGCCTCAATCTGATCACATGTTCTCATTTGAAGAGCGGAAGCATCACCGGTTGCTCCCTCAATGTCATTCCTAGCCTATGCGGTCCTATCCTCATTTATGTGCACCATATTGACATCAGTAAGTCGTTGATCATCAAATGTCTCAGCCTCCATCGTCTCAGTGACATTATTTTCACTGTCTCCAGGGGGCATGGCAAAACGGTTTTGTGGCTTTGTTTTAACGATTGTAGCCCATTTATGTTGCTTCACTCTTTGAACGTAAAAAACTTGTTCTGCTTGGTTTTCTAGAATTTAAGGCTCATACTTAAATTGAGAAAGAGTAGTGTCAACATCTATCATTCTGTATCGATCCGTTTTGTAGCCTCTGCTTTGGCTCTGACCGGAACGAGGCCGATGAAAACAGTCACATTCAAATAACAGAACCTCTTGATTTTTTTCAAAATCAATAGAAATCATTTTCTTGATTACTCCAAACCACTCATGGTCACCATCCCAAACAACAACACCACTATTTTGTGCCCGTAAATCTTTTTCCACCTCTGCGATTCGAAAGAAGAAGCCATTTATGAATGATCAACTAAAAAAATGTTTCCGATGATTAGGTCCTCTAGATAATGCATACAAATAATCGGTTACTTTGCCCTCTTTGTGTAATGTTGTAATTTGTACACATTAGTATAAAAATAGTTACCGATAAAACAACTTCAAAAGACATATTTGTTCAATACTTCATCAAAGTAAAAACTTGCATGTATTTACTCGTTTCTGAAACCAATAAACGAACTCATCTCTATGGCATTTTTTAACATCACGAGACTGAATCTTTCTCAGCTCTTCAAAATGCTGACTGAAAAGGGTACAAAATTAAATTAGCCATCTACAATAAGCATGATCCAATATAGTATAGAACATCTGAGTTATACGTACTTGATCCACGGAGCGACCTCTTCAACATTAGAAATAATATAATGCCTGATGTTATGTAGTTCCACCATAGTAAGTTGTCCCCATTTAAATCCTTTTTGTAGAATTATCAACTTCTTTAAATATATTAGACTCGAGAGAAGGTTCATTCCTAGCTGCAGCTTCATGATGTTCTAGCCTATTAAGCTTGGTGCTGATGTTATCCAAAAACTGACTACAAAAAGTCATACACTCTTTCATAATATATCGCTCAACTATAGAACCCTCCGGGTGAGCTCTGTTACGTACATACCTCTTCAATGTACCAAGGTACCTTTGAATTGGATACATCCATCTGTAAGAAACAGGTCTACCAAAGCAAGCTTCTTCGGCAAGATGGATTGGAAGATGTACCATGATATCAAAGAAAGTGGTAGGAAGCAACATCTCAAGCTTACAAATTGTTTCAGGAAATTGTTTGATCATCTTATCCAAACATGGTTCCGCCAATTCTTTAGAAAAAATTCCAGAAAAGAATCTACTAAACTCAATTAAATGTCCAACAACCTTTTCAGGCAATATGTCACTATTGCAATAGGAAGGAGCTTCTGAAATATAATATGGCAGTCATGAGTTTTTAGACCTGATACCACGTGCTTTTATGTCAAGACATCTCTTGATGTTTGAGGTATAACCATCGGGCATCTTCACATCCCCCATAAACTTGCACAAGGTGGTCTTCTAATCTTTATGCAAAGTATATGATGCTGATGGACAATCATACTTCCCATTTATATCCACTGGATGTTGCTGTTGCCGTATACCCATATCCTACATACCAAGACGAGCTTGTAGACTATCTTTTGTTTTACCATACATTTTAAGCAATGTCCCCAATATGCTATCACAAATGTTTTTCTCAATGTGCATGACATCCAAGTTATGCCTTATTAGCAATGTCTTCCAATACAGGAACTGGAAAATATACTTTTCTTCTTCCAACTATGCCACCTATTTTCCTCAGTGCACTTTCTCCTATTATTCGTCTGTCCAAAACTCAGTTGATCAAAATTCTCGTATTGTTGGAGTACTTCGTCACCAGAGAGTGATGTTGGAGCCTCTCTATTCTCTAACTTATTGTTGAAAGAAGCTTTGTCTCGATGCCACCTGTGATTCTGAGGTAGGAAACGACGATGACCCACGTAGCAATACTGTCACCCATGTTTCAACCACAAGGCATCAGTGTTTACATGGCAGTATGGACATGCTAGCTTACATTTTGTGCTCCATCCACATAGCATCGCATATGCTGCAAAATCATTTATTGCACACAATATAGAAGCTTGCATGAGAAATGTCTCTTTCTTTGAGTTGTCGTATGTTTCAACACCATCAGACCATAATTTCAGTAGCTCATCAATCAAAGGCTACAAATACACATCAATGTTTTTTCCAGGTGACTTTGGCCCAAGAATTATCATTGACATCAACCAATAAGGCTGCTTCATACACAACCAAGGTGGTAGATTATAAGGGATTAGAATCACAGTCCATGTACTGTAAGAAACATTCATTATTCCAAAAGGATTGAAACCATCAGATGCTAGCCCAAGTCTTATGTTCCGAGGATCGGATGAGAAATTTGGGTGAATGCTATCAAATTACTTCCATGCTTTCAAATCTGCAGGATGGCGTAATATTCAATCATCAATACGTTCTTCTTTGTGCCAGCGCATGTTTATGTCGTTGATTCTGCCATATAAAACCTTTGAAGACGGGGAATAAGAGGGAAGTATCGTAGAATCTTGCGTGCTACAAGCTTCTTGGCTTTTCCACAAGGTAAAGCCTCTCTTGCATCCCCACCAGTTCTATTTTTCCATCTTAATTCACCACATTTTGGCCATCGATCCAACAGAGAATAGTCCTTCCAAAATAACACACAGTCATTGACAAATGCATCGATCTTTTCGTAGCCCAGCCTGTAACACCCTCATTTTCATGCATCATGCATTGCATAAGTTCATATACATGTTTAACATTAATCCACACAAAAGGAATAAGTTTAAAATGAATTTAAAGCTAAACCGCACTTAGGAGTTCTGAGAAGTGCGGACTAGTCCGTTTTTGGTGCGGACTAGTCCGATTTCTCTATGACCTTCTTCAGACATGTCCGTTCTTGCTGTGGACTAGTCAGATTTTGTCTCTGTGCAATTTTTGGACTTGTCCGATCTAGTGCGGACTCCGACATTCCAATTCCTTGAAAATTTGAAAAGTCCCTAGACTTGTCCGGACTTGTCCGACATCTAGCGGACTTGTCCGTTTTCCTCTCTGACTAAAATCGGACTTGTCCAGTTTTGGCCAGACTTGTCTGTTTTTCCTCTGGCTAAGTTCGAACTTGTTCGATATCTCTCTGACTAACTTTGGACTAGTCCGGCCTTTTGCGGACTTGTCCGGTGATCGCAATTCTGGATTGATCTATTGTTTCACGATGTGTTTTTGTGTTTTACCTTAAGTAGGCCTAGGGACGTGGTGTCTAACTCTTTTGGAGCCCATGTGGGACCCCACACCAGCCTCCACCCATCTGAAACTAAAAATATATCAAACCCTAGCCCCCCACCCTTATATAAACAACCCCACCCCTCAACTTTACATCCTTTTGCCTCCATTGAAAGACCACAAACCCTAGTTCATGGATAGCCGCCGCCAAGGAGGGAGAAGGGGATCCTGAGCAAGAAGAAGATAAAGAGGAAATGAAAGAGGATCAAGTCATCAAGATCTCCATCAAGTTTTCGTTCTTCATAAAGAATTCACCTTCAAGTTCTTCAATAACCCTAGATCGTCAAGATCCAAGTGTTGCCTCCAAAACCCTTGATTCATTGGAGTTCTAAACACCTGGCATACCTTCTACTTTCTCTTTCTCACATGGATTCAACCCCATTTCTCAAAATTCATGACGATCTAGAAAACCTTAGTTCGCTGTTTCTGTGAAGGGTAGACTAGTCCAGCCCTACAGTGGACTCTTTCGATTTTGCTGACTATTTTCTACTGAATTATTCTAAATTGATTCGAATCCGTTCCAAACCTGTCCAAACTTGTTAAAAGTGATTGGAACTAGTTAGTAAACATCATTAACTAGTTTTTCTTTGCATTTCCATTAATCATGCATGTCCTGACATATTGAGTAATATATGTGCACTTATTGATTGTAATTCTTGTCTTGTATGTTTGTTGCGCGATTTAGACAGTTTTGTGCTAGAGAGTGCTGTTGAGGACCTCCAACACCAGCAATTTGAAGTATTTGATCCCAATTGAGCCTAATAGAAAGGCAGGTGTCCTTGAACATATTGATCCTATTTTACAATAAATGTTTTGTTTTCAAAACTGCATGCTTGTGTTAAATTGATGGGAAACCCAAGATAGGAGTTTACTAGCTTTGTTTAACCACCCTTGTCACCTGGAATACATCATAGAGAGTAAGAAAGGGCTTTTTACCTTTTTTCTTCGCTTAATCAATTGGGATTGTAAAACAACTATATTATTTAATTATGCATTAATGAGATTATGGTTATATGAACTGGTTAATATGATATGGTATTGAGTTATCTAAGAAAGCCTGGTATGTGGATGGGTTGGAAGACATAGTGGTTGCTTGCTTTAGATCTAAGGACTGGTTCATGTGAGAATATGCCAGGACAACAGTGCCACCATGAGGCCAAGTATGGGTGTGGCATAGCTGATTGATTAGGGTATTGCTAGTATTGAGCGGATCATTTGACGCATCAGAGAAGGGAAGTGGATTGGGTTTGGATTTGAGGAAGGACTCCCTGGGATCCGAATGGCACAATAGGGGGCCCTTGGTTGAATATGTGCTCAGTTGAAGACATCGCCACACATGAAACCTCAGTTGGAAAGCCTATTTTGTGATCTCTTGGCCATACACCTAAAGAAGTGTAAATGGCATAAGGGAGGTTCTTTAGTCGCCGACGGGTGATGAAATCACATACACGTGGGTAAAGTAGTACAAACTCTACAGAGTATTAAAACTATCATGATAGTCATGCTCCCGGTTAAGAGCACCTGGATGACCTACATGTTTAGAGGGAACTTGGGATTTGGGATGGTTTGGTACTAGTTATGGATTGAATTATGGTATTGGATATAATTTATGGTAATGGTAAAATATTGTATAATGGTGATGGATGTGGAATATGGAATTTTACTATGTTAATCATTATGGTTTATGATGGGTTTACTTCACATACATACAATATATTGCTTTTCAAATGTTTTAATGTACTTTTTAGCACTTAGCCTTTATTATAATCATCATTTGTATCAGCTACATGTCATATTTCCACACGTGTTGAGTATGACATGTACTCACCCTTGCAATTCCCCCACAAATAGTTGCAAGTCAAGATTGGGAGTATAACAATGATAATGCGAAGTTCTAGGCCGTGTCTGATGTCAGCTTGCTTGTGGTGATGATTGGAGCTGCCATATACCCTATTTGCTTAGTTGCTTAGTTTGCTTAATTAGTTTATTTCAGCTGCAATAGTTCAAACTTGTCATTAATACTCATTAGAGCTTTTATTTGAGGATATTCTGAATTGTGTAATAAAATTGTATAATTAATCTTGTTCTATTGTAATTTTCTGTATATCCTTTTGTGAATGCCCTCGTGTATGTGTGTTGAACATCCTGGGCACACATATGTGTTCACTTGGTTCATTTTCCGAACCGGGTGTCACAAATTTGTATGAGAGCTACAGGTTGACTATAGGACGCAACCTAGATAGAAAAGACACTTTGGGGCACATAGGAGCACTCAGGAATCGGTGTGTTTTTGCTTGGTGTGCTGATTGCTATGTAATGTTGCTTGTGTGCTTTGTAGAGGATTTTGGGATGCTTTAGCATTTCCATGTCCACATAGGCTAGTATAGGTAGTTGCTTAGTTCCATATCCCTTGATGCATATAGTTGGGGACGTTTTCTAAATTCTTATCTCTTGCTTTTCTTCAGATGGTGAGGACTCGCAACCAGAGGTATGACAATGATGAGGAGGAGAACAATGGAGCACCTCAGAACAATCATGGACAAGGACCTGTCCAGGGAGCTATCAACCTTGAGCATCTATTGGCTATGCAAAACCAACTCATGCAGACCATGATATAGACTATGGGATAGCTACAGGCTGGCAACAATAACAATCAGCCCCACATGCCTCCACCGCCACCCCCACCTCCTCATAACGGGTTGGGAGAGTTCATGAGGACTAGGCCACCGACTTTTGCTCAAGATGGTGACCCTATGGATGTCGATGATTAGCTCAAGTCCGTGGAGAAGAAACTTGCAATAGTCCAATGCAGTGACCGAGAGAAGGTGCTATTTGCATCTCATCAACTAGTTGGAGCAGCTGCCGATTGGTGGGATTCTTTATGCAACACCCATGAAAATTAGGAGAGGATCACTTGGGCTGAATTCAAGGAAAGCTTTCGTTCTCATTATATGCTGGAAGATGTTATGATCTTGTAGAGGCAAGAATTTCAGATCTTGAGGCAAGGAAGATAAAGTGTGGGTGAATACCTTAATAAATTCACTCAGCTCTCAAGATATGCGCCTGAGGATGTGAGCCAGGACAGCCGGAAACAATACTTGTTCATGAGGGGTTTGAACAATGAGGTCCAATTGCAAATGCTCAACTGTGATTATGCCAACTTTCAAAAGCTTGTGGACAAAACAATTGTTGTGGAGAACAAAGTCCGTGAGATGGAGCTAGATACAAGGAGGAAGTCACCATATCAAGGACAGCAACAAGGAATTAATGTGCGCCCTCGTTTTGCACTACCTAATTCGCCTTATTACAGCTCTTCTGCACCTGCTCATCGCCCTGATTATGCACTTCGCCCAGCTCAGTTTGTGCAGCAATGTCCTGTCATGCAAGCACCTAGGCCTCCAATTACTTTTGCACCTCGTGCCAACCTTCTTGGTGCAAATGTTCAAAATCAAGTTCGTCCAAATTCTGGTGTAGTTAGGAAGTGCTATACATGCGGAGAAGCGGGACACTTTGGAATTCAATGTCCTCAGTCATGACCTGGACAAGGAAGCAATGCTCCAAGACAAAACCCAAGATCCAATGGAGGACAACCGCAAGGGAACTGTGGACAGCAGAATTTTGCTCGTGACAATGTCAACCATGTCTCTACGAAGGAAGCTCAACAAGCGTATGACGTGGTGATTGGTATGTTCCTCGCAAACTCCAACCCATCGACTATGTTATTTGACCCTGGAGCATCACATTCATTCATTGCATCGAAATATGTTGCCAAGTATTATTTGCCTATCTCTCATATGAAGTTTACTCTATTGGTTAGGTCTCCTGGAGGAGAGATGAGGAAAAATATAGTATGTCCATAAGTAAGCCTTAGAATAAAGGGGTAGACTTCTTTTCCAACCTCATTGTTTTGGATTCTCGAGGATTGGACATTATACTCGGTATCGACTGGTTGAGGAAGAACAATGGAGTCATTGAATGTGCCACAAAGACAGTGAAGTTGATCAATTTGGAAGGGATCACCATAGAATTCGAAGCATCTCAATATGCACCAAAGAAAGTGGAGCTGAATCACATAGTTGGCGCCGCAATTGAGGAGATTCCAGTGGTGTGTGAATTTTTGCTTGTGTTTTCGGATGAGTTGCCAGGTATGCCACCTAATCGCGACATTGAGTTTGTTATTAATTTAATACTTGGAACTACACTTATAGCTAAGAGGTCATATAGGATGCCTCCTAAGGAGTTAGGGGAGCTCAAGAAGCAGATTCAAGAGCAACTAGAGAAGGGTTTTATTCGTCCAAGCTCGTCACCTTGGGGCGCACCTGTACTTTTCGTGGACAAGAAGGATGGATACCAAAGTATGTGTGTGGATTACAGAGCTCTCAATGAGGTGAACATCAATAACAAGTACACCTTGCCACACATAGAGGACTTGTTTGATCTGTAAGACCTATGTGTGCTGAATACATTGGCTTGTAGTGAATACACTTGCTTTGATGATAAAAGTTTTGAATATCACCAAAACACCTTTTTATCAAGGTCCGACTCTAGCACCGAGCTACAGCAAGGTCTGACGGTAGGTTCGACTTGTTTTGGGTAGCTCCGGCTACGTTAGATGCTAGGTCCCACTTGTTGGTAAGGTCCGACTAGTTTTGGTTAGCTCCGGTGAGTTTTGTCTTTAACTTCGACATGTCTTTGATAGCTCCGGCGTGTTTTTGCTAAAGCTCCGAGTTGATTATTCTAGCTCCGGCTTTTGGATTTACTAGTTCCGACTAGCTTTTGTTAGCTCCGGCTCAAGGTCCGGGTTGCTCTGGCAAGGTCCGGAACTTGACCGCAATGCTTCTGTTTTTCACTTGCAATGTATCGTACTTGCTTTACATCTCTGGAAAGATTGCTTAGTATTCATTTTCTAAGTCTTTGGTGCATTTTTGTTGACATGGATGATATCGTGTTACTGTGGTTTTACAACATGCTTATGTGAGGTTCTCACGTTAGGTGTTGTATTCGGAACTAACTTGAGTCAAGTCGAGGACATGGGCTCGTATGAATTGGTTGTTTATTCATGTGCAGGTGTTGCTTGAGTTCAAGACATGGCTGGTGATAGGATCCATTGGACTAGTATTAGGGAGGAGATGATGTTCCAACAACCAAATTCAGGAGGAATTGTAGTTGAGCTGATCGGGAGGTTGCGCAGCATGATTGAATCAAGAACAATGAGTGTGAAGGTATCGTGGACGTCATTGGAAGATGTTTGCACGTTTTCAAGGAGTGCATGGACGTGTCTACATGGTACCGAGACGTGATGAAGAGATGTGGACGTAAAGAGTTGGTCGGAAAGGTCCAACCGACTAGGTTATGGACTCAGGCTGCGGCTGAGTCGGGTTTGACTCAAATATAGAAAGATTTGAGTTGGTTATGATAGGATTTCATGTGGGTCACGAATTTTAGTTGTTTAGGAATGTGGGATACGTTCCTAAGGTGTTTGGAAGTCTTAATATTGCTTCTATCTGCGTATAGAAGAATCCCAAGCAGTTATGGAAAGTTACGATTCGTGAACAAAGTAGGATTAGGTTCCTGATTTGAGTTGAGTTGGCTTTCGAGCTGGTTATATAAGCAAGGGAGTCCAGAGCTCGTGGTGCACGACTTTGGGGCTGTTCCTCTTGTGTTCTATTGAATAAAATTCGTAGTTTGAAGGAACTTTTGTGCCTTGTTCGTCTGACTTGTTCCACACAAGTTTTACTTGTCGAGTTTCTGGACAGCACTACCTTTCGTCGGTGGTTTTATCATAACTCGAGTTTTACAGATCCAATTGACGTGATTCTTTTTGAGTTGTCTTCAAAACTTTATTATATATCATCTTTCAAAATTTCACGGTCATTGTATTTATGTTCTATGATCCATAGGAGTTTATTTGCAGCGTTCCAGAACTGTTTTTTTCTCAGGTAGGGCAGATTGACCTTTGTTTGATCTTTCGATCATAACTTGAGTTTTCCTCAACGGGTTTGAGTGATTCTTTTTGTGTTGTCTTTGTGACTTGATTCTCTCTGATATCTATCACTTTTGCCACGGTGAAACACGTTTATATTAGTCTCACACATGATTTCTTTAACAGATAGTTTTCTGCCGAAGGGGTTGGGGTTTAATTGTTTCTGCTGCGTAAGATTTTTAAATCTACCATTCACCCCCTCTGGTAGCTTTCACATGCTCTTCGATCCTACAATTGGTATCAGAGCCATGGTGCTCTAATATTTGTGATTTACGCGTGTTTTTAACTAATCATTATGGAGAAGTACTCTGCCAAACCTTGTGTGTTTGCTGGTATTGATTTTCAGGTTTGGAAGGCACGCATGGAGGCTTTCATCCAGGCACAAGGCTTTGCAATATGAGAGAAGGTATACAAGCCTTACGAAGTGCCATCAAACGATCAAGTTACAACTACAAATCTGAGAGATGTCGACAACAACAAGGCTCAGAACTTGATCATACAAGGATTAACACAAAGCGACTTCAACCGTGTTGCACACCTCCGATCTGCATACGATGTGTGGAAAGCACTTTGTGACTACCACGAAGGATCCAACACGATAAAGGAGGTAAGACAGGATATGTTCAAGAAAGAATACATGCGCTTCGAGATGCAACTGTAACACCCTCATTTTCATGCATCATGCCCTACATACACTCATATACATGTTTAACATTGACCCACAACAAGAGGAACGAGTTTAAAATTCATTTGCAACATTTAAAATTGATTTGGAACAAAACCGCACTTCAAATGCAGGAAAGTGCGGACTAGTCCGATTTTACCAAGGACTAGTCTGATTTCTCTCTGGCTAAAAATGACCTTGTCCGTTTTTGCTACGGACTAGTCTGATTTTTCTTCTGGAAACTTTTGGACTTGTCAGATTTTGTGCGGACTAGTCCAATATTCCAAGAATCCTTGAAAAATTGCTAAGTCCTTGGACTTTTCCGGACTAGTCCGGTGTTCCAGCGGACTTGTCCAATTTCCTCTCTGTTTAAAGTCGGACTTGTCCGATTTTAGGCCAGGCTTGCCCGATTTTCTTTCTGGACGACTTCGGACTAGTCCGGTCCTTTTCGGACTTGTCCGATATTTCACGACTCTGAGTTGATCTTTTGTTTTGCGACTTTTTTCTTGGGCTTCATGTTAAGTGGGCCTAGGGACGTCGTGCCTAACTCTTTTAGAGCCCATGTGGGACTCTAAATCGGCCTCTACTTCTCCCAAATTTGGAATCCATCTAACCCTAGCCTCCACCTCTATATAAATAGCCCCACCCCTTGGCTTGACATCTATTTGCCAATTTTCCACCCCACCCAAACCCTAGTTCATGGAGAGCCACCATCAAGGAGGGAGGAGAAGATCCCAAGCAAGAAGAAGAAGAGGAGAAACAAATGAGGATCAAGATCTCCATCAAGCTTTCGTTCTTCGCCACCAAATCATCTCAAAGTTCATCACCAACCCAAGATCATCAAGATCGAAGTGTTACCTCAAAGTTTCTTGATTCATTGGAGTCCTAAACACCTGGTATACCTTCTATTCTCTTTTCCTTACGAGAATTCAACCCCAAATCTTCAAATTCACGTCGATCTAGAAAACCCTAATCTGCTGATCTCACAAGGTGCGGACTTGTTTGGTCCCTAGCGGACTAGTCCGATCTTTCTCGTTAAACTGTGTTGAATTAATTCTAAAATTTGATCTAATTGAATCCAAACCTGTATAAACTTGTTAAAAGCTATTAGAACTAGTTAGTGATCATTAAAAGCAATCTATTAACAAGCTCTACCTTGCATTTGCATGAATCATGCATGCCATGTCATATTGAGTAATATTTGTGCACTCTTTGATTGTGTTTCTTGTCTTGTATGTTTATTGTGCAGATTAGACAGATTTGCGCTAGAGAGTGCCGCGGAGGATCTACAGCACCAAGAGTTTGAAGGCTTTGATCCTAATCAACCGCAAGAGCAAGGCAAGTGTCCTTGAAGCATATTGATCCTGTTTTTCAAATAAATGTTTTGTTTACAAACTGCATGCTGGTGTCAATTTGATGGAAATCCTATGGAAGGAGGTTTAATAGCATTGTTTGACCACTATTGTCACCTGGAATTAATGGTAGAGAGTCGGGGAGTGCTTTTTACCTTTTGCTTCGCTTAATCAACTGGGATGGGAAACCAACTATACCACTCAATTTAATTATGCATGGATGATATTACGGTTAACATGAACTGGTTAAATATGATATGGTAATGGGTGATCTAAGCAAGCCTGGTATGTGGATGGGTTGGATGTCATGGTGGTTTGCTTGCTTTAGATCTAAGGACCGGTTCATGCATAAGCCAGGACTACAGTTCCACCACGAGGCCAAGTATGGGTGCGGCGTAGATGATTAATTAGGGCTTTGCCAGTGCTATTTGGACCATTATGGATGTTCGGGGAAGGGGTAGTCGGATTGGGTTTGTTGATGAATGGTGGGACTACCCTGGGATCCGAATGGCTCAAGAGGGGGCCCTTGGTTGAAGATGTGCTCAGTTGGAGGCATCACCACCGATGAAACCTCAGTGGGGTCTAAATAGGCTAGTAATCCCTTTCTAAAGGCTATTTTGTGATCTCTTGGCCACATACTGATGGAAGTGTGAGACGGCATAATAGAGGTTCTAGTCATCGAAAGGTGATGAAATCAAAAACACGTGGGTAAAGAGGTACAAACTCTGCAGAGTCTAATAAACTATCATGATAGCCGTGCTCTCGGTTATGAGCACTTGGACAACTTCCATGATTAGAGGGAACTCGGTATTGGGATGGTATTTGGGATGGTTATGGTTTGGTAATGGTTATGGTTGGTTATGGATTTATTTCTAGTATTGAATATGGTTATTGGCAATGGCAAAATCTGGAATTATTGATGATGGTAGTGAATTCAGACTTGTATTATGATATTACTTATGATTATGATGAGTTTACTTCACATACATATAATATATTGCTTTTCAAATGTTTTACTGTACTTTTCAGCACTTTGCCATTATTATTGTCGTCATTTGAATCAGCCACATGTCATACTTTCCACACTTGCTGAGTACGACATGTACTCACTCTTGCAATTCCCCCCAAACAGTTGCAGGTCAGGATTGGGAGTTTAATGGTGATAATGCGGAGTTCTAGGCCGTGTCTACCGTCAGCTTTGCCTGTGGTGTTGATTGGAGCTGCGCTATACCATATTGCTTATGCTGTCTAGCTGTTTAGTTTGCTTAATTAGTTTATTTCCGCTGCATTAGTTGAACTTGTCGTAAATATTCATTAGAGGTTGTGTTTGAGGATAATATGGTTCGTGCAATAAAATTTGGTTAATTAATTTTGTCTTGTGGTAATTTTTTGTATACTCTTTTGTGAATGCACTCGTGTATGTGTGTTGAACATCCTGGGCACACATATTTGTTAGCTTGGTTCATTTTTAGGAACCGGGCGTCACAGATTTGTATCAGAGCCACAGGTTGACCGTAGGATGGAGCCTAGATAGAATGGACACTTTAGAGCACATAGGAGCACTTAGGAATCGATTTGATTTTGTTGGTGTGCTGTTTGCTATATATATTGTTTGCTTGTATGCTTAATAGAGGATTTTGGGGGTGCTTTAGCATTGCCATGTCCACCTAGGCTAGTGTAGCTAGCTGTTTAGTTTCATATCCCTTGATGCATATAGTTGGGGACGTTCTCTAATTCTTACCTATTGCTTTTCTTCAGATGGTGAGGACTCGCACCCATAGGGATGGCAATGATGAGGAGGAGAACAATGGAGTGCCTCAGAACAACATTGGACAAGGTTCTACGCAGGGAGCTATCAACATTGAGCAGCTTTTGGCTATGTAAAACCAGCTCATGCAGACCATGATACAAACTATGGGACAGCTGCAGGCTGGCAACATCAACAATCAGCCCCACATGCCTCCACCGCCACCCCTGCCTTCTCATAACCGGTTGGGAGAGTTTATGAGGAATAGGCCACCAACCTTTGCTCAAGCTGCTGACCCTATGGATGCGGACGATTGGCTCAAGTCCGTGGAGAAGAAGCTAGCTATTGTCCAATGGAGTGACCGGGAGAAGGTCTTGTTTGCTTCTCATCAACTAGTTGGAGCAGCTGCGGATTGGTGGGATTCTTATTGCAATGCTCATGAGAACCAAGAGAGGATTACTTGGGCTGAATTCAAGGAGAATTTTCGTTCTCATTATGTGCAGGAAGGAGTTATGATTTTGAAAAGGCAAGAATTCAAGAACTTAAGGCAAGGAAGATCAAGCATGAGTGAATATCTCAATAAGTTCACACAACTCTCAAGGTACGCGCCTGAGGATGTTAGTCGGGACAGCCGGAAGCAATATTTGTTCATGAGGGGCTTGAGCAATGAGATCCAAGTGCAATTGCTCAATTGTGACTATGCCAACTTCCAGAAGCTTGTGGATAAAGCAATTGTGGTTGAGAACAAGATCCGTGAGATGGAGCAAGACAACAAGAGGAAGGCGCCATATCAAGGACAGCAATAAGGAATTAATGTGCGCCCTTGCTTTGCGCCACCCAATGCGCCTTACTTCAGCTCTTCTATTCCTGCTCAACGCCCTGGATTTGCACCACGCCCAACTCAGTTTGTGCAGCAGCGCCCTATCATGCAAGCACCTAGGCCTCCAATGCCTTATGCGCCTCGTGTAAATTTTCTTGGTGCTAATGTTCAAAACCAAGCTCGTCCCAATAATTCTGGTGGAGTTAAGAAGTGCTATACTTGTGGAGAAGCTGGACACTTTGCGCATCAATGTCCTAAGTCAGGCCTTGGTCAAGGAAGCAATGCGCCGAGGCAAAACCCAAGACCCAATGGAGGAGCGCCACAAGGAAGCCGTGGACAGCAGAATTTTGCTCGTGGCAACGTGAACCATGTCTCTACGGAGGATGCTCAACAAGCGGATGATGTGGTCATTGGTATGTTTCTCGCCAACTCCAACCTCGCGACTATGTTATTTGATTCTGGAACATCGCATTTATTCATTGCATCGAAGTATGTTGCCAAGTATAGTTTGCCTATCTCTCATATGAAGTTTACTCTATTGGTTAAGTCTCCTGGAGGAGAGATGAGGACAAATATAGTATGTCCAAAAGTAAGCCTTAGAATAAGGGGGGTAGACTTCTCCGCCAACCTCATTGTTTTGGATTCTCAAGGATTGGACATTATACTTGGTATGGACTGGTTGAGGAAGCACAATGGAGTTATTGAGTGTGCCACAAAGACGGTGAAGTTGACAAATGAAGAAGGGATCACAGTAGAATTTGAAACATCTCAAACCGCACCAAAGCAATTGGAGTTGAATCAGATGGACGGTGCCGCAATTGAGGATATTCCGATGGTGTGTGAATTTTTGGATGTTTTTCCAGACGAGTTGCCAGGTATGCCACCTGATCGAGACATTGAGTTTGTTATTGATTTAATACCTGGAACTGCACCTATAGCTAAGAGGCCGTATAGGATGCGTCCTTTGGAATTAGCGAAGCTTAAGAAGCAAATTCAAGAGCAACTAGAGAAGGGTTTTATTCGCCCTAGCTCTTCGCCTTGGGGAGCGCCTGTTCTATTTGTGGACAAGAAGAATGGATCCCAAAGGATGTGCGTGGACTACCGAGCTCTCAACGAGGTAACAATCAAGAACAAGTACACCTTGCCACACATAGAAGACTTGTTTGATCAGATGAAGGGTGCTTGTGTCTTCTCTAAGGTTGATATGAGGTCAGGATACTTTCAAATGAAGATTAGACCATCGGACATACCCAAGACAGCTTTCAGGACACGGCATGGATCTTATGAGTACACCGTGATGTCTTTTGGATTGACAAATGCGCCTGCCTACTTTATGTACCTCATGAATATGGTCTTCATGGAGTACTTGGATAAGTTCGTTGTGGTGTTTATTGATGACATTATGATCTACTCGAAGAATGAGAAGGAACATGAGGAACACTTGAGGCTTACGTTGCAGAAATTGAGGGAGCATCAATTGTATGCCAAGTTCAACAAGTGTTAGTTTTGGTTAAGGGAAGTGTCGTTTTTGGGTCATATAATCTCAGGAGGAGGAGTATCGGTTGACCCCGGGAAAGTGAGAGATGTGTTGATGTGGGAACCACCGCAAAATGTAAAGGAAATAAGGAGTTTTCTTGGAATGGCTGGATATTACCGTCGATTCATCAAGGACTTTTCCAAGATAGCCAAGCCAATGACGGAGTTGCTAATGAAGGGAAAGGCTTTCCAATGGACTCAAGCTTGTCAAAATAGTTTTGAGGAGTTGAACAAGAGGTTAACAACAGCTCTAGTTTTGGTACTGTCGGGTGTGAGAAAGAGTTTTGACATTTATTGCGATGCATCGAGACAAGGACTTGGATGTGTATTGATGCAAGAAGGCCAAGTGGTCGCCTATGCATCAAGACAATTGAAGAAACATGAGCAGAATTACCCCACACATGATTTGGAACTCGCGGCCGTGGTACACGCATTGAAAATTTGGAGACACTACATTCTTGGACATAGGTGTGAAATTTATATGAATCATAAGAGTTTGAAGTATATTTTCACACAAACAGATCTGAACTTGAGGCAACGAAGATGGTTGGAGCTCATCATAGATTATGATTTGGGGATCAACTATCATCCGGGAAAAGCCAATGTAGTGTCCGATGCTTTGAGTAGAAAGGGAGTAAGTCATCAACTCACAGTTCGAGAGTTACCATCCGAGTTATGCAAGGAGTTTGAACGGTTGAACCTCGGGTTTGTAAATGACATGGAGATGATAGAGTTAAACCCAACCATGGAGCAAGAAATTCGAGAGGCACAAACCGCAGATGAGGAGATCAAGGAAATCAAGGAAAGGATTGAGGAAGGGAGAGAATTCAGATTTGATGAAGACGAACATGGTACCCTGTGGCTTGGAAAGAGAATCCTTGTGCCTAATGTGAAGCATATTCGGGAGACAATATTAAAGGAGGCACATGACTCGCCATACTCGATTCACCCTGGTTGTACAAAGATGTACAAAGACTTGAAGGCTTGCTATTGGTGGGATAGCATGAAAAAGGACATAGCTGAATATGTGGCATTGTGTGATGTGTGTCAACATATGGTGTGTCGACATGGAGTCCCTAAGAAGATAGTCTCGGATAGAGGTTCTCAATTTACCTCCAGATTTTGGCAAAAATTGCATGAAGCCTTGGGAACGAGGTTGAATTTTAGTTCAGCATATCATCCTCAAACGGATGGACAAACCGAGAGGACCAATCATATTTTGGAGGACATGTTAAGAGCTTGTGCTTTAAAGCATGGGAAAAGTTGGGACAAAAACTTGCCATATGCATAATTTTCATACAACAATAGTTACCAAGAAGTTTGAAGATGTCACCATATGAAGCGCTTTTATGGGAGGAAGTGTAGGACACCTTTATTCTGGAATGAGGCAGGAGAAACTCAAGTATTTGGTCCGGATGTGTTGCAAGAAGCCGAAAAGCAAGTCCCAATAATTCGTGAAAACTTGAGGGCTGCCCAATCAAGGCAAAAAGGCTATGCGGACAATAGGAGAAGGAAATTAGCCTTTGAAATAGGAGATTTTGTTTAGCTTAAGGTGTCACCAATGAGAGGTCATAAGAGGTTTAACATAAGAGGAAAGCTAGCACCTCGTTATATTGGACCACTCAAGATTTTGGACAAAAGAGGAGAAGTAGCATATAAGTTGGAGATGTCAGCTCATCTTTCGGACGTACTTGATGTCTTTCATGTTTCCCAGCTCAAGAAGTGCTCGAGAGTACCGGAAGAACAAGTGCCAATGGAAGGATTGGAGCTAGAGGAAGATTTCACTTATGCTGAGCAACCGATCAAAATCTTGGAAACCAAGGAGAGAGTCACAAGGAACAAGGTTATTAGATGGTGTAAAGTTCAATGGAAGCACCACACCGAAAAGGAAGCACGTTGAATCTCGAGGGCGAGATTCATTTTAAGGGGGGGTATGTTTGTAACACCCTCATTTTCATGCATCATGCCCTACATACAATCATATACATGGTTAACATTGACCCACAACAAGAGGAACGAGTTTAAAATTTATTTGCAGCATTTAAAATTGATTTGGAACAAAACCGCACTTCAAATGCAGGAAAGTGTGGACTAGTCCGATTTTACTGAGGACTAGTCCGATTTCTCTCTGACTAAAAACGGACTTGTCCGTTTTTGCTACGAAATTTTTTCCGATTTTACTAGAACGGCGATATTATTGATCTAAGCAAAACCCACCGAATATGACCGGCGGCTGCAGTATTTATAGGCTAGGGTTCGACCAAAACACGATTAGACGCGTCCCTAATGGACTCTTTCGGAATACAAGGCCCAAAGGCCCGATTCAGTGGCGCAGCACCGGACAGAAACTGGACTCGACTTGTTTCAACGATTCCCAATGACTCCGAAGGAATTTTGAGGTGGGACCAGAACCATTGGAAAGTTAATATTTTCCTCTTTCCGTGCATATGTAGAACATCGAAAACGGCGTCTGTTTTAAGGTGGACTGCTCCTGGACTCTGAGTTGAACTCGAGTCTGAGTTGTAAACTGTTTCCATCAACTTGTGGACGTCCCAGCTGGTTCTCCACGCTCCCATGGCCTCCTTCCTTCACTTGTTGATCTTCTCCATTATTCCTAATAACAATTAAATCATCACATAGCAATCTGTTCTCAAACTCACATGCAAAATAAGTTAGGAACGAATTCACCTGCTAATTTAATAACCGTGCTCGCGCTCTTGTGATTGGTCCTTGCAGTTCAATGTGCGTCTCCGCTTTTGTGATGTCCTCATCATTAAGCTTCTGATTGTCAAATGACATAGGCTTAGCTTGGTTGGTTAGAATAAGGCAGATGCGCATATAATCTCTTGCAAATATCATATGATCTAAATTTATGATTTGAAAATAATAAAATGCAGCAACAAGTGTCATGCTTTCAGGTATTGAAATAGTTAAGTTTGTGAGATCATGACCTGCTTAAATTGAAAATTACATTTGATCTCTAGCATGGCTTACACTACTTTATGTATTTAATTGATGTGATAATGTAAGGTACTTGATAGTATGACTTGGATGAGCTTTGCTTATATGTATATGTTATAATATGCTCATAACAACTATTGGGGGGACATAATTTGTTTATATGCTCATGACTTGCTGAATACATTGTCAAAGGGGGAGAGATAAGCATGAAGAGAAAGAAAATATGTGCATAAGGAGAGATAATAAAGGGGGAGAGATAATATGGGAGAATTTTTGGATTTTATTCTCATTCTACTCTTGATTTACAAAGGGAGAGAAATTGCCTTCAAAACTTTTATGTGAATAAGCCAATGTTCGGATTTTAAATGGTGTGCCAATGCATTCATCAAGGGGGAGATTGTAAGACCTATGTGTGCGGAATACATTGGCTTGTAGTGAATACACTTGCTTTGACGATAAAACTTTTGAATATCACCAAAACACCTTTTTATCAAGGTCCGACTCTAGCACCGAGCTATAGCAAGGTCCGATAGTAGGTTCGACTTGTTTTGGGTAGCTCCGGCTATGTTAGATGCTAGGTCCGACTTGTTGGTAAGGTCCCACTAGTTTTGGTTAGCTCCGGTGAGTTTTGTCTTTAGCTTTGACATGTCTTTGATAGCTCCGGCGTGTTTTTGCTAAATCTCCGAGTTGATTTTCTAGCTGCGGCTTTTGGGTTTACTAGTTCCAACTAGCTTTTGTTAACTCCGAATCAAGGTCCGGGTTGCTCTGGCAAGGTCCGAAACATGACCGCAATGCTTCTGTTTTTATTTGCAATGTTTCGTACTTGCTTTACATCTCTAGAAAGATTTCTTAGTATTCATTTGCTAAGTCTTTGGTGCGTTTTTGGTTGACATGGATGATATCGTGTTACTGTGGTTTTGCAACATGCTTATGTGAGGTTCTCACGTAAGGTGTTGTGTTTGGAACTAACTTGAGTCAACGAGGACTTGGGCTCGTATGGATTGGTTGTTTATTCATGTGCAGGTGTTGCTTGAGATCAAGACATGGCTGGTGATGGGATCCAATTGACTAGTATCAGGGAGGAGATGAGGTTCCAACAACCAAATTCAGGAGAAATTGTGGTTGACCTGATCAGGAGGTTGCGCAGCATGATTGAATCGAGAACAATGCATGTGAAGGTAACATGGACGTCATTGGAATATGTTTGCACATGTTAAAGTAGTGCATGGATGTGTCTACACGTTTCCGAGACGTGACAAAGAGATGTGGACGTAAAGAGTTGGTCGGAAAGGTCCAACCGACTAGGTTATGGACTCAGGCTGCGGCTGAGTCGGGTTTGACTCAAATATGGAAAGATTTGAGTTGGTTATGATAGGATTTCGTGTGGGTCACGAATTTGAGTTGTTTAGGAATGTAGGATATGTTCCTAAGGTGTTTATAAGTCTTAAAATTGCTTCTATCTGTGTATAAAAGAATCCTAAGCAGTTATGGAAAGTTACGATTCGTGAACAGAGTAGGATTAGGTTCCTGATTTGAGTTGAGTTGGCTTTCGAGCTGGTTATATAAGCAAGGGAGCCCAGAGCTCGTGGTGCACGACTTTGGGGCTGTTCCTCTTGTGTTCTATTGAATAAAATTCGAGTTTGAAGGAACTTTTGTGCCTTGTTCGTCTGACTTGTCCAGACAAGTTTTACTCGTCGAGTTGCTGGACAGCACTACCTTTGGTTGGTGGTTTTATCATAACTAGAGTTTTACAGATCCAATTGATGTGATTCTTTTCTGGTTGTCTTCAAAACTTGATTATCTATCATCTGTAAAAATTTCACGGTCATTGGATTTATTTTCTATGATCTACACGAGTTTCTTTGCAGCATTCCAGAACTGTTTTTTTCTCGGGTAGGGCAGATTGACCTTTGTTTGATCTTTCGATCATAACTTGAGTTTTTCTCGACGGATTTGAGTGATTATTCTTGTGTTGTCTTCGTGACTTGATTCTCTCTGATATCTATCACTTTTTTCACGGTGAAACACGTTTAGATTAGTCTGACACATGATTTATTTAACAGATTATTTTTCTGCCGAAGGGGTTGGGGTTTAATTGTTTCCGCTGCGTAAGATTTTTAAATCTACCATTTATCCCCCCCCCCACTGGTAGCTTTTCACGTGCTCTTTGATCCTACATGATCAGATGAAGGATGCTTGTGTTTTCTCCAAGATTGATTTGATGTCGGGATACTTTCAATTGAAGAGTAGACCATCGGACATACCCAAGACAGCTTTTCGAACACGATATGGATCTTATAAGTATACAGTTATGTCCTTTGGATTGATAAATGCGCCTTCGTACTTTATGTACCTCATGAATAAGGTCTTCATGGAGTACCTGGATAAGTTTGTAGTGGTGTTCATTTATGATATTATAATCTACTCGAAGAGTGAAGAGGAACATGAGGAAGACTTGAGTCTTACGTTGAAGAAATTGAGGGAGCATCAATTGTATGCCAAGCTCAGCAAGTGCCAGTTTTGGTTAAGAGATATGTCATTTTTGGGTCATATCATCTCGAGAGGAGAAGTATCAGTTGACCCAGGAAAAGTGAGGGACATGTTGAAATGGGAACCCCCACAGGATGCAAAGGAGATCTGGAGTTTCCTCGGGATGGCTGGATATTACCATCGATTTATCAATGACTTCTCCAAAATAGCCAAGCCAGTGACAGGATTACTAATGAAGGGGAAAGCATTCCAATGGACTCAAGCTTGTCAAGAAAGTTTCGAGGAGTTGAAGAGAAGGTTAACTACAGCCCCATTCTTGATATTGCCAGATGTGAGCAAAAGCTTTGATATCTATTGTAATGCATCAAGACAAGGACTTGGATGTGTGTTCATGCAAGAAGGTCAAGTGGTTGCATATGTCCCGAGATAATTGAAGAAACATGAGCAGAATTATCCAACGCATGATTTGGAACTTGCATCCGTGGTACACACATTGAAGATTTGGAGACATTATATCCTTGGACATAGGTGTGAAATTTATACTGATCATAAGATTCTCAAGCATATTTTCACACAAACGGACTTGAATTTGAGGCAACGAAGATGGTTGGAGCTCACAAGGACTATGATGTGGGGATCAACTATCATCCAGGAAAGGCTAACGTCGTGGCCGATGCTTTGAGTCAGAAAGGAGTAAGTCATCAGCTTGCGGTTCAAGAGCTGCCATCTGAGTTATGCAAGGAGTTTGAACGCTTGAACCTTGGTTTTGTGAATGAGATTGGGATAATGGAGTTAAATCCGACCTTGTAGCAAGAAATTCGAGAGGGTCGGACCGAGGATGAGGAAATTCAGGAGATCAAAGAAAGGGCCCAGGAAGGAAGGGAATTCAGATTTGATGAGGATGAACATGGTACTTTATGGCTTGGATAAAGGATTGTCATGCCTAATGTGAAGCATATTCGGGAGACCATACTAAAAGAGGCACATGACTCGCCATGCTCAATTCACCCCGGCTGTACGAAGATGTACAAGGACTTGAAGACGTGTTATTGGTGGGCTAGCATGAAAAAGGACATAGCTGAATATGTAGTGTTGTGTGTTGTGTGCCAAGAAGTCAAAGCAGAACATCAAATATCGGCTGGATTATTGCAACCATTAAAGATTACATAATGTAAGTGGGAAGAAATTGGCATGGAATTTATAGTTGGTTTGCCGCGTACCCAGTCCGGTTATGACTCAATTTGGGTTATTGTGGATCATTTGACCAAGTCAACTCATTTTGTTCCTGCCAAGACAACCTCTACCAACGCGAAGCTGGTAGAGCTATATATGGAGCACATTGTGTGTCGACATGGAATACTGAAGAAAATAGTCTCGGATAGAGGTTCTCAACTTACCTCCAGGTTTTGGCAGAAATTGCATGAGGCATTGGGGACAAAATTGAATTTTAGCTCAACATATCACCCTCAAACAGATGGACAAACTGAGAGGACCAATCAGATTTTAGAGGACATGTTAAGATCTTGTGCTTTGAAGCATGGAAAAAGTTGGGACAAAAGCTTGCCGTATGCAGAATTCTCATATAACAATAGTTACCAAGCAAGCTTGAAAATGTCACCCTATGAAGCACTATATGGAAGAAATTGTAGGACACCTTTGTTCTAGAATGGGATAGGAGAAACTCAAGTATTCGGTCCGGATGTGTTGCTAGAAGCTAAAAAGCAAGTCTAGATTATTCGTGAAAACTTGAGAGCTACTCAATCAAGGCAAAAAGGCTATGCGGACCATAGGAGAAGGAAACTAGCCTTTGAAGTGGGAGATTTTGTTTACCTCAAGGTGTCACCATTGCAAGGTCATAAGAGGTTTAACATCAGAGGCAAGTTAGCACCTCGATACATTGGACCATTGAAGATTTTGGACAAAAGTGGAGAAGTGGAATATAAGTTGGAGATTCCAGGTCATCTATTGGATGTTCATGAGTACTTTCATGTTTCTAAGCTCAAAAAGTGCTTGAGGGTACCGAAAGAACAAATGCCAATGGAAGAATTGGAATTAGAGGCAGATTGAATTATGTCGAGCAACCGGTCAAAATCTTGGAAACCAAGGAGAGAGTCACAAGGAACAAGGTTATTTAATGCTGCAAAGTACAATGGAAGCATCACACGGAATCAGAGGCCACTTGGGAGATGGAGGATGAACTCAAGAAGGAATTTCCCTATCTTTTCTCTTCCACGTCGAATCTCGAGGGCGAGATTCAATTTAAGCGTCGTAGGTTTGTAACACCCTCATTTTCATGCATCATGCATTGCATAAGTTCATATACATGTTTAACATTAATCCACATAAAAAGGAATAAGTTAATGAATTTAAAGCTAAACCGCACTTAAGAGTTCTGAGAAGTGCAGACTAGTTCGTTTTTGTTGCGGACTAGTCCGATTTCTCTCTGAACTGCTTCCAACATGTACATTCTTGTTGCGGACTAATCTAGTTTTGTCTCTGTACAATTTCCGAACTTGTCCGGTACAGTGCGGACTAGTCCGGCATTCCAATTCCTTGAAATTTTGCCAAGTCCCTAGACTTGTCCGGACTAGTCCCACATCTAGTGGACTTGTCTGTTTTCCTCTCTAACTAAAATCAGACTAGCCCAGTTTTGGCCAGACTTGTCTGTTTTTCCTCTAACTAAGTTCGTACTTGTCCGATGTCCAATCCAGACTTGTTCGATATCTCTCTGACTAATTTTGGACTAGTCCGGCCTTTTGCGGACTTGTCCGGTGATTGCGATCCCAGATTGATCTTTTGTTTCACGACGTGTTTTTGGGTTTTATCTTAAGTAGGCCAAGGGACGTCGTGTCTAACTCTTTTGGAGCCCATGTGGGACCCCACACTGGCCTCCACCCACCCCAAATTCGAAATCCATCAAACCCTAGCCCTCCACCCTTATATAAAAAACCCAACCCCTCAACTTTACATCCTTTCGCCTCCATTGAAAGACCATAAACTCTAGTTCGTGGATAGCCTCCGCCAAGGAGGGAGAAGGAGATCCCGAGCGAGAAGAAAAAGAGGAGGAAACGAAAGAGGATCAATTGATCAAGATCTCCATCATGTTTTTGTTCTTCATCAATAATTACCCTTCAAGTTCTTCATCAACCCTAGATCGTCAAGATCCAAGTGTTGCCTTCATAACCCTTGATTCATTGGAGTTCTAAACACCTGGTATACCTTCTACTTCCTCTTTCTCACGTGGATTCAACCCCGTTTCGCCAAATTTAAATCAATCTAGAAAACCATAGTTTGCTGTTTCTGCGAATGGCGGACTAGTCTGACCCTACAGCAGACTAGTCCGATTTTGCTGACTATTTTCTACTGAAGTAATTCTAAATTGATTCGAATCAATTTCAAACCTGTCCAAACTTGTTAAAAGCGATTGGAACTAGTTAGTAAACATCATTAACAACTCGTTAACTAGTTTTTCTTTGCATTTGCATTAATCATGCATGTCATGACATTTGAATAATGTATGTGCACTTATTGATTGTAATTCTTGTCTTGTATGTTTGTTGCGCGTTTTAGACGGATTTGCGCTAGAGAGTGCTGTGGAGGACCTCCAACACCAGGAATTTGAAGTCTTTGATCCAAATCAAGCCCAAGAGCAAGGCAAGTGTCCCTAAACATATTGATCCTGTTTTACAATAAATGTTTTGTTTTCAAAATTGCATGCTTGTGTCAAATCTATGGGAAACCCAAGATAGGAGTTTACAAGCTTTGTTTAACCACCCTTGTCACCTGGAATACATGGCAGAGAGTCGGGCAGGTCCTTTTACCTTTTTGCTTCGCTTATCAATTGGGATGGGAAAACAACTATATTATTTACTTATGCATTAATGAGATTATGGCTATATGAACTGGTTAATATGATATGGTAATGGGTGATTTAAGCAAGCCTGGTATGTGGATGGGTTGGAAGACATGGTGGTTGCTTGCTTTAGATCTAAGGACTGGTTCATGTTAGAATATGTCAGGACAACAGTGCCACCACGAGGCCAAGTATGGGTGCGGTGTATCTAATTAATTAGGGTATTGCTAGTATTGAGCACACTAGGGAAGGGGAGTCGGATTGGGTTTGGATTTGGGGTGGGACTCCCTGGGATCCGAATGGCACAAGAGGGGGCCCTTGCTTGAAGATGTGCTCAATTGGAGACATCGCAACCGGTGAAACCTCAGTGGGTCCGTACATGCTAGAAATACTTTTGTAAAGGCTATTTTGTGATCTCTTGACCATACAACTAAGGAAGTGTAATTGGCATAAGGGAGGTTCTTTAGTCGCCAACGGGTGATGGAATCACAAACATGTGGGTAAAGTGGTACAAACTCTATGGAGTATTAGAACTATCATGATAGTCGTGCTCCCGGCTAAGAGCACCTGGATGACCTACATGTTTAGAGGGAACTTGGGATTTGGGATGGTTTGGTACTGGTTATGGATTGAATTATGGTATTGGATATGGTTTATGGTAATGGTGAAATATGGTATAATGGTGATGGATGTGGAATATGGACTTGTACTATGTTAATCATTATGGTTTATGATGGGTTTACTTCACATAGATACAATATATTGGTTTTCAAATGTTTTAATGTATTTTTCAACACTTAGCCTTTATTATATTCGTCATTTGTATCAGCTACATGTCATACTTTGCAAACTTGTTGAGTACGACATGTACTCACCCTTGCAAATCCTCCACCAACAGTTGCAGGTCAGGATTGGGAGTATAACAGTGATAATGCAGAGTTCTAGGCTGTGTCTGCCGTCAGCTTGCCTTTGGTGTTGATTGGAGCTGCCATATACCCTATTTGCTTAGCTGCTTAGTTTGCTTAATTAGTTTATTTTTGCTGTAATAGTTCAAACATGTCATTAATATTCATTAGAGCTTGTATTTGAGAATATTCTGAATTATGTAATAAAAGTGGAAAATTAATTTTGTTATGTGGTAATTTTTTGTATATCCTTTTCTGAATGCACATGTATGTGTGTTGAACGTCCTAGACACATATATGTGTTCACTTAGTTCATTTTCAGAACCAGGTGTCACATAGCCCGAGGTCACAAACAACCTTCTGAACTTTATCAAGTGTATTAAGAATGTAGTGGCCTTCTGGAAGCACATATGAGAATAGTTCAAGGATCAACTCACACGTTTTTTGCTCAAACCAGTTAAACACTTTATCTGGTACAACCTGACAATGAAGGATAATTGAGTCACCTTCTCACAACCTGGATACAACTGCTTTATTGGCAACATTTTATATGTCATAGAATGCCTTTGCACACCCAGTTGGCTCCTGCTGGTTTATAGCATTTTCTGGATCATCAACATCTGCTGAAGTACCACCATGATTAGTGCCTCTAAGTAGACTGGACAACATATTTTCCATAATAGCATCATCAGAAATTATCTCCTCATTATTTGCTGATTGCTCAACAATATTTTCTCAACTCGATTTTCTCGATGGTGTACCCAACAAGTACAATCAAATGACATCCCATTATGAAGCAAGTGAAGATGAACTTCCTTGTGTATTCCATGGCAAATATTATGACATTTCGTGCAATACAAGGCATACTTTCTTCTTCACGAGTGCCCTGGGATGCAATATTTAAAAATGACTTCATTCCATCCTGCCACTCCTTCATGCGCCTGTCTTTTCCCATCCATGTCTTATCTTCTGACATCGCTTCCTACAATTCAACCAGCGTATCCGTAAGAGGATAGAACTACAATAACATTATGTGAGCGTGGCCGTCAGATGCTCCTCCACGCCGGTGGGCGGCGGATGCTCTTCCAAGAGTGCGGCGGCTGGCAGATGCTCCTCCAAGAGCGTGGCGGCCAGCGGATGCTCCTCCAAGAGCATGGCGGCCGACGAATGCTCGACCAAGTGCGTTTTGTACAGTCGAGAGAGGGTCCGTTGTGGATCGAAGGGTCCCGCGGGCAAGCAACTAGGACAAAGCATACGTGAAGCTATCAGATTAGGCCCAACACTGCGCTGGGACGCTTGTTATTCGTGGGCTGAAACTGCACTGAGTCACTTTGTATTCGTGGGCCGAAACTGCGCTGGGACGCTTGGTGTACGTCCCTATGACGCATGAGCACATCTATGGGCACGCGTCTGGCTCTGGTAATTTGTTATCTTAATAAGTTAATGTAGCAATGGGGGAGGTATTCCGATCAAAATAAAGCATACGCTCTTGAACTGCAGTAACACAGTGATATAAACAAGGATTAAATACTAGATATAAACATCAACATAACCAAATAGTAGTGTTCAACGTACCATTCCAGGCAACAAACTAATCGATAGAACTAGCTGTTATATAATCTCCAATAAACACAAAATAAACTAATAGGCACATCTAGCATGCATCACTTTCCTTCAAGCAGTAGTAATAACTTTTGGTCGCATATAAGAGTAGTGGTAATGATGACACCTTTTATAGGGGCATTGGGACAGTGTTATGTTGGAGTTATACATATCTTTTTGTAACATTTTTCTCGTCCTTTCTTTTCTTTTCTCTCTGTTTGTTGTCTCGACTTTTCTTTCCAATCGTGGCTACCTGTTGCATTTTCCTGTTACTACATACTAGTACTGTATACTACATTACAGACCTCATTGCGGGCCCTGCTACGGGTGATTTCCTCTTGCACCTCCAGAAGCTAAAGTACCGTACATGCCACTTTAGAGGCTACTGGTAGTGTGGAGGGCCGTTCATTAACGGAGAATACTTATAGAATAGATAGTTCACTAAAAAATAGATAGAAAACAAAATAACAGTTGGAACGGATGAACAACATTAAGTTCATCAACTTAAAACATTACTACAAAACAAGAAAAACAACATCATGAAACAAGAAAAATAGCATCACATATCCTTATAAGTCTTTTACGTAGCCCATACCGGATAACACCTCACGGTAGAATGCAAAATGCTCGTTTCTAATTCTACTGTCTTCACAACAGAAGATCCTGCAGCCATTCCAACCTTGCTTCCCACAGTCGGCAACCATGCGCGGGTCAACCTCCTTGTTGGGCAGCGACACCATCGACGGTCTCGGAGGCAGGCGCGGATGTGCCCACATCAGATTACCAATTTTAGCCAGGCCTTCAATCCGACACCGCCTACACTCATTGTTGGCCCTCGTGATGGCGACGGACCCGACCACTTTCTCACCGAGGTCGACCTCGCGTTCGACGTGCCGGATATACTCGAAGGCATCACGAGCCCCACGGTCGGCGTCGTAGCAGAGGAGGCCAAGGACGTAGGCCACCTCCATGTGGCCGGCCCCAACCGCTTGGGCAAGAAACTGGGCGCCTGACTGCGCGTGACGTCCGCGAAGCCGTGCCCGACCCGGTGATGTACCACACACGAGGGTTGCTGACGATGGCCAGATTCTCCACGAGGGCTTTGTATCGCCCCGGGTCGCGCCACATCCTCTGGGTCACCCGCTCCAGCGCCACGCGCCTGATTACGGTGCCATCCAGGCACGCCGCATGCATGGTCTTGCAGGTGGCACGCAGGCTGGAGAAGTTGTCCAAGGGTCACAAGGAGCTTGCGGTGAGGCGCCCCACGATCTGGATCATAATATCGTGTGTGAACGGCAACTCCATAGGCTTCGGCGTCACCATGATGCGAAAGGAACCAATGAGGGTGCGCGCGGCGGAGACAAAGAAGAAGCTAGAGTACGTGCGGAGAAGACAGTGATGTGTCTTTATAGAGTACGCGTGGAGAAGACGATGGAGACATTATATAAAGACATGCGCCATCGTCTTCTCTATGTGTACTGATGGGGGTTGCGCGCAGTGATGGTTCGGCTTCCGACGGTGGCGGACTCCACACCCTCTGCTGTACCGCGCAGGTGCATTAAGGGTGGTTGACATGTTAACACCGTAACTTTTGGGACCCATGCCTCTTGCATGCACCGATGGGAAGCGCGAAGTCATGGAACCGCTCTGTTTCCAACATCGGCACAAGAATAATATTGTGTCATCAATAGAGATAACATACTATGTCTAAAAAAAATTTCATGATTCACAGTTTGGTTCTCCATGCTCTTTCACCTTAATTCATATGTACTACCTATCTTTTTATAACATTTTTCTCGTCCTTTCTTTTATTTTCTCTCTGTTCATTGTCTCCACTTTTCTTTGCAGTCGTCGCTACCTGTTGCATTTTCCTATTACTACATACTAGCTCTGTCCCAACTTAACTCTATTTCTGGGTATAGTCAAACATAACTTCGACCAATAATTTCTATAGATTCTATTACCTTCAATAACATGTAAATTGTATATTATGAAAATATTTTTCATGATTAATCTAAAAGTACAAGTCTTATATTGTTAAAATTGATCAAAATAACATAAATAAATGGTCAAAAAGTAGATTTGACCAAATCCAGAAACAGAGTTGAGTTTGGATGGAGGTAGTACTAGTAGTACTGTATACTACGTTACAAACCGCTTTGCAGGCCCCGCTAGGGGCGATCTCCTCTGGCTCCTCCAGCAGCTAAAGTACTGTAGCGGCCAATTCAGAGGCTACCAGCGGTGTGCAGGGTCATTCATTAACAGACAATACAGATAGAAAAGATAGTTCACTAAACAAATAGATAGAAAACAAAATAACAGTTCGAACAAATGAACAACAATTAGTTCATCAATATAAAACATTACTACAAAACAAGAAAAATGACATTATGAAACAAGAAAAACAACATCACAGCCTTATATGTATATAGCCAATACCAGATAACACCTCACAGCAGAATGTGAAATGCTCGTGTCTAATCCTACACTCTTCACTATAGAAGACCCTGCAGCCGCTCCACCCTTGCTCCCCGCAGCCGGCAGTCGTGCACGGGTCAACCACCTTGTTGAGCAGCGACACCATCAGCGGTCTCGGAGGCGGGCGCGGATGCGCCCACGTCAGATTACCGATTTCAGCATGGGATTGAATCCGACACCGCATGCACTCATTGTTGCTCCTCATGATGGCGACGGACCCAACCACTTTCTCACTGACGTTGACCTCGCATTCAACCTGCCGGATGTGCTTAATGGCACTACGGGCCCCGCAGTCAGCATCATAGCAGAGGAGGCCAAGGACGTAGGCCTCCTCTATGTTGTCGGCCCTGGCCGCCCAGGCGAGAAACTTGGTGACCTGCTGCGCGATCGACCAAGAAGACGAGCTTGATCCCGGTGATGTAGCATGCATGAGGGTGGCCGACGATGGCTAGGTTCTCCACGAGGGCTTTGTACCCCCCCCGGGTCGTGCCACATCCTCTAGGTCAGCCGCTCCAGCACCACGCGCCTGCCCACAGCGCCATCCCGGCACGCCGCATGCATGGCATTGCTGGTGGCACGCAGACTGAAGAGGATGTCCAAGGTGTCATGGGGAGCTTTCGGCGACGCACCCCGCAATCTCGACCGCGATATCGTGCATGAACGGCAACTCCATATGCTTCTTCATCACCGTGCTGCGAAGGGAACCAATGAGGATGCACGCGGCGGTGACAAAGGGGATGCTAAAGTACGTGTGAAGAATACGGTGGTGTAACTTTATAGAGTACACATGGAGAAGACGATGGAGACATTATATAAAGACACACACCATTGTCTCCTCTGCGCATACTGATAGGGGTTTGCGTGCAGTGATGGTTCGGCTTCTCGTTGTTGCAGATTTCACATCCTCTGTAGTACTGCAGGTGCACTAAGGGTGGTTGACATATGAACATCACAGCCTATGGGAACCACGCCTCTTGCATGCACTGATGGGACGTGCGAAGTAATGGAACCGCTCTATTTTCAACATCAGCACAAGAATAATATTATGTCATCAGTAGAGTTAACATACTATGTTTGACAACAATCTGCGCCGAACATTTCCTATTTTGCAGTTTCGTTCTCCACGCTCTTTCACCTTAATTCGTACGTACGTACAACCTATCTTTTTCTAACATATTTATCGTTCTTTCTTTTCTTTTCTCTCTGTTCATTGTCTCCACTTTTCATTCTAGTCGTCGCTAATCGACAAAACTAGCTGTTACATAATCCCCAATAAACATAAAATAAACTAATCGGCATATCAAGTCCACTGCACTTCCCTTCAAGCAATGGTAATAACTTCTCGCCGCGTATAGGAGTGGTGGTAATGATTACACCGCGTATAGGGGCATAGGGCTAAGGGTACGTTGGAGTTGTACCTATCCTTTTCCAACATTTTTCTCGTCCTTTCTTTTCTTTTCTCTGTGTTCATTATCTCCACTTTTCATTCTGGTCGTCGCTACCTGTTGCATTTTCCTGTTACTATGTAGTAGTACTATATACTACTTTATAGACCGCTTTGCAGGCCCCGCTGTGGGTGATCTCCTGGCACCTCCAGCGGCTAAAGTATCGTACATGCCACTTTAGAGGCCACCGGCACTGTGGAGGGTCGTTCATTAACAAAGAATGCAGATAGAACAGATAGTTCATTAAACAGCAGATAGAAAAACTAACGAACAACATTGAGTTCATTATCATAAATTATTAATCCCTCCTTTCTATATTACTTGTCGTTAGAACAAGTTTTTTTAGTTCATATTTGAACTAGAAAACTTGTGCTAATTATTAACGACAAGTAATATGGGAAGAAGGAAGTACAAAACAAGAAAAACAACATCACAAAACAAGAAAAAATAAAACATCGAAGAGAAAAACATCATGACTGGATTAATCTCTGTCAAAAGATTTCATGTTTTAAAGTTGGATTCAACAAGAATGTAATAAGATGTTTGATGCAATCGTGCAATCAACCATCTTCAACCATTGGATCAATCTACATTACGGTCGTTGAATCTTTTTATGTAACCCACTCCACCCGGGTGGAGCGGTTGTGGTGGTGGAAGGGATTAAATAAAAAGATGTAATAACCGTAAGATGTAGATTCAACAGATGAAAATCTTTGATTACACGATTGCACCAAAACTTTAATTGCATATAGGGCTGTCAACGAGTCGAACTCGAGCGAACTTGTCTTTCTAAGCTTAAGTGTGATAAAACACCGAGTCTCTCGAGTCGAGCCAAGAATTCATGTATATACAATAAAATATACTAAATTCAAGTTCACAGCTAATGGAGTAGGAAGGTGGACGATGTTGCTTATTATTTGTTTCTATCATATATAAAAATCGTGTCCCATAAAACATTTTTAATAGAATTATATAGTTTAGTTAATCATAGGTATATATCATAGATGACAACAATAAATGAGCTTACTCGAGCTTTTCGAGCTTGAGCTCATCGAGCTCGCAAGCTCAAGCTTGGCTCATTTAGAATTGACACAGTACTCAACTTCATCCTCAAACTTTCAATCAAAACTATGTTTGGTCTTTAAACTTTCAAAGGGGTCAATTATTTAGTCCATCAACTTCACACAACCGTTTCACTTTCATCCTTAGTCTAAGTTGGACATCCACATTGGCATGCCACATAAGCTATTATGCCACGTCATCTACCCCGACTACCACACTTAGAAAATATAATAATTTTTATCATCTTAAAAAATAACTAGCTAATTAATTGGGGTGGATTTACGTAGTTGCACGGGATATACATATTTCTCCCTCATTTTTTTTTTGCAAAACCATCAAGTGATATATCCTATGTCATATTACATATGTAAAAATATTGTACAATATAAAACTTTTAAGCCTAGGGAAGAGCAAACAGAGCAAACAGAGAGAAAGAGCAAACTTTTAAGCCTAGGGAATAAAATATATAACGAAGCTACACGGCTGGCTGGGTACATGTACGGTCCGAGCTGGTGTGCCGGTGCACCTTAACCCCCGTCGTGCGTCCCCGGTAGTTGTTTGGATGACCCTTGCAGGCAGGATCAGGATCGCCTGATGTAGTGAATTTTATTGCATGTGTGCAGTAAAGACTGCATCCACTGTTTGTTATGATCACACGGCTGTACATCCTAGCGATCCTCAACTGGGCCCAATAGAGGGGTCCACCTGAATCGTCTTCTGTACTATTGCCTGCTCACTTCAATGTGAGACAAAGATTACTCTCACTAATACATACTTCAACCATCTAAATAAAATAAACTTCTATAAATTGAGGACATTAGGGAGGGTTTTGAAAAATATTTGGCTATCAATTATTTTACGCATCTGCTGACAATCTTTTTCATATATCATCTTGGCAAATTAAGGGTTGATATATACCGAAAGTATTATCTATTTTCACATTATTTATTTGTGATGGCTAATTAAAAAGTAATCCTTATAATCAAAACTTAATCCTAACGTATGAAATTAATATTTTTTCTATAGTCCATACATTAATACAACATTATTTTGACTGGTTATTTTACAATAATCGTAATCTTTAGCAATTAATAGATCATTAGCATCGCTGATCATGTGGTAGTTCGGTTTCATTCAGGGTATATTGGGTTTGGGAGGAAAGAGGTGACAATAAGTTGATTTGCACGAGTCTCAAAAGTAGAATCAATTGTCACCTAAAAGAAATCCTATTTTCAAGAGTCTAAAATATGGTATTTTCTCATTAATTATTGAGGTCCACACGAGCTTCATGCTCAAGGCAAAAAAGAAAGAAGATTTTACTTCATGTTGATGCAAACAAGAGACAATTAAAATAAAAACTCTTGAGTTCTTGTGAAGTTTACAAAATAAAAGCATCGGAACCCTCCCCAATGTCCTCGATAGTTAATGTGTTTTTAATCCTGTTACTTTGTTATAGAAGTTTGTTTTATTTAGACGTTTGAAGTATGCATCATTATATGCATGTAAACTCTTTCTCATGTTGAAGCAAGCAAGCAAGAGTTTAAGAAACGATTTGAATGGACCCCATAGTTGGATCGCTGGGAAGTACAACCGTCGGATCAAAACAAACGGTAGATGCAGTCTTTACTGCACGAATGCAAGAAAATGTTGCTGCGTCAGGCGATCCTAGTCCAGGCAGGTATGCTCTGATTCCTGTCCTCCAACTCCATCTAGGCTTTCAATGACGCAGGCGGTTCACCACAAGACTGTAGAAAGGATAAGCAAGCACACATGTAACAGTCATTTTTGTCTGCGTTGGTCCAACGATAACAGTCATTGTTCGACTGTGTTGGCCTACGTTTAGTCATTAATGCTAGCCTTTGAATCTTTGTAGTGTGAAAGGGTTTAATTTTGGTTTCACACTACACTAACTAGCCTATATAAAGTGTATCTGTGTTCCCTGGTGAATACACAACAAACATTCTGCATAGAGAATAGTCTAGTAATCATTCTCTATATGGTATAATGAGACCAGTAATCTTTCTCTGCATGCTTCCACTTTCTATATAAAGTGTATCTGTGTTCCCTGATGAGTAAACAACAAACATTCTGCATAGAGAATAGTCTAGTAGTCATTCTCTATATGGTATCATGAACTCAAGCAACACCTGCACATGAACAACCAATCCATACGAGCCCAAGTCCTTGACTTGACTCAAGTTAGTTCCGAACAGAACACCTTACGTGAGAACCTCACATAAGCATGTTGCAAAACCACAGTAACATGATATCATCCATGTCAACCAAAAACGCACCAAAGACTTAGCAAATGAATACTAAGAAATCTTTCCAGAGATGTAAAGCAAGTACAAAACATTGCAAATGAAAAACAGAAGCATTGCGGTCAAGTTCTGGACCTTGCCAGAGCGACCCGAACCTTGAGCCGGAGCTAAAGACAAAACTCACCGAAGCTAAACAAAACTAGTCGAACCTTAATAAAAAGGTGTTTTGGTGATATTCAAAACATTTATCATCAAAGAAATTGTATTCACTGCAAGCCAATGTATTCAGCACACATAGGTCTTACACTGGGGCAATCTCGTTGCATATGGCCATGTCCCTGGCAGCAGTGGCACTTGATGTCGGAGGTGCGACTTGTCGAAGTGTTGGGAGCAGCCGCCTTTGCTGCAACACCTTGAGGCATCTGGGACTTGCTGTTATCTTGTCGCCGTGATGTAGAAGGTGCGGTGCTGCTGCATACAACACCAGTGTAGGGTGGTGTAGAAGCCCGTACGTTTGAGGAGGGCACTGCATTGGACGATGGCACCGGAAACGGTCGTGGCGTGAAGGTGTTGTTCCGCCGTTGCTATTGGCGACCCTGCACTTCTTTTTTCTGCTAACATAGCAAGGTGAAATAAACTTTGAATAGTATGATATTCCTTGTAGTCAACTATGTCCTGGATCTCACGCCGCAAGCCCCCATAAAACCTAACAATTTGGTCTTCCTGATCCTCAACTACCCCACAACGAAGCATACCTTTCCGCAACTCTTGGTAGTACTCTTGGACAGTCATGTCACCCTGAGCAAAGTGTTGCAATTTCTTAAGAAGATCACCTCTATAGGAACGAGGAACAAACCTAGCCCGCATCTCTTCTTTTAACGCAGACCATGTCTGTGGTGCATTATGTGTATTGACAAGTTCATTCCACCAAATTATAGCAAAATCATTAAACTCACTAGTGGCTTGTCTAACTCTATGTCGCTCAGGAACAATATGAGAGCTAAATTTTTGTTCTACCGTCATCTCCCAATCCAAGTAACTCTCGGCATCATAAGATCCATAAAAGGGTGGAATAGAAAACTTAATTTTAGCATAAGGGTCATTATCTTGTTCAAGAGCATGAGGATGAGGTCTACCTCCCATAGCTTGACGATTTCGTCGAGGGCGACGGCGCTGCTGTGCATCAACCTCATCATTATTGAACTCATCCTCCGTGTCGTAGTGAGCATGTGCATCACATCAAGGATGATAGAGGGTGTAGCTTGTTGGGGAAGACGAGTCTCTATCTTGTCCAACCGTGTGGTCAGACCATCAACACTTGTATGGAGCCTCTGAAAGGTGGCTGTTGTAGTGGTCTGGTAATTGTTGAAAGCTTCGGTCATCGCCCGCATCATGTCCCTTAGTTCCATATGGGACACGCACTCATCATCATCCGGAGATGTAGAACCAGAGTTCTTATCCATAGGCTTCTTTCCTGTCATTGTTAGTTCAAAACAGAAACGAAGACAAAAAAATTGTGAAGAACCCTATTACTACGCTCTCTGAAGTGGAAGTGGATAATCGATCAGTAAGATGTGTCTTACCCCGCTCTTACAAGTTTCTTACCAGCACTGTAGGTGGCCAACGGTGACCGGTGTGAAGCAAGCAGGGAGTGGGTGTGATTGCAGAGGTTACCTGTTCTGCTCGAGAGAAGGTGGAGCTTGGAAGGCTCAAATGCAGTATATGTATGTGGCACACAAGTTAGTAACAGATAGCAATGCTGAATAAGTGTCCAAAGAATTTCACCTAGTTGTTGGCCTAAGAATGTATTAGAACACTTGTGGCAACAAGCAAGGACAAGGATGAATGATGATTAACAACAAGGATAATATCAGCTAGTATCCAGCACTCATACAGGAACAACACAACTAGAAAACCTCTTAGCCTCCTGTTTTTGTCTTGAAGCACTAGTGGAAATCAAAATCTTTTTTTCTCTTTATTTTTATGATATTTTTTTCTCAACTAGGGGCACAAGAATAGAAACAGCACCAAGTATTAGCTCAAACTGATGAAAGATGTGATCGGTACAAATTCAGGAGCGATTGAAAAAACTGGTGCCGGAAGTTCGGGGTTTGAAACGAGGGTCTTCTTAATTTTTTTAATTTTTTTGAAAACGCCGTGATAGGCGTAGCTGGTGCATCGTATGTGGATTTTTTGAGACCTTTTCGGAAAAAAAATATGTGCCTCAATCGGAGTTCCGAGCGAAAAGTTATGCCCGTTTTAAGGAGGATACCCCGAATCAGGTTTTGGTGGTGCTGAAACTGCAACAGAAACGAATCGGTGGATGGAATTTTTTTTTGTAGATTGGCTTTTTGTAGATGGCAGCGGATGGAAGAAACAAAACTGAACCAAAACAAATCTAGACCAGCAACAACACTCAACCTGGGACACGAACTCAGAACTACGGACTCCAAAACTAAATTGTGCAAAAGGCTGAGCGGGGGTTTTAGGTCAGGGAAGGTAAAAAAATTTTGTGACTTTTTGTGGACGATAGGACTGAAACAGATAAATCTAAAGGGCACACAAGTATACCTCATAGTGAACCTGTAAATCTGATACCAATTGATAGGAAGATGAGTCCCGATCTTCCAAGAAGTATGGTAAACTTGATTGGGTGGAGATCTCGATGATGATGATCCAAGGCTCCGAATGAACGAAACCCCGCAATCACTACACCACTGCTCCGTTCGTTATGACCCATGTCACATGAATGACCTCGCCACGAAGTCTTATCTCTGCAAGCGCAATCAAGAACACAAGCAAGAACAGAAAAGTTGCAATCAAAACTGAATAGATCACAAATGTGGGGTCTCACAACTGATGATCGGCGACACTATTCAATGACAAATTGTATCTAATCAAATCTCAACCCTAATATGGTGACGGCTGCTTAGAAAAATGAGTTTAGGGGCGTGCAAGACCTCTGGATGCAACCCTAATGGGCTTCCACACGATACACGGGCCAGCAGCCCAAAAGACGGTGGCGCAGCACCGGACAGATTCTAGATGCCCACTTGTTTCACTGATTCCCGTAAACTTAGAAACAATTGAGGTGGAGCTGGTTCCATTGGAAGATTAATGAAATCACGGTTCCAACCATATATAGAACGTCCAAATTCGCCTCTGTATGTGGCCGGGACATCAGTTTTGGTGAAGGCAGCTCCTGGAACCCGAGGTGGAGTCGAAGTTGAGTTGTAGTTGGGTTCCTCCTTGGTGTGCACGTCCTATCTCCTCCTCCTTGATTCCATGGACTCCTCCAAGCCCTTGCTGGTCCTCTCCATTGTTCCTAATCAATAAAATATGCATGGAAACAAGCGTAAGTTCTGAAAAATAATTGACAAGGTTAGAATGTACCTGGAGATCCAACTGTCGTGCACGTGCTCTAGTGATCGGTCCTTGCATTGTATGCAAAGTAGAGATGTCCTCATCACCTAGGCCTAGAGCCAGGCCTGCCTTTAAGACAATCCGCAGTGGTTCACTGTAAAGCTTATTGGACTGTAAATATAGAGTAGATTAATGGAAGTATAGAGTAAGTGTCCAGAGTGAAATGCTGCATGTATAGGGGATATACTGGAAGTATAGTGGGATAGAGACATAGAGTAACTTTTAGAGGAAACCACTGCAGATGGTCTTATCTCTTAACCTCTTGCTGCGGGAATTGAATTCTCTACGGTAGGGCCGCATAGCTGTCTCTGTGCGACCCTGCCCAGATGGTTTCCACGTACGTTCACGCTCCAAATCTTAAATCCATACAGCCAGAACGCACTGCACAATTCATGCAACTGTGCCACCCTGCCCTGGTGATTGCCATGTACGCCAACACATCGAATCTTGCAGTGCGCACGGGCACATGAACCCCACGTCCGGAATTTGCTCAGCGATCCGAATGACTTGACGCTCGGCTTGCACAATCCATCATCATACGCACGAGCACGACGCGGCCAAAAAGATCTGTGTTTGGATGCTTGTCTTGGATTGACTAGGGTTGACTGGATGGTCCAATCATGTGTTATTTGTTTCACGGTCAGACGGATTGGGTGATCCAGGTTTGAGGAATATTCCTCGCATATGCTTAATGAGATGGTCCAGGAAATTTGGATGGGAGTCCATCCACCTTATCTAATTTTGCTTCTTAGTAATGTAATTAGTGATAATTAACTTGTTTATTGTTAATTAGTAATTACAATTATGATATAAACATTAAAATTTGCTAGTAATATAATAATTAGTATATAAATAATTAATATTATGAAATTATCAACTTAGATGATTCAATAATCCACCCAAGTTTCATCCAACCTACCAAACAAAAAATTGGATCGTCCAGTCCATCCAACCAAACATTAATCTGGATGATCCAATAGATAAATAAATGGATGATCCTATATCGAATCCAACTTCAATGTCAAACCAAACGCAATTGATTATTGAGCACTTTGTCACATGTCACAAGTGTACGCACATACACGGCCTCAACACCGGGTTTAGGATGCATTGTGGACTAACCACGTGACCTGACCAAACACTCACGTAATTAGCATACACCTGCAAGAGCAACTACCTAGCAGCATCCTTCACGTACGAACGGCAACGCCGACCAACTTATACTTTGTAGTACCTATAAAGAATTTTCCTTGTCCATGAGGCAAACAAGCTCTTCTAATGCGGCAACTAATAATCTACACGTGATCAACGAGCCTCAAACTATATATATATATATATATATATATATATATATATATATATATATATATATATATATATATATATATATATATATATATATATATATATATATATATATAGCAAGTGCATGATGTTACTTGTCCATGCTTGCTACGCCCCAAACATGATCAACGAACCTCAAACATGACGATCTTTCAAAAAAGTGAGAAAACACGCATAACGTCATCATACATGATCGTCGACGTCTCTCTCCCATGCATGTTATATTGTTAATATAGTTGTCCATGCGTATATGCTATGCCCCGAACAAAATATGACGAGCTTTCAACAAAATTAGAAAACACCTAACGTCATCAAAGCATGATCGAGGTCTTTTGCGTGTCAAACTAAAAAACATGAACGAGGGTTCTTGATATATATATATGTGTTAATGAATGAATGTGTGGTGTGTTCATCGTGCTCCTTAGGATTGACAATTCATAAGGAAGGATCTGATTATTTTTTGGACAAATGAATGATTTATTTACAAAGTGAATGTGCTCTAAGTTCAGTGATGTGTTGTGTCTAAGGAGGAGGAGGAGGATTTAGGTTTTCTTTTGTTGTTTTTCTTTTATTGTGTCTTGTACTTTTTTCTTGTGTTTACTGACGATCTTTCAACTATATATGATAATTTTTAAACAAAAATAGAAAACACGTAACGTCATGAAACATGATCGAGGTCTTTTGCGTGACAATCTAAAAAACTAGAACATTGCATACCCTGGGCTGGTGGGCCCTTCGCGTGTAGGACTTAAGAACCGGAACCGAAAATCTGAAACATCGCAGGACAGACCTACAAAGTATGCCAGGTGGGCCATTGCATACCCTAGACCCTTTGCGTGTCAAATTAAAAAAAAAACTGCTTGAGAAGCCGAGGTGGGACGCGTCGAGCCATTATGATAACCTAGAGGAGGAAAACTGCGGTTTGGATTAACTTCGACCTACCCACCGGTTCAAAAGCACAGTTTTCAGAGTGTCCAATCATCTCCACTCACGCGCTTAAATTACTAGCCGCTATAAAGGCACACCGTGTCCTCTTATGTCTCCGCCGCACCACTCCATCGATCGTAGCCTCCAAACTTCTCCTCTTGCTTCTCCGCCGCACCACCGCTGACCACTTCCCTCTCTTTCTCTGCACCTCCGTCGCTGCACAAATGGGTAGCCCAGCACCGAAGTGCACCAGGCCATCGACGTCCTCCCAACCTCCTTCTTCTCCGTTTCCATCGCTGCCAATGCTGTTGGAACTGGAGGCGGCGCCCGCACCTCCTCCTGATCCCGTTTGGGTTCAAGAGAGTGTCCTTCTCCTTGAACACCGCTTCGATGAACTCGATTGATGCCTGAAGGAGGCCACCGAGCACCTGTACGCCACCGTCGGGCATGCAAAAAAGCTTGACAAATTGGAACGGGATTAATTTTCCGATACATCTCGCTCGTGTGACCGTCTGGGTCTTTGGAAACATCCCATCTGCACCAGCATGGACACCGTCGGCCACTACTACTTCGGGTTAGGCTTTGTGGCCGGTCGTCTCGACATCCTCTACGAGACGATCTGGGAGGTGGATAGGGTGGAGGCCCGCCAACATCTTCTGCAGACCGTCGCCCAGAAGCTTTGCACTCTACTGCCGGAGGAGGCGGCAGCAGCGGCGGGAGCGGAATAGGAGGCAACGGCGGAGAAGGAGGTGGAGGAGATCTCCTCTGACTCCGAGAAGAGAAGTATTTGTAGTTTTTCTTTTTTTTTTGTTTTCTATGTGCTCTCCTAGTTCTTATTTGTAATATATGCATTGTTTTTATGTTAATTAAAAATGTCTTTTCTGTTCATGAACAATGCGTCCTATACAGTATCAAAAAACAACTCCTTTGTGAAAAAAGGGGCGAGAAAACTGTTGAATGTCTAGACAATAATTCGTTGCGTTGCGACAATCGATGACTCTTGGTTGAAACTCCATTGAGATCGTGGTTGAGACCGTTTTTCTCCTCTTTCGTGTTCTTTCATTCAATTTTTTCATTTGTAGTCGGCACATGTGAAAATATATTTTTAGTAGTAGCATATACTACATGTTATCATTTCATTGTGATTAATGTTATAGAATGGTGATTGTTTGCCATCGTCATTTTGTGGACTTGGGTGTTCTATATTTGCATATCGTTTGCATTAGCACATATACATTTGGCGATTCATATTTTTGTTCGTATTTTTTTGGAATATCCCACTAGCTAGCAGAAGACTGCTTTTAGATTTTGATCTACATGCACGGCAACAAAGATGAAGGGGAGCTAGCGGGTGCATGGCGAGCAAGCAACTAGGCCATACTGTAATTAAGATGCAAACTAGTTGTCCGAAAAAGTCTACCCCTCTAGCTACATGCACCATGTGCAGCAATCGATTCGACATGACATAAAATTAATCACGATTGCATGTGTGCACAAGGGCATGGCTAGGGTCAAATTCTCCACGCCCGCGAAATTTTTGTCATTGTTCTTGGTATGCCACAATTGAGATTTTGACAATTCAATTTTCACTATCTGCGCCTCCAAATTCAGTCCCGCCTATTGTAACCCTATTTCAGCCACGATGAGTTTAAATGGGAACACTAGCCTCCGTTCCTAACACACTGCTGCCCCGCCCTTCCAGTAATCTCGCAGTACTCCAAATGTGTTGTCTCTCTGTCCTGTGTTTCAAACTTGTATTCCTAAGAAATTCTCTTGTTTTCATTTCCCACTTTTTTTTTCAATTTTTCCCAATGGATATCGCAGTGACACATCGAAGCTCTCGGTGGTGACTCGTGGGTACAATGATGAACGACCAAGTTTGACGGGCTCCAGCGAACCTCTTCGTCGCCGACACCTCCCTGCGACATCACGGACATCTGTTTTGTGCTAGGTAAGTTCTACACGATTCATGTCATCTTTTTATAGAGCTATATTGGCTAGGTTCTACACGATCCATGCAGTTTTGGGCTAGTTAAGTTCTACACGATCCATGTTGATATACGAATGTTAAATAAATTAACAAAGAAGAAATGCGGTCTTCTATTTCATGAACATCTGTCCGAAATAAATGTCGCTCCGACTGCTTATTACGGTAGTGTATTTCTATTTCAATTACTGGCCAGGAACGACAAATATTAAAAACCGTAGGTAGTATGTTACTTATGGATTTAGAAGTAAATGACGCACGGGTTATCTAATCAACCACTCAAAATGTTGTACTCTCATTCCTGTTTTACAAATTTGTATTCGTAAGATTTTCAGTTCCCACAATTTTTACACTTTTTTCTTTCTTGTGGCTCTCTCGGATCGTACATTTTATTTCTATTCCTTTATTTCTTATGCCTTGTTCCAAACAAACACTGCATTTTATTAAAACCACACCGTCCGATCCAAAATCTACGTCGATCATGTAATCTGACGTTACTACTGTTATTTGGAATGACTACTTACAATGCTCTTTACATCAGGATCAAGACATCAAACTATGATGCCGTCTACAAGCATTCATGGTGGCCAACAAGCACACGGTATATCTATAAATGTGTTTACCATCAAAATTAAAAAATAGGAAACATTAATTCCTTTGCATGGTATGCAGAGAATATTGCAGCACATGATGTTCAGGAACACCGAGATTCTTCACTCCCTGGTACTACGATGCATGAACCAACAACAGATATAGATATACAAACAAGAAATACCCCTTCCGCCCCAGCGTAACTTTACTTTTGGAGCTTAAAAAGTGTCCCACTCGAACTCTATCGGTAGCTTCCAACTACCCATATCACATCACATTACTACCCGCCTCCCTACCGTGCCATTTGTTTTTGCAGAGCGTGTTAGTTTTTTACTCCTTTGGCTTTGAATTTGGAGCATTTTGAGAGACTATGTTTTGTCCTTTAAATGTATTGATGATGGGCGTATCATCGTCATTTGCATTTTTTCCTAGGCTCTACTAATTGTTTTAGCATGCCTTGCGATTCTACTTTCTTAGTCTTTATAGTTAACAATTCATTAGCTTGTGTGATGGCGTGATTTTTTTTATGCCTCCACGCTGTGCTCTCTCGCCGCCGACCACTCTGGCCGGCACCGTCGCCCATGCCCTGCTGCTGGTCACTTCAGTGTCCTCCCCGATGCGTCTCCCTCGCCCATAGCCATGTCCCATCCTTCGCGTGCCATGATGACCCCGCCGCCCACAAATCCCTGGCCATTACTCACCCCGCCAACAATCCTCCTTGAGGGTTGCTCCTGGTGATCTCGTCCAGACCGAACCCTCGCTTTGTTAAGCATCGCAAGCTGGGACTATGCAGTATTGCACCTGCTGTAGCCGCCACTGACAAGTGGACCCGATGTCTCATGGGCCCACATGTTAGTGGCAGCTACTGTAGGTGCAGTACTGCAGAGGAATTCAATCCCACAAGTCACCTCCCTTATCTATCTTGCATTTGCAACCAGCTACCGCTGCCGTTCATTATTCGCCCTGCAACTAATTCTCTTTGAGACTTTGCTCCGGCTGATGTCAGTCAGACCGAACCGGCAAAACCTATCTTTGTCTAGTCTACCATTGCCAGCTGCATGCCCGCCCCCTCAGTCTTGCCTCCTTCGCTGCTGGACTGAAAATCCTCTGTAGTACTACGAGTGCAGTAGCGCCACTGACATGTGTACCTGATGGCTCATTTTAGGGTACGAACAGCAACAAAGAAGTCAACAATGTACCCCCCCCCCCCCCCCGGCCCCGATCAAAATAGTTGTCGTTCAGATAGTCCTAACTAGTTAATTTTTAATTCATTTGGTTGTCTGATACAATAATTAATATAAACCAGGAGGGAATAATACAGAAAAAAATGCTGCTGGGATGCGGTCCTCCCATGCTTGTATTTGTCGCACTCATCCTGAAGATGGTACGAACATCAGACTTTTCTTCTTTTTCACACTATTTGTACATGATACTAAACTTGGTCACGCGGTAATTTGCTTTAATCATTTACCGTTTGAATCAATGTAACAGAAGGAAAGAAGTTTGGAAGAAGTGTGGCTAAAGGACTTAAGGTTGCCAGAATACGCTATGCATCCCAAGTTAGTAGAATGGAGCATGTGAAGCTACCAATTCAGTTCTCCACTACGTTGGGTTTTGCGGTTGGTACTAATCAGCGGCACTTTGTCGATGATGTGGTTATGTTTACAAAAACATGCATCCCTCAGTGGTGCAAGGAAGTGGGCAGAGGTTGGCGATAGTAACAAGAGAGATATAGTACGAGACATTCTGATTAGTGTTGTCACACCCCACACAAGTATTTTTTTTCCTGCAATCTTCATCTTGTACGTTTACAACAACTTGTTATACAATGTACAGGATTTCTGGGACATGGAGGACACACCAGAGAGCGCAAGAAAAATTTTTAAAATTGCCAATGAGCTCTACAAGGGGTGGCGCTCGACTTTGCATGCCACCTATAAGAGTTATTCTACGGATGAAGAACGTATACGAAACAAGCCTGCTAACGTACCGGTGCTCGAGTAGTTAAACTTAATAATATATTTTTGGTCCGAGCGATTCAAGGTCAGTTAACTTTTTAATAGCTTCACATCATACAAAAACTATTTGATTTACATTTATTCATGGAATTAATTCTTAAAATTATTGCAGTCAATAAGCAGGACCATTCTCAAAATCAAAGAAGACAAAAGGCGAATCACTTGCTTGGCTCCAAATCCTACACCCAACTTAGTTACGAGAAGGTATGGAAAATAAATAACGCTTTTACTTTATGCTGCAATCCATATGTATACCTACATGTTGAATTTTACTTGTATTTTATGTAGCGAGACTCAGAGACCAGAGAAGAACTCGATGACATACAACTGTGGGATGCAAGCCATTTGAAGAATGGTGATTGGGCAAACGAGGTAGCAGAAGCTGTACATGTGAGTAACACTTCATACAATCCCCAATTAAATAAATATTTGCAATGTACCTGTGACTTTTCTTTCCGTATATAGAGGCAGGCACGTGCCCAAGTGGACGACATGGAAGCTGTGCGGGGAGGCCAAATTCCAAATGAGAAGAGAAACCACATCTTCCAGTGTTTTTATAGATCCTCAATCGGTTGTGCAGGATCACATGTTCGGGGGTGTGGTTATATGGCTAACCCTACTGGTCCTGAACGTGAACGTATGCGTATCCAGATAGCTTAACACCTCAACGACCTAGTTCGAAACATAGAAGATAGAAATGCAAGCCTCAATCACCGAGTGCATGAGTTGGAAGGAAGAAATGATAGCTTAACCACCCAGGTGGACTGCATAAACCAAAAGAATGAAGAGTTAAGCCTTCAAGTCCAGAACTTAGAAGATCAGATAGCAGCTGATCGTGAGTAGAGAGCTAAGGAACTGGAGGACATGCGCGTCTCAATGGCTGAAATGTGCAAAATGATGGAGACACTCCACAAAAGGTCCAACAAAAGAACCGCCAAAAGCCACATGCTCCAACAATTAGTCCCGGTCAGCTTAGGCAAACTCTTAACATGCAAACATGTCTCTTTAGTAATACTTGAGTGTTGTTATGCGTGTTGCAATATTAATTGATGGATGTTTATTGTTAAACTCATGATTCTGTTGCCACTATTTTTCAAACCTGGTGCATTAGGATTCTACTATCGCTAATTATAAAACGTGGCATTACGAATTTCTTGTCATGAATGATAAATTGTTGCAATAGGAAGCTATTGCCACGAATTACAAAACATTGTTGTATAAACATTTGGCCACGACCAAAAAACATTGCACTAGACTGCTATTGCCACCACGCAGAAAATGTTGGATTACAACACTATTGCCACAGATGAGGAAATGTTGCATTACGCCTCTACCACCACAAATCATAAAATGTTGCATTACAATCATACTACCACAGATAAAAAAACGCTGAATTACGAACCTATTGCCATAGATCAGGAAATGTTGCATTAGAAATCTATTGCGACAAATCAGGAAACGTTGCATTACGAACCTGTTGCCACAGATAAAAAATTGTTGCAATAACGAACTATTCACCACAGATGTGAAATCGTTGTAGTACCATACTACTTTCCACAAATCTGAAATCGTCGCAATACAGTACTATTCGCGACATTTGTGAACTCTTTGCAATAAAAAACTCTTTGCCACGAACGTTAAACCGTTGCAGTATCATACAATTTGCCACGACTGTTACATCGTTGCTGTACCATACTATTTTCTATGAATGTGAAATCATTGCAGTACCGTGATATTCGTTGCAATACGTTAAATTGTCGCAATACCTTAAATCGTTGCAATACCGTACTATTTGCCACAACTGTGAAATCGTTGTAGTAACATACTATTGCCATGAATGTGGAATGTTGCAGTACCCTGCTATTCGTTGCAATATATTAAATCATCATGATACGCTAAATCATTGCAATACTGTAGTATTCGCCATGAATGTGAAATCATTGAAATCACATACTCATTACAAGGATTCCACCATGTTACAACGATTGTACTGCAACGAATACTAAATCGTTGCAGTAAGCTTGGTCTTTTGCCACGATTCACTAGTTCGTGGCATTAGCATCTATCGCCACAGAACACGATCGTTGCATTAGGATCTATTGCGATGATTCACTAGTTCGTGGCATTAGGATCTATCGCCACGAATCTGTTGCCATGATTCACTAGTTCGTGGCATTATCATCTATCGCCACAGAACACGATCGTTGCATTAGTATTTGTTGCCACAATTCACTAGTTCGTGGCATTAGGATCTATTGCCACGAATCTGTTGCCACGATTCACAAGTTCATGGCATTAGCATCTATCGCCACGGAACTCGATCGTTGCACTAAGATTTGTTGCCACGATTCACTAGTTTGTCGCCTTAGCATCTATCGCCATGAATCTGTTGCCATGATTCACTAGTTCGTGGCAATAGCATCTATCACCACGGAACATGATCATTGCATTAGGATCTGTTGCCACGATTCACTAGTTCATGGCATTAGAATCTATCGCCACGAATCTGTTGCAACGATTCACTAGTTTGTGGCATTAGCATCTATCGCCACGGAACACGATCGTTGCATTAGGATATGTTGCCACGATTCACTAGTTCATGGCATTAGGATCTATCACCACAAATTTGTTGCCACGATTCACTAGTTCGTGGCATTAGCATCTATCGACACGGAACCCGATCGTTTCACTAGGATCTGTTGCCACGATTCACTAGTTTGTGGCCTTAGCATCTATCGCCACAAATCTGTTGCCACAATTTAATAGTTAGTGGCATTAGCATATATCGCCATGGAACCCGATCGTTGCATTAGAATCTATTGCCACGATTCAGTAGTTCATGGTGTTAGCATCTATCGCCACAAATCTATTGCCACGATTCACTAGTCGTGGCATTATCATCTATCGCCACGTTACACAATCGTTGCACTATGATCTATTTCCACGATTCACTAGTTCGTGGCGTTAGCATCTATCGCCATTGAACCTGATCGTTGCATTAGAATCTGTTGCCACGATTTACTAGTTCGTGGCAATAGCATCTATCGCCACGGAACACGATCATTGCATTAGGATTTGTTGCCACGATTCAATAGTTCGTGGCGTTAGCATCTATCGCCGTGGAAAACAATCGTTGCATTAGGAACTTTTGCCACGATTCACCAGTTCTTGGCATTAGGATCTATCGCCATGAAACACAAACGTTGCATTAGGAACTTATGCCACGATTCACAAGTTTGTGGCGATAGTATCTATCGCCATGAAACACAATCGTTGTATTAGGATCCGTTGCACGAAATACCGGTTGGTGGCGTTAAGATCTATCGCCATGGAACGCATTACATATTGTGTTCACGTACAGCTAGCTCACACAGTACCTATATGAAAAAATTATCATCTTCGCTGTCCTCCGTCAATATTGGAGGTACAATACCATCATTGATATATGTATCATCACCGGTTGCTCTGTCAATGTCATTCCAATCCCATGTGGTCATATCCTCATTTATATCAGTAAGTCATCGATCATCAAATAATGTCTCAGCCTCCATCGTCTCAGTGACATTGTTTTCGCTGTCTCCAGGGGGCATGGCTAAAAGGTTTCTTGGCATTGTTTTAACAACTGTAGCCCATTTAGGTTGCTTCACACTTCTAACGTAAAAAACTTGTTCTGCTTGGGTGACTAGAATGTAAGGCTCATACTTAAATTGAGAAATAGTAGTGTCCACATCTATCATTCTGTATCGATCCATTTTGTAGCCTCTGCTTTGGCTCTGACCAGAATGAGGCCGATTAAACCATTCACATTCAAATAACAAAACCTCTTGATTTTTTTCGAAATCAACAGAAATCAATTTCTTGATTACTCCATACCACTCATGAACACCATCCCGAACAACAACACCACTGTTTTGTGTCCGTAAAACTTTTTCCACCTCTGCCGTTCGAAAGAAGAAGCCATTTATGAATGATAGACTAGAAAAACGAGCCCGACGATCAGGTCCTCTAGATAATGCATACAAATAATCGGTTACTTTGCCTTCTTTGTGTAATGTCGTAATCTGTACACATTAATTAGTATAAACGGGGTCATCGATAAACCAACTTCAGAACAAATATTTCTTTAATATTTCATCAAAGTAAAAACTTGCATATACTTACTCGTTTCTGAAACCAATAAACAAACTCATCTCTATGGCATTTTTCAACATCACGAGAATGAATCTTTTTCAGCTCTTCAAAATGCTCACTGAAAAGGGTACAAAATTAAATTAGCCATCTACAATAAGCATGATCCATTAATATAGTATAGAACATCTGAGTGTTATACATACTTGATCCATGGAGTGACCTCTTCAACATTAGAAATAATATAATGCCCAATGTTATGTAGTTCCACCATAGTAAGTTTGCCCCATTTAAACCCTTTTTTTATAATTATCAACTTCTGTAAATATATTAGACTCGAGAGAAGGTTCATTCCTAGCTGCAGCTTCATGACGTTCTGGCCTATTAAGCTTGGTGTTGATGTTATCCAAAAACTGGCTACAAAAAGTCATACACTCTTCCATAATATATCCCTCAGCTATAGAACTCTCCGGGTGAGTTCTGTTACGTACATACGTCTTCAATGTATCAATGTACCTCTCAATTGGATACATCCATCTGTAAGAAACAGGTCCACCCAAGCGAGGTTCTTCGCCAAGATGGATTGGAAGATGTACCATGATATCAAAGAAAGCGGGAGGAAGCAACATCTCAAGCTTACAAATTGTTTCAGGAAATTGTTCAATCATCTTATCCAAATCTGGTTTCGCCAATTCTTTAGAACAAATTCCAGAAAAGAATCTACTAAACTCAATTAAAGGTTCAACAACCTTTTCAGGCAATATGTCACGTATTGCAATAGGAAGGAGCTTCTGAAATATTATATGGCAGTCATGAGTTTTTAGATCTGATACCTTATGCGCTGTTATGTCCACACTTCTTTTGATGTTTGAGGCATAACCATCGGGCATCTTCACATCTGCCAAAAACTTGCACAAGGTGGTCTTCTGATCTTTTTGCATAGTATATGATGATGGACGATCATACTTCCCTTTCATACCCACTAGATGTTGCTTTGGCCGTATACACATATCCTGCATATCAAAACGAGCTTGTAGACTATCTTTTGTTTTACCATCCATATTAAGCAATGTACGCAATATGCTATCACAAATGTTTTTCTCAATGTGCATGACATCCAAGTTATGCCTTATTAGCAATGTCTTCCAATACAGGAGCTGAAAAAATATACTTTTCTTCTTCCAACTATGCCACCTATCTTCCTCAGTGCGCTTTCTCTTATTATTTGTCTTTCCAAAACTCACTTGATCAAAAGTCTCGTATTGTTGGAGTACTTCGTGACCAGAGAGTGATGTTGGAGCCTCTCTATTCTCTATTTTGTTGTTGAAAGAAGCTTTGTCCCGATGCCACCGGTGATCCTGAGGTAGGAAACGACGATGACCCACGTAGCAATACTTTCGTCCATGTTTCAACCACAAGGTGTTAGTGTTTACATGGCAGTATGGACATGCTAGCCTACCTTTTGTGCTCCATCCACATAGCATTGCATATGCTGGAAAATCATTTATTGTCCACAATATAGAAGCTTGCATGGGAAATGTCTCTTCCTTTGAACTGTCGTATGTTTCAACACCATCAGACCATAATTTCAGTAGCTCATCAATCAAAGGCTGCAGATACACATCAATGTTGTTTCCAGGTGACTTTTTCCTAGGAATTATCATTGACATCAACCAATAAGGATGCTTCATACACAACCAAGGTGGTAGATTATAAGGGATTAGAATCACAGGCCATGTACTGTAAGAAACATTCATTACTCCAAAAGGATTGAAACCATCAGATGCTAGCCCATGTCTTATGTTGCGAGGATCAGATGAGAAATTTGGGTGAATGCTATCAAAATGCTTCCAAGCTTTCGAATCTGCAGGATGGCGTAATATTCCATCATCAATACGTTATTCTTTGTGCCAGCGCATGTTTGATGCCGTTGATGCTGCCATATAAAACCTTTGAAGACGGGGAATAAGAGGGAAGTATCGTAGAATCTTGCGTGCTACAAGCTTCTTGGCTTCTCCACAAGGTAAAGACTTTCTTGCATCCCCACTGGTACTATTTTTCCATCTTAATTCTCCACATTTTGGTCATCGATCTAGCAGAGAATAGTCCTTCCAGAATAACACACAGTCATTGACACATGTATCGCTCTTTTCGTAGCTCAGCCCGAGGTCACGAACAACCTTCTGAACTTTATAAAGTGTATTTGGATTGCAATGGCCCTCTGGAAGCACATATGAGAATAGTTCAAGGATGAACTCACACGCTTTTTTGCTCAAACCAGTTAAACACTTTATCTGGTACAACCTGACAATGAAGGATAATTGGGTCACCTTCTCACAACCTGGATACAACTCCTTTTTGGCATCATTTAATAAGTCATAGAATGCCTTTTGCACACCCAGTTGGCTCCTGCTCGTTTATAGCATTTTCTGGATCATCAACACTTGCTGAAGTACCACCATGATCACCAGTGTCACTAAGAAGGTTGGACAACATATTTTCCATAGCAGCATCATCAAAAATTATATCCTCATTATTTGCTGATTGCTCAGCAATTTCTTTCTCAACTCATTTTTCTCCATGGTGTACCCAACAAGTATAATCAAATTTCATCCCATTACGAAGCAAGTGAAGATGAACTTCCTTGCGTCTCCCGTGGCAAATATTACGACATTTCGTGCAAGGACAAGGCTTAGTTTCTTCTTCACGAGTGCCCTGGAATGCTAAATTTAAAAATGACTTCATTCCATCCTGCCACTCCTTCGTACGCCTGTCTTTTCCCATCCATGTCTTATCTTCTGACATCGCTTCCTACAATTCAATCAGCGTATCTGTAAAGAATTGAACTACAATAACATTATGTGAGCAATTGTACCTATAGCTATTGCTCCTCCATGTGCGGCGGCCGACAGATGCTTCTCCACGGCAGTGGATGGCGGATGCTCTTCCAAGAGCGTGGTGGTCGGCGGATGCTCCTCCAAGAGCGTGGCGGCCGACGAATGCTCCTCCAAGAGTGTGGCGGCTGGCGGATGCTCCTCCAGGTGCGTTTTGTGCAATCGGGAGAGGGGGTCATTGTGGATCGAAGGGTCCGGCCAGGAGGCAGCCAGGACAAAGCGTACGTGAAGCTATCGAAGTAGGTCCAACACTACGATGGGCCACTTGTTATTCGTGGGCTGAAACTGCACTGAGTCACTTTGTATTCCTGGGCCGTAACTGCACAGGAACGCTTGGTGTTCATCCCCACGTACGCGTGAGCCCATGTACCGAAATTTGGCATCTATAAAGGATTTGTTTTTTCGATAAAAGGAGAAATTTTTAATTTGACACGCAAATGGCCCATCGTATGCGGGGAAAAATTATGCTTTAAAAGGATTCGATTCCTTGGCATTATCCCTGTCATGTCCGGCCATCTTACGACCTCGTTCGTTCATGTGCACACATGTCACAGTCATGCAACTGCTTCATCTATCCGTTCATGTGGACACATGTCACAAATGTGGAACTACTTCATCCGTCCGAACCCGAAATTTATTTTTCAGTTATTTATATTTGCTACCCGAAAAGTACCCGAAACCCGATATTTTGGTCTTTTCGGTTCCGGTCTCAGTTTTATCGGTTTCGGTTTTTCGGTCTCGGTTTATTTGCCCACCCCTAATTTACGTAGTAGTAGCATATGGGATATACATATTTCTCCTCCATTTTTTTGCAAAACTATTTAGTGATATATCCTATGTGCATATTACATATGTAAAACTAATGTAAAGTATAAAACTTTTTCAAATGGAAGTCTTAGGTTTCATCAATTCTATCTTTGAGATTTACGCAATTTTGATCTATTTTAACAATACAAGAATTATACTTCTAGATTCACCATGAAAATATTTCCATAATATACAATCTAGTACTACATGTTATTGAAGTTAATAAATTCCATTTAAATCATTGGTCAAAGGTAATTATTTTGACCAAAACAGAAATAGAGTTGATTTGGTGCGGAGGAAGTATTATACGTTGCTGTTTGCCGCAGAAGGTTTGGTCCTTCGTTCAAGCAGTAGCCATTTGTACAGGCGGCTGATGCGACCGGGCGCACCGAGCATATGTGCGCGCCAGTCACCGAGGCACCTTAAACACGCACAGCGCATGCGCATCTTTGAATTCAATTGGAACCGCTCCGCGTCCCATCACCACTACTGCGTGTGTCCATTCATGTGGACACATGTCACAAATGTGGAACGGTATGCACAACCTTGGATATGCATACCGTATTCATAAATATTTTTTCCTCATTTGGGTAGGAGTGGTTCCACTTCAATCTATGTGGATTGGAGAGTGTCCGGCCATCATACGACTTGGCGTAATGAAGATTTTTGAATCTGATATACTCCTCTTTTTAATTCTTATCGTTATGACCACAAGTTGCATTGTCTCAACCAAACACCACCTACAACAACAATGACTCGGCGGAATCGGGAACTGGACAATTAAAATGGAAGTTAGCAGTCTCCTGGTTCATAGATCGAAACATGCGGCATCCTTTTTCTTCTTCCTTTTTTCTATCCATAACCGTGAGACTGTTGAGTTCCATCTTCACCGGCACATATGTACGGTCCGGGTGTGCCAGTGTGTACCTTAACCCCCCTCGTGCATCCCTGGTGGTGGTTGGAAGACCCCTACAGGTATGTACTGATTCCTGTCCTCTAACGACATCTAGGTTTCCGATGACGCATGCGGTTCACCACCAGACAAACCAGCAAAGCCTCGGTGATGAACGACATGCAAATTTCTTGATGACAAACTGGCTGCGGGGGCCTCCCATTCGGATGCAACTTCGGTGCTCCCGTTTGTGCTTCCATGCATACTCCCGCTTATGTGTCATCATCTAATTGGTTGAAGTTAAATCAGGCATTATGTTAGGTAAATGAAAGGGCCAATACAATCATGACACTTAAGTAGGAGCACGCATGGAAGCACTGAATGGGAGTATACAAGTCGTGTCCTCCCGTTCGGATGCAACTTCGGTGCTCCCGTTTGTGCTTCCATGCGTACTTCCACTTATGTGTCATCATCTAATTGGTTGAAGTTAAATCAGGCATTATGTTAGGTAAATGAAAGGGCCAATAAAATCATGACACTTAAGTAGGAGCACACATGGAAGCACTGAATGGGAGTATACAAGCGGTGTCCTCCCGTTCGGATGCTACTTCGATGCTCCCGTTTGTGCTTCCATGCGTACTTCCGCTTATGTGTCATCATCTAATTGGTTGAAGTTAAATCAGGCATTATGTTAGATAAATGAAAGGGCCAATAAAATCATGACACTTAAGTAGTAGCACGCATGGAAGCACTGAATTGGAGTATACAAGCCGTGTCCCTCCCGTTCTGTCCTCCCATGCATCATCCCTATGATGTGCCAAAATGTTATTGGTCCCTTTATTAATGCTTAGTTTAACTACCATACCTTCACAACAAATAATGTTGGCGTAGTCGACCTCGCACATCTTCCGCGAGTCGGTCACCTTCCAACGGAAGCCATGCAGGTGCTTCCACAGCCGTAACGCCGTTCATCTTCACCGGCACATATGTACAGTCCGAGTGTGCCGGTGAGTACCTTAACCCCCGTCGTGCGTCCCCGTTGGTGGTTGGAAGACCCCTGCAGGTATGTTATGATTCCTGTCCTCTAACTACATCTAGGTTTCCGATGACGCGTGCGGTTCACCACCAGGCAAAACAGCAAAGCCTCGGTGATGAGAGCGGCATGCAAATTTCTTGACGACAAACTGGCTGCAAGCCGTGTCCCTCCTGTTCTGTCCTCCCATGCGTCATCCCACTGATGTGTAAAAATGTTATTGGTCCCTTTATTAATGCTTAGTTTAACTACCATACCCTCACCAAATAATATGATGACACGTCAGCGAGAGTGTCATCGAAAAACTACAGATGGATGTGTCAGCAGGCTGCAGTTAGTGGGCTGCAGTCAGTTTTTCATCAAAAAACTTGCATGCCGCTCAACCTTTTTTGGTTTGCCTGGTGGTGAACCGTCTGCGTCATCAGAAACCTAGAGATGGAGTAAGAGGTCCAGAATCAGAGCATACCTGTAAGGCTCCTCCCAACAAACACCGAGGGCGGATGACGTACGGGGGGGGGGGGGGGGGGGGGGGGGTTAAGGTACACCGGCACACCTGTACCGTACGTGTACCCGGCCAGCCGTGTAGTTTCCTTCAAACCTCTGGCAGAAGAAAGCGGCATGCAAGTTTCATTCTGTATGGAGAATGTTTGTTGTGTATTCATCAGGGAACACAGATACACTTTATATAGGCTAGCTAGTGTAGTGTGAAACCAAAACAAAACCCTTTCGCACTAAACAGATTCAAAAGCTAGCGTTAATGACTAAATGTAGGCCTACACAGTCAATCAATGACATTAGACCAACGCAGTCAACAATGACTGTTACACGTGTGCGTGCTTATCCTTTCCACAGTCTGGTGGTGAACCGCCTACGTCATTGGAAGCCTAGACGGAGTTGGAGGACAGGAATCGGAGCATACCTGTCTGGACCTGGATCGCGTGACGTAGCGACATTTTGATGCATGCGTGTAGTAAAGGATGCATCCACCGTTTGTTTTGATCCGACGGTTGTACTTCCCAGCTATCCAACTAAGGGGTCCATTCAAATCGTTTTTTAAACTCTTGCCTGCTTGCTTCAACATGAGAAAGAGTTTTGTAAGACCTATGTGTGCTGAATACGTTGGCTTGTAGTAAATACACTTGCTTTGATGATAAAAGTTTTGAATATCACCAAAACACCTTTTTATTAAGATGCTGCTAATTTTATAAGCTCCGGCAGGAGCTTAGTTATACTAGTTTTGGTAAGTGTCGGCGCTAGGTTTTACTAGCTTTTGTTAGCTTCGGCTCAAGGTCGGGGTTGCTCTGGCAAGGTCCAGAACTTGACCGCAATGCTTGCTTTACATCTCTGGAAAGATTGCTTAGTATTCATTTGCTAAGTATTTGGTGCGTTTTTGGTTGACATAGATGATATCGTGTCACTGTGGTTTTGCGACATGCTTATGTGAGGTTCTCACGTAAGGTGTTGTGTTTGGAACTAACTTGAGTCAAGTCGAGGACTTGGGCTCGTATGGATTGGTTGTTTATTCATGTGTAGGTGTTGCTTGAGTTCAATACATGGCTGGTGATGGGATCCATTGGACTAGTCTCAGGGAGGAGATGAGGTTCCAACAACCAAATTCAGGAGGAATTGTGGTTGAGCTGATCAGGAGGTTGCGCAACATGATTGAATCAAGAACAATGCATGTGAATGTATCGTGGACGTCATTGGAAGATGTTTGCACGTGTGCAAGGAGTGCATGGACATGTCTACATGGTTACCGAGACGTGATTAAGAGATGTGGACATAAAGAGTTGGTCGGAAAGGTCCAACCGACTAGGTTCTGGACTTAGGCTACGGCTGAGTCGGGTTTGACTCAAATATGGAAAGATTTGAGTTGGTTATAATAGGATTTCGTGTGGGTCACGAATTTTAGTTTTTTAGGAATGTTGGATATGTTTGTAAGGTGTTTGGAAGTCTTAAGATTGCTTCTATATGCGTATAGAAGAATCCTAAGCAGTTATGGAAAGTTACGATTCGTGAACAGAGTAGGATTAGGTTCCTGATTTGAGTTGAGTTGGCTTTCGAGCTGGTTATATAAGCAAGGGAGCCTAGAGCTCGTGGTACACGACTTTGGGGATGTTCCTCTTGTGTTCTATTGAACAAAATTCATAGTTTTAAGGAACTTTGTGCCTTGTTCGTCCGACTTGTTCCAAACAAGTTTTACTTGTCGAGTTTCTGAACAGCACTACCTTTTGTCGGTTGTTTTATCATAACTCGACTTTTACAGATCCAATTGACGTGATTATTTTTGGATTGTCTTCATAACTTGATTATCTATCATCTGTCAAAATTTCACGGTAATTGGATTTGTGGTCTAGGATCCACACGAGTTTCTTTGCAGCGTTTCAGAACTATTTTTTTTCGGGTAGGACAGATTGACCTTTGTTTGATCTTTCGATTATAACATGAGTTTTTCTCGACGGATTTGAGTGATTCTTTTTGTGTTGTCTTCGTGACTTGATTCTCTCTGATATCTATCACTTTTTTAACGGTGAAACACGTTTAGATTAGTCTCACACACGATTTCTTTAACAGATCGTTTTCTGCCGAAGGGGTTGGGGTTTAATTATTTCCGCTACGTAAGATTTTTAAATCTACCATTCACCCCCCTTTGGTAGCTTTTCACGTGCTCTTCGATCCTACAATTTGTATCAGAGCCACGATGCTCTAATCTTTGTGATTTGTGTGTGTTTTTGACTAATCATCATGGAGAAGTACTCTGCCAAACTTTGTGTGTTCGCTGGTATTGATTTTCAGGTTTGGAAGGCACGCATGGAGGCTTTCATCCAGGCACAAGGCTTTGCAATATGGAAGAAGGTATACAAGCCTTACGAAGTGCCATCAAACGATCAATATACAGCTAAAAATCTGAGAGATGTCGACAACAACAACAAGGCTCAAAACTTAATCATACAAGGATTAACACAAAGCGACTTCGAACGTGTTGCACACCTCTGATCTGCATACGATGTGTGGAAAGCACTTTGTGACTACCAAGAAGGATCCAACACGATCAAAGAGGTAAGGCAAGACATGTTCAAGAAAGAATACATGCGCTTTGAGATGCAACCCAGTGAGTCTATTGATGACCTTTTTGCTCGCTTTTATAAGATTCTTAGCAATTTGCGTAGTGTCAATGTTAATTTTTTAGATGCTGAAAATGCTAGGCAATTGCTAAGTGCATTAGATATGTTAATTTGGGAGATGAAAGTCACAACTATTTGTGAATCTACTGTCATTAGTTCACTTACTTTAGATGTGCTATATTCCAAGTTAAAAACTCATGAAATTGACATAATCTCAGGTAAGAACCCCAACAAGTCTATTGCTTTTGTTTCTCAATGTGACATGCCTAGTTTCGGTCAAACATCATCTTGTGGTACACATGCTTTGCTGTCCTCTCTAACCCTTGAATAGATTGAGGAGTTTCCAGAGGAGGAGCTAGCGCTCATCTCTACCCGGTTCTCAAAAGCATTGCAAAATGTGATAACTAGAAGGAGAGGAAGCTCCGGACCTCAACGATGCTTTGAATGTGGTAAGACAGGACATTTTCGTTCAGATTGCCCTAACCTTTCAGGTCCTACATCTCGGGATGAAAAGAAAACAAGAACGAAGCACTCCTCTCCAAAAGATACGAAGAAAAAGAAGGGTTTTACAGGACGTCAATTTGTGAGCAGTTTTATCTCAGCACTCCAGGAACATGGCTAAAGCGCCGTGGACAGTGCAAGTGATGAAGATGAAGATGAAGATGATTTGGCAAACTTGTGCTTCAAGGCGGGCAAGTCAAGATCAAGTATGGAGGAGGCAGAACACAACAGCGACAATGAAGAGGTATGTCCTACTTGCGAAGAAATGTGTGATGCTATTTCTCGTGCCACTGTTATTGTTAAGAAAAAGGACAAAAAGCTTAGGAACAATGTTGTTAAAATTGAGTCACTAGAATCTGAAATTAATCGTTTGAAATCCTTGATTCCTAGTGATGATTCTTGTTCCTCATGTGACTTAATATATGAACAATTGTCCTCCCTAAGAAGTGCACATACCTCCACACTTGATAAACTTGAACTTGAAATTGAAAAGAACAAAAAGCTTGCTGCACTTAATATTGGAAACTTATAAGATGCTTCTTGTTCTACAATTGATTTGCATTATCCTAGTTGTGATGATCTTGATAAGAAACTTCAAGATGCTATGAATGAAATCTCTATATTGAACAATGATTTACGTTGTCATGAAGTTAAATATTGTTCCTATTGCAAATTAAAAGGAAAAACTTCATGTGAAAATTGCCTTGATCTGTCCAATAAACTTGTGTAAGACCTATGTGTGCTGAATACATTGGCTTGTAGTGAATACACTTGGATTTGATGATAAAAGTTTTTAATATCACCAAAACATCTTTTTGTCAAGGTCCGACTGTAGCTCCGAGCTATAGCAAGGTCCGACCATAGGTCCGACTTGTTTTGGGTAGCTCCGGCTATGTTAGATGCTAGGTCCGGCTTCTTGGTAAGGTCCGACTAGCTTTGGTTAGCTCCGGTGAGCTTTATCTTTAGCTCCGGCATGTCTTTGATAGCTCTGACATATATTTGATAGCTCCGACATGCTTTTGCTAAGCTCCGACGTACTTTTTCTAGGTCCGGTTTTGGGTTGACTAGTTTTGACTAGTTTTTGGTAAGCTCTGGTGCTAGGATTTACTAGTTTTGGAAAGCTCCGACGCTAGGTTCTACTAGCTTTTGATAGCTCCGGCTCAAGCTCCGGGTTGCTCTGGCAAGGTCCGGAACTTGACCGAAGTGCTTCTGCTTTTCATTTGCAATGTTTCGTACTTGCTTTACATTGTTGGAAAGATTGCTTAGTATTCATTTGCTTTGTTTTTGGTGCGTTTTGGATGATATGGATGATATCGTGTTACTATGGTTTTGCAACATGCTTATGTGAGGTTCTCACATAAGGTGTTGTGTTCGGAACTAACTTGAGTCAAGTCGAGGACTTGGGCTCGTATGGATTGGTTGTTTTTTCATGAGCAGGTGTTGCTTGAGTTCAAGTCATGGCTTGTGACAGTATCCATTGGAGTAGTCTCAGGAGGAGATGAGGTTCCAACAACCAAGTTTGGGAGGAACTGTGGTTGAGCGGGTCAGGAGGTCACGCAGGATGATTGAATCAAGGGCAGTGCATATGAAGGTCGAAGGAAGGTGTTCGCATATATGCATTCGGTGCATGACGTGGCAATATGCTTCTAGAGACGGATTATGGAAGGAAGATCTGATCGGAAGGATCGGATCGTATCGGTTGATGACTTTGGCTGCGGCGGAGTCGGTTATGGCTCGGTATGGAAAGTATCGAGTTGGTTATGTTAGGATTTCGTGTGGGTCACGAATTTTAGTTGTTTAGGAATGTGGGATGCGTTCCTAAGGTGTTTGGAAGTCTTAAGATTGCTTCTATCTGCGTATAGAAGGGTCCTAAGCAGTTATGGAAAGTTCCGATTGTGATCGGATTAGGATTGGAGTCCTAGTTGAGATTGGGATGGCCTAAGGGCTGGTTATATAAGCAAGGGAAGGCCAAAGCTCGTGGGATACGACTTTGGGGCTGTTCCTCTTGTGTTCTATTGAATAAAATTTGTAGTTTGAAGGAACTTTTGTGCCTTGTTCGTCCGACTTGTTCCAGACAAGTTTTACTCGTCGAGTTTCTGGACAGCACTACCTTTCGTCGGTGGTTTTATCATAACTCGAGTTTTACAGATCCAATTGACGTGATTCTTTTTCGTTTGTCTTCACAACTTGATTATATATCATCTGTCAAAATTTCACGGTCATTGGATTTGTGGATTTTGATCTACACGAGTTTCTTTGCAGTGTTCCAAAACTGTTTTTCTCGGGTAGGTCAGATTGATCATAGTCTGATCTTTCGATCATAACTTGAGTTTTTCTTGACGGATTTGAGTAATTCTTTTTGTGTTGTCTTCTTGACTTGATTCGCTCTGATATCTATCACTTTTGTCATGGTGATACACGTTTAGATTAGTCTCATACACGATTTCTTTAACAGATCGTTTTTCTACCGAAGGGATTAGGGTTTTATTATTTCCGCTGCGTAAGATTTTTAAATCTACCATTCACCCCCCCTCTGGTAGCTTTTCACGTGCTCTTCGATCCTACAATTGGTATCAGAGCCACGGTGCTCTAATCTTTGTGATTTGCACGTGTTTTTGACTAATCATCATGGAGAAGTACTCTGCCAAACCTTTTGTGTTTGCTGGTATTGATTTTCAGGTTTGGAAGGCACGCATGGAGGCTTTTATCTAGGCACAAGGCTTTGCATTATGGGAGAAGGTGTATAAGCCTTATTAAGTACCACCTAATGATCAAGTCACGGCCACAAACCTAAGGGACGTCGAAAACAACAACAAAGCCCGAAACTTGATCATCCAAGGACTCACTCAAAGCGACTTTGATCGTGTCGCGCACCTCCGGTCAGCATACGATGTTTGGAGAGCTCACTGTGATTATCATGAAGGCTCCAACACAATCAAGGAGGTAAAACAAGATATGTTCAAAAAGGAATACATGCGTTTTGAGATGCAACCAGGTGAGTCTATTGATGACCTCTTTGCTCGTTTCAATAAAATTCTCAGCAACTTACGTAGTGTCAATGTTAATTTTTCTGATGCTGAGAATGCTAGACAACTTCTTAGTGCATTAGACATGTAAATTTGGGAGATGAGTAACATCTATTCGTGAATCAACTGTTATGAGTTCTCTTACATTAGATTACTTTATTCGAAACTAAAAACTCATGAAATTGACATCCTAGCACGTAAGAACCCAAATAAGTCTATTGCATTTGTCTCACAACGTGATACGTCTAGCTCCGGCCAATCATCATCTTGCAATACTCTTGCTTTGTTGTCCTCACTAACCCTGGAGCAGATCGAAGAATTTCCAGAAGAGGAGTTGGCACTCATCTCTACTAGATTCTCAAAAGCATTGCAAAATGTGAGAACTAGAAGGAGAGGAAGCTCCGGACCTCAACGCTGTTTTGAATGTGGTAAAATAGGACACTTTCGTACAGAATGCCCTAACCTTTCAGGTCCGACCACCCGGGAAGAAAAACAAAGCAAGGTCCGGACCTCCACTGGAAACTCCAACAAGAAGAAGAAGGGTACCATAGGACGCAAGATGATCAACAGCTTCATCACCGCGCTTCAAGAGCTCAGTTCAAGTGACATTGACTTTGAAAGTGATGAAGAGAATGATGACCTGGCCAACATATGCTTCATGACGGGCAAAGCAAGATCAAGATCAAGTCAGGAGGATGCAAAACACAGCAGTGAAGACGATGAGGTATGTTCTACATGCAATGAAATGTGTGATGCTATTTCTCGTGCAACTATTATTGTCAAGAAAAAGGACAAAAAGCTTAGGGATAATGCTGCTAAAATTGAATCACTAGAATCTGAAATTAACCGGTTAAAAACTTTGATTCCTAGTGATGATGCATGTCCCTCATGTGACTTAATCTATGAACAATTGTCCACATTAAGAAGTGCACACTCCTCCACTCTAGATAGACTTGATGAAGAAATTAAAAAGAACAAAGAGCTTGCTGCACTTAATGATAAAAACTTGAAAGATGCTAGCTGTTCTACAATTGACTTGCATTGCTCTACTTGTGATGATCTTGATAAGAAACTACAGGATGCTATGAATGAAATTTCTATATTGAACAATGCTTTACGTTCTCATGAAGTTAAATTTTGTTCCAATTGCAAATTAAAAGGAAAAACTTCATGTGAAAATTGCCTTGATCTGTCCAATAAACTTAATGACATGCATAGGACATTAGATCGATTTTGCAATGGGAATAAGAACCTAAACTTGCTGCTGAATTCTTCCAAGTCTTGCAATAATAAAACTGGTTTAGGTTTTGATTCTCATGCTCATGCTAAGGAACATCCACCTAAAATTGTAAAGTCATTAGGAAGTGGTTTGATTCAAACAGTTCCTAAACCAAAAGGAGTGGTTTTCAAATCTGCAGGAGTGCTGTCTCACTCGGTTTCAAATAAAAATATTGCTTGCACATCTAGACATGAACACAAAGTTAAATTTCATTGTACCTTCTGTGGTAGAGATGGTCATGTCATAGATTTTTGTTATAGACTAGCTAAACAATAGAAAAAGGAAAGAAAAATTGCTAGATCCTATAACTCTCATGCAATTAGAAAAACACAACCTGCTTTAGTGAGTCAGAAATTTGAAAAGGTAGCTTCCGGACCTTCTGGTAAGAAATCTGCAAAAGCAGCTCTGATAGTTCCGATAGCCCCGAGAGCTCCCAGATCTTCTGTTATTCCCTCCGGAGCTTCAGTTTTTGCCTCCGGACCTTCTGCTTTTACCTCCGGAGCTACTGGTTTTCACTCTAAACAAGTAACAACTTCTAAATCAACTGTTAAGAACAGAAAACCTCAATCTTTGACTCATAAACCTGCTATTTTGTCTCAGCTTTCGTGTGTTTTTCCTACCGCACATCGTGTGACTCAGTACTGGATTCCTAAATGCCTTTTGACTAACCCCAGTATTGAGTCATCGACGTATTGTGCTTCTATGTAGATTACACGTTTGAGGAAGGAGAACATCTGGATTGTGGATTCAGGTTGCTCACGCCACATGACTGGTAACAAAGATTGGTTCTCCTCCCTCTCTTTTGTGTCACGTGTAGAGAATGTTACTTTTGCCGATAATTCTTCAACTCCTATAATTGCTAAGGGTTCGGTTAGAGTAAATAATCACTACACTTTGAAAAATGTGGCACTTGTCAAAAATTTGAAATACAACTTGCTTTCTGTTTCACAATTGCTAGATGAAAATCTAGAAATTATTTTCAATAATAATTGCTGCAAAGTTGTAGGTTCAAACAGTGAGCTTATTTTTAACATGTCTCGGTTTGGAAGAGTTTTTAAAGCTGATTTTGATATGTCTTCCTCTCAGCATAGGTGTCTAGTTGCTAATGATTCAAAGGACTTATATTTTTGGCATCGTAGACTTGGTCACGTAGGCTTTGATCACCTAACGCGTGTTAGTGCTCTTGATCACATACGTGGGCTGCCTAAGCTTAAAGGGGACAAAGAAATTGTGTGCTCTTCTTGTAGACATGCTAAGATGGTTGCAGATTCACATACTCCTTTCACAATGATCATGACAACTGAACCATGTCAACTTTTGCACCTTGACACCGTAGGACCTTCACGTGTTCAATCCTTCGGAGGTAAATGGTATGCTCTTGTTATTGTTGATGATTATTCTAGATATTCTTGGGTGTATTTTATGGCGTCTAAGAATGAAGTTTTTAGTCACTTTAGAACTTTATTTCTTATATTATCAATTGATCACCCGGGATCATTAAAAGCAATTAGAAGTGATAATGGAACTGAATTTAAAATTCAATCTTTTAATCACTTTTGTGCTGAAAATAGAATAGATCATCAATTTTCTTCACCATATGTACCTCAACAAAATGGTTTTGTAGAAAGAAAGAACAGAACCTTAGTTGAGATGGCTAGGACTATGCTCGATGAATATCAAACTCCTAGGAAATTTTGGGCTTATGCGCTAGCAACTGCTTGTTATGTCTCAAATCGTGTTTTCTTGCGTGCTAAGCTAGGTAAAACACCATATGAGCTCTGGTTTGGACATAGGCCTAGTGTTACACACTTTCGGGTCTTTGGTTGCAAATTCTTTGTTAAGAAACATGGTAATCTTGATAAATTTGAACCTAGATCCATTGATGGCATGATTCTTGGTTATCCATCTCATACTAGAGGCTACCGTGTGCTTTTATTTGACACTAACAAAATTGTGGAGACTTTTGAAGTGTCTTTTGATGAAGCTAGCCCAGGTACAAGTTCCGGTGTAGCAGGACCAGATCCATATCCTCAGGGGGAGGGTATTTTCGAAGATGATGAAGAGCCGGTAATACTGCCCGGTAGTTCCGAAGCTGACATGTATCCAGCCCCGGACATTGAACAAGCTCCGGCTATCACCTCTGCTGGTCCTGATCGTCCACAAGTCACAAGCTCATCAATCTACGATGAACCTAATGAAGAAGAAGCTTGTGAGACATCCGTTCCCCTACGTTTTTACAAAGACCATCCCCCACAACAGATGATTGGAAGCTTGCACGATAGAGTCACACGGTCTAGGTTTTGCGATCCAAACTCTCATGCTCATTCTGCTTTTGTTGCTTCTTTTGAACCCAAAGATATATCACACGCTCTCACTAATGAACCTTGGATTATTGCCATGCAGGAAGAATTAGAAAATTTTGAAAGAAATAATGTTTGGAAACTTGTACCTTCACCTCAAGGTCACACTTTAATTGGAACTAAATGGGTATATAAAAATAAACAAAGTGAGGATGGGGTTGTGGTTAGGAATAAGGCTAGGTTGGTTGCTCAAGGTTTCACTCAAGTTGAAGGTCTAGATTTTGATGAAACTTTTGCTCCTGTCGCTAGATTAGAAGCCATAAGAATTTTGTTAGCTTTTGCAGCATCTAAAGGTTTTAAGCTATATCAAATGGATGTTAAAAGTGCTTTTCTTAATGGCTACATAGATGAGGAGGTTTATGTCAAACAACCACCGGGTTTTGAAAATCCAGATTTTCCTAATCAAGTTTACAAACTGTTCAAAGCCTTATACGGTCTCAAACAAGCCCCTAGAGCATGGTATGATAGGTTAAGAGCATTCTTACTTGAAAAGGGGTTTACCATGGGCAAGGTTGATAAAACTCTTTTTGTGCTTAAGCATGGCAATGACTCATTATTTGTTCAAGTGTATGTGGATGATATTATCTTTGGTTGTGCTTCTCATAATCTTGTGTCCAAGTTTTCAGCAATGATGAGTTCTGAATTTGAAATGAGTATGATGGGTGAACTCACTTACTTTTGGGGGCTGCAAATCAAGCAAACCAAGGAGGGTACCTTTGTGCATCAAATGAAGTATACCAAAGACCTCCTAAGGCGCTTCAACATGGACAAAAGCAAGCCTCTTCGGACACCAACGGGAACACCAACAACACTTGAACTTGATGAAGATGGTGAATCCGTGGATCAAAAAGAATATAGAAGCATGATCGGATCACTTTTGTACCTCACGGCATCAAGACCGGACATACAATTAAGCGTATGTCTTTGTGCACGGTTTCAAGCTTCCCCACGTGTTTCACATCGTCAAGCCGTCAAAAGGATTCTCAGGTACTTACATGGAACTCAAGAATTTGGCATTTTTCTTCCTTCTTCCTCAACCGTTACTTTGAAAGCTTTTTCGGATGCTGATTTTGGGGGTTGTAGGATTGATAGGAAAAGTACTTCCGGTGCTTGTTATTTTCTTGGTAATTCTCTTGTTGCTTGGTCCTCTTGAAAACAAAATTCAGTTGCACAATCCACAGCTGAATCTGAATATAGAGCTGCTGCTAGTGCTTGCTCACAAATTCTTTGGATTGTTCAAACACTTAAGGACTATGGGGTTGATCTAGATAGTGTTCCACTGTTTTGTGATAACACTAGTGCCATTTGCGTTGCCGAAAACCCCGTGCAACATTCTATAACTAAACACATTGATATTAGGTATCACATTCTCCGAGATAACGTTGAAAAATGAAACATTGTGCTTCACCATGTAGATACCGAACATCAATTGGCTGACATTTTTACAAAACCTTTGGATTTCACTCGTTTTTGTTACATTCATAGTGGAATAGGGGTTATGCACCCTCATGGCTTAAATTGAGGGGGAGTTTTTGAAACTTTGGAAGTCTATGTGTGAATCTGAAATTAAAATAATATGAGCATAGTATTTCATACATATATGACTTTGTGATTCCTTTTACATGCTGAAAGTTCTTACTACATTACTCAGGTTATACATTTTGTAGTTTTTGCAATGTCTAGTAATTGGAATAATTACTTACACTAAATCTGGTCATGGTTGAACTTTCTTGCTATTTTGAACTTGTTGCATGCTCACAAATGCTTTTAATCATAAAGAATTAATCAAGTAATCAACTCACATGTTGTGTTTTTATGAACAAATATAAATTGAGAAAAGATCAAGAGAATATGCATGGATCGCACTTCTTCTTTTGAGATGGCTTGTCATTGCACTTAGATATGAACTTAGAAGAAGTTGTGTATGACTAAAACCATGTCCTTAAGCTTCTGATTGTCAAATGACATAGGTTTGGCTTGGTTGGTTATAATAAGGCAGATGCGCATATAATCTCTTGCAAATATCATATGATCAAAATTTATGCTTTGAAAAATAACAAAATGCAGCAACTAGTGTCATGCTATCAGGTTTTGAGATAGTTAAGTTTGTGAGATCATGACTTGCTTAAATTGAAAAATTACATTTGATCTCTAGCATGGCTTACACTACCTTATGTATTTCATTGATGTGATAATGTAAGGTACTTGATAGTATGACTTGGATGAGCTTTGTTTATATGTATATGTTATAATATGCTCATAACAACTAAAGAGGGAGAGAAAATTTGTTTATATGCTCATGACTTGCTGAATACATTGTCAAAGGGGGGGAGATAAGCATGAAGAGAAAGAGAATATGGGTATAAGGAGAGATAATAAAGGGGGAGAGATTTTCATTTTCTTCTCTTTTTACTTTTGATTTACAAAGGGGGAGAAATTGCTTTCAAAACTTTTATGTGAATAAGCCAATGTTCGGATTTTAAATGGTGTTGCCAATGCATTCATCAAGGGGGAGATTGTAAGACCTATGTGTGTTGAATACATTGGCTTGTAGTGAATACACTTGGCTTTGATGATAAAAGTTTTCAATATCACCAAAACATGTTTTTATCAAGGTCCGACTCTAGCTCCGAGCTATAGCAAGGTCCGAGCATAGGTCCGACTTGTTTTGGGTAGCTCCGGCTACGTTAGATGCTAGGTCCGGCTTCTTGGTAAGGTCCGACTAGCCTTGGTTAGCTCCGGTGAGCTTTATCTTTAGCTCTGGCATGTCTTTGATAGCTCCGACATATATTTGATAGCTCCGGCATGCTTTTGCTAAGCTCCGACGTACTTTGTCTAGCTCCGGTTTTGGGTTGACTAGTTTTTTGTAAGCTCTGGTGCTAGGATTTACTAGTTTTGGAAAGCTCCGATGCTAGGTTCTACTAGCTTTTGATAGCTCCGGCTCAAGCTCCGGGTTGCTTTGGCAAGGTCCGGAACTTGATCGAAGTGCTTCTGCTTTTCATTTGCAATGTTTCGTACTTGCTTTACATTGTTGGAAAGATTGCTTAGTATTCATTTGCTAAGTTTTTGGTGCGTTTTGGATGATATGGATGATATCGTGTTACTATGGTTTTGCAACATGCTTATGTGAGGTTCTCACATAAGGTGTTGTGTTCGGAACTAACTTGAGTCAAGTCGAGGACTTGGGCTCGTATGGATTGGTTGTTTGTTCATGTGCAGGTGTTGCCTGAGTTCAAGTCATGGCTGGTGACAGGATCCATTGGACTAGTCTCAGGAGGAGATGAGGTTCCAACAACCAAGTTCGGGAGGAACTGTGGTTGAGCGGGTCAGGAGGTCACGCAGGATGATTGAATCAAGGTCAGTGCATATGAAGGTCGAAGGAAGGTGTTCGCACGTATGCATGCGGTGCATGACGTGGCAATATTCTTAGAGACGGATTATGGAAGGAAGATCTGATCGGAAGGATTGGATCGTATCGGTTGATGACTTTGGCTGCGGCGGAGTTGGTTATGGCTCGGTATGGAAAGTATCGAGTTGGTTATGTTAGGATTTAGTGTGGGTCACGAATTTGAGTTGTTTAGGAATGTGGGATGCGTTCCTAAGGTGTTTGGAAGTCTTAAGATTGCTTCTATCTGCGTATAGAAGGGTCCTAAGCAGTTATGGAAAGTTCCGATTGTGATCGGATTAGGATTGGAGTCCTAGTTGAGATTGGGATGGCCTAAGGGCTGGTTATATAAGCAAGGGAAGGCCAAAGCTCGTGGGAGACGACTTTGGGGCTGTTCCTCTTGTGTTCTATTGAATAAAATTCATAGTTTGAAGGAACTTTTGTGCCTTGTTCATCCGACTTGTTCCAGACAAGTTTTACTCGTCGAGTTTCTGGACAGCACTACCTTTCGTCGGTGGTTTTATCATAACTCGAGTTTTACAGATCCAATTGACGTGATTCTTTTTCTGTTGTCCTCACAACTTGATTATCTATCATCTGTCAAAATTTCACGGTCATTGGATTTGTGGATTTTGATCTACACGAGTTTCTTTGCAGTGTTCCAGAACTGTTTTTCTCGGGTAGGTCAGATTGACCATAGTCTGATCTTTCGATCATAACTTGAGTTTTGCTCGACGAATTTGAGTAATTCTTTTTGTGTTGTCTTCGTGACTTGATTCTCTCTGATATATATCACTTTTGTCACGGTGATACACATTTAGATTAGTCTCATACACGATTTCTTTAACAAATCGTTTTTCTACCGAAGGGATTAGGGTTTTATTGTTTCCGCTGCGTAAGATTTTTAAATCTACCATTCACCCCACTCTGGTAGCTTTTCACGTGCTCTTCGATCCTACAACTTGATAACATGCATAAGACATTTGATCAAATTTGTAATGAGAATAAGAACCTAAACTTGGTGATGAATTCATCCAAGTCTTGCAATGATAAAACTAGTTTAGGTTTTGATTCTCATGCTCATGCTAAGGCACATCCACCTAAAATTGTAAAGTCATTAGGAAGTGGTTTGATTCAAACAGTTCCTAAACAAAAAGAAGTGGTTTTCAAATCTGCAGGAGTATTATCTCATTCGGTTTCAAATAAAAATGTTGTTTGCTCATCTAGACATGAACACAAAGTTAAATTTCATTGTACCTACTGTGGTAGAGATGGTCATGTCATAGATTTTTATTATAGACTAGCTAAACAACAGAAAAGGGAAAGAATGGTTGCTAGATCTCATAACTTTTATGCAAAATTTGCTGCACATATTGAACTGAATGTACAACTTGCTTTTTTGAGTCAAAAACATTCAAAGTTTATCTCTGGACCTTCTGTTTTTGCTTCCGGAGCTACTGATTTTTGTGCTACACAAGTAACACCTTATAGGTCAGTAGTTAAGAATAAAAAAATCTCAAACTTTGACTCATAAACCTGCTGTTTTGTCTCAGCTTTCGCGTGTTTTTCCTGCTGCACGTCGCATGACTCAGTACTGGATTCCTAAATGCCTTTTGACTAACCCCAGTATTGAGTCATCGACGTTTTGTGCTTCTATGTAGGTTACACGTTTGAGGAAGGAGAACATTTGTATTGTGGATTCAGGTTGCTCACGCCACATGACCGATAACAAAGATTGGTTCTCCTCCCTCTCTTTTGTGTCATGTGTAGAGAATGTTACTTTTGCCGATAATTCTTCAACTCCTATAATTGCTGAGGGTTCGGTTAGAGTAAATGATAACTACACTTTGAAGGATGTGGCACTTGTCAATAATTTGAAATACAACTTGCTTTCTATTTCACAATTGCTAGATGAAAATCTGGAAATTATTTTCAATAAAAACTGCTACAATGTTGTATGTTCAAATAGTGAGCTTATTTTTAACATGTCTCAGTTTGGAAGAGTTTTTAAAGCTGATTTTGATATGTCTTCCTCTAAGCACAGGTGTCTAGTTGCTATTGATTCAAAGGACCTATATTTTTGGCATCGTAGACTTGGTCACGTAGGCTTTGATCACCTAACGCGTGTTAGTGCTCTTGATCGCATACGTGGGCTGCCTAAGCTTAAAGGGGACAAAGAAATTGTGTGCTCTTCTTGTAGACATGCTAAGATGGTTGCAGGTTCACATACTCCTCTCACAATGATCATGACAACTGAACCATGTCAACTTTTGCATCTTGACACCGTAGGACCTTCACGTGTTCAATCCTTCGGAGGTAAATGGTATGTACTTGTGATTGTTGATGATTATTCTAGATACTCTTGGGTTTATTTATGGCGTCTAAGAATGAAGTTTTTAGTCACTTTAGAACTTTATTTCTTAGATTATCAATTGATTACCCATGATCTTTAAAAGCAATTAGAAGTGATAATGGAACTGAATTTAAAAATCAATCTTTTGATCACTTTTGTGCTGAAAATAGAATAGATCATAAATTTTCTTCACCATATGTACCTCAACAAAACGGTTTTGTAGAAAGAAAGAACAGAACCTTAGTTGAGATAGCTAGGACTATGCTTGATGAATATCAAACTCCTAGGAAATTTTAGGCTGATGCGTTAGCAACCTCTTGTTATGTCTCAAATCGTATTTTCTTGCGTGCTAAGCTAGGTAAAACACCATATGAGCTCCGGTTTGGACATAGGCCTAGTGTTACACACTTTCGGGTCTTTGGTTGCAAATGCTTTGTTAAGAAACATGGTAATCTTGATAAATTTGAACCTAGATCCATTGATGGCATGTTTCTTGGTTATACATCTCATACTAGAGGCTACCGTGTGCTTTTACATGACACTAACAAAATTGTGGAGACTTGTGAAGTGTCTTTTGATGAAGCTAGCCTAGGTACTAGCTCAAACATTGCAGGTCCAGATCCATATCCGCAGGGGGGAGCATTTTCGTTGAAGATGAGGAAGAATTGGAGCTGCTGCCTAAAAATTCAGTAGCTAAAGACTTTGGTTCAGCTCCGGATGTTAATTCTCAACCAGCACTGACAACCATCAATGCTAATTCAAATCATCCTCAAGTCACAAGCTCATCGATTTGTGATGAACATGAAGAAGAAGAAGCTTGTGAGACATCTGTTCCCCTACGGTTTTACAAAGATCATCCCCCACGATAGATGATTGGAAGCTTGCACGAACGAGTCACACGGTCCAGGTTTTGCGATCCAAACTCTTATGCCTATTCTGCTTTTGTTGCTTCTTTCGAACCCAAAGATATATCACACGCACTCACCAATGAATCTTGGATTATTGACATGCAAAAAGAGTTAGAAAATTTTGAAAGAAATAATGTTTGGAAACATGTACCTCCACCTCAAGGTCACCCTTTAATTGGAACTAAATGGGTATTTAAAAATAAACAAAGTGAAGATGGGGTTGTGGTTAGGAATAAGGCTAGGTTGGTTGCTCAAGGTTTCAGTCAAGTTGAAGGTCTAGATTTTGATGAAACTTTTGCCACTGTTGCTAGATTAGAAGCCATAAGAATTTTGTTAGCTTTTGCTGCATCTAAAGGTTTTAAGCTATATCAAATGGATGTTAAAAGTGCTTTTCGTAATGGTTACATAGATGAGGAGGTTTATGTCAAACAACCACCGGGTTTTGAAAATCCAGATTTTCCTAATCATGTTTACAAACTGTCCAAAGCCTTATACGGTCTCAAACAAGCCCCTAGAGCATGGTATGATAGGTTAAAAACATTTTTACTTGAAAAGGGGTTTACCATGGGCAAGGTTGATAAAACTCTTTTTGTGCTTAAACATGGCAATGACTCATTATTCGTTCAAGTGTATGTGGATGATATTATCTTTGGTTGTGCTTCTCATGATCTTGTGTCTAAGTTTTCAGCAATGATGAGTTCCGAATTTGAAATGAGTATGATGGGTGAACTCACTTACTTTTTGGGGCTGCAAATCAGGCAAACAAAGGAGGGTACCTATGTGCATCAAACAAAGTATACAAAAGGTCTCCTAAGGCGCTTCAACATGAAAAAAAGCAAGCCTCTTCGGACACTAATGGTAACAGCAACAACACATGAAATTGATGAAGATGGTGAACCCCTAGATCAAAAAGAATATAGAAGCATGATCGGATCACTTTTGTACCTCACGACAGCAAGACCAGACATAAAATTTAGCGTATGTCTTTGTGCATAGTTTCAAGCCTCCCCACGTGCTTCACATCGTCAAGTCGTCAAAAGGATTCTCAGGTACTTACATGGAACTCAAGAATTTGGAATTTTTCTTCCTTCTTCCTCAACCGTTACTTTGAAAGCTTTTTCGGATGCTGATTTTGGGGGTTGTAGGATTGATAGGAAAAGTACTTCCGGTGCTTGTCATTTTCTTGGTAATTCTCTTGTTGCTTGGTCCTCTAGAAAACAAAATTCAGTTGCACAATCCACAGCCGAATCTGAATATGTAGCTGCTTCTAGTGCTTGCTCACAAATTCTTTGGATTGTTCAAACACTTAAGGATAATGGGGTTGATCTAGATAGTGTTCCACTGTTCTGTGATAACACTAGTGCCATTTGCATTGCTAAAAACCCCGTGCAACATTATAGAACTAAGCACATTGATATTAGGTATCACATTCTCCGAGATGATGTTGAAAAAGGAAACATTGTGCTTCACCATGTAGATACCAAACAACAATTGGCTGACATTTTACAAAACCTTTGGATTTCACTCGTTTTTGTTACATTCGTAGTGAAATGGGGGTTATGCATCCTCATGGCTTAAAATGAGGGGGGGTCTTGAAACTTGGGAAGTCTATGTGTGAATCTAAAATTAAAATAATATGAGCATAGTATTTCATACATATATGACTTTGTGATTCCTTTTACATGCTGAAAGTTCTTACTACATTACTCGTGTTATGAATTTTGTAGTTTTTGCCATGTCTAGTAATTGGAATAATTACTTACACTAAAACTGGTCATGGTCAAACTTCCTTGCTATTTTGAACTTGTTACATGTTCACAAGTGCTTTTAATCATTAAGAACTAATCAAGTAATCAACTCACATGTTGAGTTTTTATGAACAAATATAAATTGAGAAAAGATCAAGAGAATATGCATGCATCGCACATCTTCTTTTGAGATGGCGTATCATTGCACTTAGATATGAACTTGGAAGAAGTTGTGTATGACTAAAACCATGTCCTTAGGCTTCTGATTGACAAATGACATAGGCTTGTGTTGGTTGGTTAGAATAAGGCAGATGCGCATATAATCTCTTCCAAATATCATATGATCTAAATTTATGCTTTGAAAAATAATAAAATGCACCAACTAGTGTCATGATTTCAGGTTTTGAAATAGTTAAGTTTGTGAGATCATGACTTACTTAAATTGAAAATTACATTTGATCTCTAGCATGGCTTACACTACTTTATGTATTTCATTGATGTGATAATCTAAGGTACTTGATAGTATGACTTGAATGATCTTTGTTTATATGTATATGTTATAATATGCTCATAATAACTAAAGGGGGAGACATAATTTGTTTATATGCTCATGACTTGCTGAATACATTGTCAAAGGGGGAGAGATAAGCATGAAGAGAAAGAGAATATGTGCATAAGGAGAGATAATAAAGGGGGAGAGATAATAATAAAGGGGGAGATATAATATGGGATAATTTTTGGATTTTCTTCTCATTTTTCTTTTGATTTACAAAGGGGGAGAAATTGTCTTCAAAACTTTTATGTAAATAAGCCAATGTTCCGATTTTAAATGGTGTTGCCAATGCATTCATCAATGGGGAGATTGTAAGACCTATGTGTGTTGAATACATTGGCTTGTAGTAAATACACTTGCTTTGACGATAAAAGTTTTGAATATCACCAAAAAACCTTTTTATTAAGATCCTGATGGTTTTATAAGCTCCGGCGGGAGCTTGGTTATACTAGTTTTGGTAAGTGTCAGCGCTAGGTTCTACTAGATTTTGTTAGCTTCGACTCAAGGTCCGGGTAGCTCTGGCAAGGTCCGGAACTTGACCGCAATGCTTGCTTTACATCTCTGGAAAGATTGCTTAGTATTCATTTGCTAAGTCTTTGGTGTGTTTTTGGTTGACATGGATGATATCGTGTCACTATGGTTTTGCAACATGCTTATGTGAGGTTCTCATGTAAGGTGTTGTGTTCGGAACTAACTTGAGTCAAGTCGAGGACTTGGGCCCGTATGGATTGGTTGTTTATTCATGTGCAGGTGTCGCTTGAGTTCAAGACATGGTGATGGGATCCATTGGACTATTCTAAGGGAGGAGATGAGGTTCCAAGAACCAAATTCAGGATGAATTGTGGTTGAGCTGATCAGGAGGTTGCGAAGCATGATTGAATCAAGAACAATGCATGTGATGGCATCGTGGACGTCATTGGAAGATGTTTGCACGTGTGCAAGGAGTGCATGGACGTGGCTACATGGTTACCGAGACGTGATGAAGAGATGTGGACGTAAAGAGTTGGTCGGAAAGGTCCAACCGAATAGGTTATGGACTTAGGCTACGGTTGAGTCGGGTTTGACTGAAATATGGAAAGATGTGAGTTGGTTATGATTGGATTTCGTGTGGGTCACGAATTTGAGTTGTTTAGGAATGTGGGATACGTTTCTAAGGTGTTTGGAACTCTTAAGATTGCTTCTATCTGCGTATAGAAGAATCCTAAGCAGTTATAGAAAGTTACGATTCGTGTACAGAGTAGGATTAGGTTTCTGATTTGAGTTGAGTTGGCTTTCGAGCTGGTTATATAAGCAAGGTAGCCCAGAGCTCGTGGTATATGACTTTGGGGCTGTTCCTCTTGTGTTCTATTGAATAATATCATAGTTTGATGGAACTTTTGTGCCTTGTTCATCCGACTTGTTCCAGACAAGTTTTACTCGTCGAGTTTCTGGACAGCACTACCTTTCGTCGGTGGTTTTATCATAACTCGAGTTTTACAGATCCAATTGACGTGATTCTTTTTGCATTGTCTTCACAACTTAATCATCTATCATCTTTAAAAATTTCACAGTCATTGGGTTTGTGTTCTATGATCTACACGAGTTTCTTTGCAGCGTTTCAGAACTGTTTTTTTTTTTCGGGTAGGACAGATTGACCTTTGTTTGATCTTTCGATCATAACTTGAGTTTTTCTCGACGGATTTGAGTGATTCCTTTTGTGTTGTCTTTGTGACTTGATTCTCTCTGATATCTATCACTTTTGTCACAGTGAAACACGTTTAGATTGGTCTCACACACGATTTTTTTACCAGATCGTTTTTCTTCCGAAGGGGTTGGGGTTTAATTGTTTCCGCTGGGTAAGATTTTTAAATCTACCATCCCCCCCTCTGGTAGCTTTTCACGTGCTCTTTGATCCTACAAGTTTATATGCATATAATGATGCATACTTTAAACATTTAAATAAAACAAACTTCTATCAAAAATTAACAGGATTAAAAACACATAAACTATCTTATGTGGCATGCCAATGTGTCGATGTCCAACTCAGAGTAAGGATGAAAGTGACACGATTTTTTGAAGTTTATGGACTAAATAATTGACCCATTTGAAATTTGAAGGACCAAACTTAGTTTTGATTGAATGTTTGAGGATGAAGTTGAGTATTGCTAGCTTGATGAGCTCAAGCTCGAAAAGTTCGAGTAAGCTCATTTGTAAAGTTGCATGTACGATACTTTAGCAGCTAGAGGTGCCAGGAGATTGCTCGCAGCGAGTCCTGCAAAGCGGTCTATAAAGTAGTATACAGTACTAAGAGGTAGCAACGACTGGAAAGAAAAGTGGAGACAATCAACAGAGAGAAAAGAAAAGAAAGGACGAGAAAAATGATAGAAAAAGATAGGTAGAACTCCAACGTACCACAGGCCCTATGCCCCTATACGTGGTGTAATCATTACCACTACTCCTATACGCGGCCAAAAATTATTACCACTGCTTCAAGGGAAGTGCTCCGGACTAGATGTGCCAATTAGTTTATTTTGTGTTTATTGGAGATTATGTAACAGCTAGTTCTGTCGATTAGCGACGACTGGAATGAAAAGTTGAGACAATGAATAGAGAGAAGGGAACACTGATTTCCCTTCAGGCACCGACTGCTGTGAAATCTGGACTTCTGTGTAAGCGTGCAATCTGCAAATCTTAGCCGTTTGATGGACATCCAAGGGTGGCTGCACCCTTTACATATAAATGTGTAAAAAGTGCGCAAGCAGGTGGAGGGATCTATGTGCAAAAAGTACGACACCCTTTGATGTCCATCACTCACACGGCTGAGATTCGCAGATTGCACGCTTGCACAGGAGCCCAGATTGCACGGCAGTCGTTGCCTTTCCTTCGTTACAAACTACTGTATGATTGAATGTATTCATTTTTGGAAGAATCCATTTCTTTAAACTGTCCCGTGAGTTTCCTTTGATGCAAACGGGGCTAAACATAAGACGAGCGCGCATAGGGGAAACACAACAAGTGCAACATTCATCAGAGACGAGCGGGCATAGGGGAAACACATATACTAGTACAAGTCTATTTTATATACTCCCTTTGTTCTCTTTTAATTGGCGTTGGGAGAACTAGCGATGCATCCAAATGGGAATGGAGGGAATATAACCCATATAGTACAACGCCAAACGGCAGAACAAGTCATGCTCATGCTAAATCCTACAGTTCTCTGTATAGAAGACTGTCCACTTCTCTCACATAGGCCTGCCGCAGCGGGCAAATCCCTGGTTCCCCCCTATTGAGCAGCCCCAAGCGTCATCATCAATGTTGGGCACCGCCACCGGTGGTGCTTCTGGACGAGGCCTGCACAGGAACCTCCACGCGACACGATCGATACTATTCATGGCTTCACGCCGACGCCGGCAGCACTCCTTGTTGGTCCACTTCATGGCGACGGACCCGGCTGTGTTGTAGCACTCACCTTCGACCTGTCGGATATACTCAAAGGCGTTACGGGCCCTGCATGGCGAGGACGTAGGCCACCACCATGTCGACGTTCGCGGCCACCCGGGCAAGGAGCTGGGTGCCCGACTGCGTGCGACCGTGCAGGAAGACGAGGTCGAAACTGGTGACGTAGCGCGCATGAGTGTTGCCGACGATTGCCAGGCGCTCCACGAGGTGGTCGTAGCTCCGGTTATACTTCCAGATTCTCACCCGTTCCAGCGCCATGTGCCTGGCCACGGCGCGATCCCGGCACACCGCATGCATAGCCTTGCAGGTGGCGCGCAAACTGGAGAGGTCATCCATGGGTTGCGGGGAGGTTGCGGCGACCCACCCCGCGATCAGGATCGCAATATCGTGCGGTAAGGGGAACTCCATGGGCTTCGAAGGGAACTAATGAGGGCGCGCGCGATGGAGACGAAGTGGAAGAGTACGCGTGGAAAAGAGGATGGCCTATGTGTGTTGCGGAGAAGAGGATGGTGTGTCTTTATTAGTACGCGTGGAGAAAACGATGAGATGCATGGAGAAGACGATGAGACGTGCGCAGTGATGGTTATGGCTTCTAAAGTGCACCGTTTGGAATGCTACTTGCAAAACTGGGGTTACGGCTTCTAAAGTGCAATTGTACGCTACTTTAGTCGCTAGAGTTGTCAGCGGGTAGGAGATCGCCCGCAGCGAGGCCTGCAAAGTGGTCCGTAAAAAGTACTCCTCCCTCTGCCCCAACTCAACTCTATTTTTAGCTCTGGTCAAACTTACCTTTGACCAATGATTTCTTGCCTAGTCCTTATCCTGATCATCAAGGTCCTCAGCCTGCTGCCCCAGATTACTTGGGGCAGAATAGGGATGAAAACGGTCGGAATTGAGCTTATTACCTTTGACAACTCCTTATTCAAACTGGTGTCTGAATAAAAATTTTAAAGAATTGAGCTTATTATTCCCTCCGTCTCTAAATACTTGTCGCTTTGTAGTTCAAAAATAAACTACAAAGCGATATTTACTACAGCCCCGTTTGGAACGTAGGAATCCAAATCACAGGAATTGGAAAAAACATAGGAATACACAAAATGCAGGAAAGAAGAAAGTGAGCAACTATAAACAAAATTCTTTAGAATCTTAACTATCATTATTTGTAATACATAAATCAAAGTCATAAATTCTTGCCAAAATGAACTACCCGTTTGCTTCATAAAAAACTTTATTCCTATATTTCTAACATCAAAACGTCTATTGCATTGCAGTAGCTCAGAAATAATTATTCCCTTGTTTCAAAAAAAAGAAATAATTATTCCATGCAAATCATTAGGTTAGTTAATTTGACTTTTAGCATCCTATATATTCCCTCCATAGGCAACCAGCAAACCACAAAGAACTTGGATTGGATTATTTCATTCCTCCATTTTACATAGGAAAGGAAGTCTTTCTACAGGAAACAAAATATGATTCCTTTGTCCATACACCTGTGACATAAGCACAATGTAGGAATGAATTCCTTTGAAGTTTCCTTTAAAAATCCTCTATTCTAAGGGACGGAGAGAGTACATGTCAGCCCATTAGACCCAACCTACTATTTGGAAAGTATTTTGTTATTGTTCGGAAATTTTCCAATAAAATATTGTATTCTGACAATTTGGTCGGAAATTAGTCTAAATTGTTTCCATTCCGTTTACCAAATTTCAATGTCTGATAAAAATGGTAATCAGATCGAAAATTTCGGAAATTGTCAAAAATGGTAATCGCATCGGAAATTTTCGAAAACGGCGTCGGACGGTTCGTGAATTTACCATATCGTTTTCATCCCTAGGGCACAATGATCTTGGCGACCAGAATGAAGTGTCAGATATATGTTGTCCATGATGCAGGGTTATTCAACACAATCAATAGGTAGCATATCCTAATCTTTCTCCTCATATATAGCGTGTTAACTATTTTTTTGGCCCCAAATGATCTAGAAAAATTACTCCAGATTTGATGATGCCATAAATTAATCGCTGCTCAAATCAATGACAGTGCTCATCAAGCTCTCAAGCTCAACTTCATCCATCCTCACACTAGCTAATTATTTCGGATGGATTTACTTTAAGGGGTGTGCATTTGGTCTACCCGATATTTTGGTTCGGGTATTTAGGTCCTTTTCGGTTTCTTGAAATCACTACCCGAATTGTTGTAATAATATTAGGTACCCAAATATTTTGGGTACCAAAATTATGGTTCGGTCTTCAGTCCTACCCGATATATCTGAATTATACATTATATCCATGTCATGTTTGCACAAATTTAAATTGATTGTAAATTTAATCCCATGAGGTCATTTATTATAAAGACAAATGAAAAATAAAAATAAACGTCTAAATCCTACAACTTCACACATCACAACTTGAAAATAAAATATCTAAATTTTAATTGTTCATAGTTTAGCACGCATAATTTAACTTATTATTTGATGGACCGACTATTCGGTTATTTCAGTTACTCAAGAGTGGTACCCGAACCCGACATTTATTTTTCGGTTATTTATATTTGCTACCCGAAAAGTACCCGATACCCAATATTTCGGTCTTTTCGGTTCCGGTCTCGGTTTTATCGGTTTCAGTTTTTTGGTCTTGGTTTATTTGCCCACCCCTAATTTACGTAGTAGTAGCATATGGGATATACATATTTCTCCTCCATGTTTTTTTTGCAAAACTATTTAGTGATATATCCTATGTGCATATTACATATGTAAAACTAGTGTAAAGTATAAAACTTTTTCAAAGGGAAGTCTTAGGTTTCGTCAAATCTATCTTTGAGATTTACGCAATTTTGATCTATTTTAACAATACAAGAATTGTACTTTTAGATTCACCATGAAAATATTTCCATAATATACAATATAGTACAACATGTTATTGAAGTTAATAAATTCCATATAAATCATTGGTCAAAGGTAATTAGTTTGACCAAAACAGAAATAGAGTTGAGTTGGGGTGGAGGAAGTATTATACGTTGCTGTTTGCCGGATAAGGTTTGGTCCATCGTTCATGTCGTAGCCATTTGTACAGGCAGCTGATGCGACCGGGCGCACTGAGCTTACGTGCGCGCCAGTCACCGAGGCGCCTTAAATGCATGCAGCGCATACGCATCTTTGAATTTGTAAGACCTATGTGTGCTGAATACATTGGCTTGTAGTGAATACACTTGCTTTGATGATAGAAGTTTTGAATAGCACCAAAACACCTTTCTATTAAGATCCTGCTAGTTTTGTAAGCTCCGGCGGAAGCTTGGTTATACAAGTTTTGGTAAGTTCCGGCGCTAGGTTCTACTAGCTTTTGTTAGCTCCGGCTCAAGGTCCGGGTTGCTATGGCAAGGTCCGGAACTTGACCGCAGTGCTTCTATTTTTCATTTGCAATGTTTCGCAATTTCTTTACATCTCTCGAAAGATTTCTTAGTATTCATTTGCTAAGTCTTTGGTGCGGTTTTGGTTAACATGGATGATATCGTGTTACTGTGGTTTTGCAACATGCTTATGTGAGGTTCTCATGTAAGGTGTTGTGTTCGGAACTAACTTGAGTCAAGTAGAGGACTTGGGCTCGTATGGATTGGTTGTTTATTCATGCGCAGGTGTTGCTTGAGTTCAAGACATGGCTGGTGATGGGATCCATTGGACTAGTCTCAGGGAGGAGATGAGGTTCCAACAACCAAATTCAGGAGGAATTGTGGTTGAGCTGATCAGGAGGTTGCGCAGCATGATTGAATCAAGAACAATGCATGTGAAGGTATCGTGGACGTCATTGGAAGATGTTTGCACGTGTGAAAGGAGTGCATGGACGTGGCTACATGGTTCCGAGACGTGATGAAGAGATGTGGACGTAAATAGTTGGTCGGAAAGGTCCAACGGACTAGGTTATGGACTTAGGCTACGACTGAGTCGGGGTTGACTCAAATATGGAAAGATTTGAGTTGGTTATGATAGGATTTCATGTGGGTCACGAATTTAAGTTGTTTAGGAATGTGGGATACGTTCCTAAGGTGTTTGGAAGTCTTAAGATTGCTTCTATCTGCGTATAGAAGAATCCTAAGCAGTTATGGAAAGTTATGATTCGTAAACAGAGTAGGATTAGGTTCCTGATTTGAGTTGAGTTGGCTTTCGAGGTGGTTATATAAGCAAGGGAGCCCAGAGTTCGTGGTGCACGAATTTGGGGCTGTTCCTCTTGTGTTCTATTGAATAAAATTCGTAGTTTGAAGGAACTTTTGTGCCTTGTTCGTCCGACTTGTTCCAGACAAGTTTTACTCGTTGAGTTTGTGGCCAGCACTACCTTTCGTCCGTGATTTTATCATAACTCGAGTTTTACAGATCCAATTGAAGTGATTCTTTTTTGGTTTTATTCACAACTTTATTATCTATCATCTGTCAAAATTTCACGGTCATTGTATTTGTGGTCTATGATCTACATGAGTTTCTTTTTAGCATTCCAGAAATGTTTTTTTTTCTCGGGTAGGGCAGGTTGACCTTTACTTGATCTTTCGATCATAACTTGAGTTTTTCTCAACGGATTTGAGTGATTCTTGTTTTGTTGTCTTATTGACTTGATTCTCTCGGATATCTATCACTTCTGTCACGGTGAAACACGTTTAGATTAGTCTCACACACAATTTTTTTAATAGATCGTTTTTCTGCCAAAGGGGTTGGGGTTTAATTGTTTCCGCTGCGTAAGATTTTTAAATCTACCATTCACCCCCCCTCTGGTAGCTTTTCATGTGCTCTTCGGTGCTACAATTGGTATCAGAGCCACAATACTCTAATCTTTGTGATTTGCACGTGTTTTTGACTAATCATCATGGAGAAGTACTCTGCCAAACCTTGTGTGTTCGTTGGTATTGATTTTTAGGTTTGGAAGGCACGCATGGAGGCTTTCATCCAGGCACAAGGCTTTGCAATATGGGAGAAGGTATACAAGCCTTATGAAGTGCCATCGAAAGATCAAGTTACAGCTACAAATCTAAGAGATGTCGACAACAACAACAAGGCTCGAAACTGATCATACAAGGATTAACACAAAGCGGCTTCGACCGTGTTGCACACCTCAGATCTGCATACGATGTGTGGAAAGCACTTTGTGACTACCAAGAAGGATCCAACAGGATCAAAGAGGTAAGGCAAGACACGTTCAAGAAAGAATACATGCGCTTTGAGATGCAACCCGGTGAGTCTATTGATGACCTTTTTGCTTGCTTTAATAAGATTCTCAGCAACTTGCGTAGTGTCAATGTTAATTTTTCAGATGCTGAAAATGCTAGGCAATTGCTAAGTGTATTAGATATGTCATTTTGGGATATGAAAGTCACATCTATTCGTGAATCTACTGTCATGAGTTCACTTACTTTAGATATGCTATATTCCAAGTTAAAAACTCATGAAATTGACATAATGTCACGTAAGAACCCCACCAAGTCTATTGCTTTTGTTTCTCAACGTGACATGCCTAGTTCTGGTCAAACATCATCTTGTGGTACACTTGCTTTGCTGTCCTCTCTAACCCTTGAACAGATTGAGGAGTTTCCTGAGGAGGAGCTAGCACTCATCTCTACCCGGTTCTCAAAAGCATTGCAAAATGTGATAACTAGAAGGAGAGGAAGCTCCGGACCTCAACGATGCTTTGAATGCGGTAAGACATGACATTTTCGTTCAGATTGCCCTAACCTTTTAGGTCCTACTTCCTGGGATGAAAAGAAAACAAGAACGAAGCACTCCTCTGCAAAAGATACGGAGAAAAAGAAGGGTTTTATAGGACGTCAATTGGTGAGCAGTTTTATCTCAGCACTCCAGGAACTTGGCTCAAGCGACGTGGACATTGGAAGTGATGAAGATGAAGATGATTTGGCGAAATTGTACTTCATGGCGGGCAAGTCAAGATCAAGTATGGAGGAGGCAGAACACAACACCGACAATGAAGAGGTTACACGTTTGAGGAAGGAGAACATTTGGATTGTGGATTCAGGTTGCTCACGCCACATGACCGGTAACAAAGATTGGTTCTCCTCCCTCTCTTTTGTGTCATGTGTAGAGAATGTTACTTTTGCCGATAATTCTTCAACTGCTATAATTGCTAAGGGTTCGGTTAGAGTAAATGATCACTACACTTTGAAGGATGTGGCACTTGTCAAAAATTTGAAATACAACTTGCTTTCTGTTTCACAATTGCTAGATGTAAATCTGGAAATTATTTTCAATAAAAACTGTTGCAAAGTTGTAGGTTTGAATAGTGAGCTTATTTTTAACATATCACAGTTTGGAAGAGTTTTTAAAGCTCATTTTGATATGTCTTTCTCTAAGCATAGGTGTCTTGTTGCTAATGATTCAATGGACCTGTATTTTTGGCATCGTAGACTTGGTCACGTAGGCTTTGATCACCTAACGCATGTTAGTGCTCTTGATCGCATACGTGGGCTGCCTAACTTAAAGGGGACAAAGAAATTGTGTGCTCTTCTTGTAGACATGCTGAGATGGTTGCAGGTTCACATACTCACCTCACAATGATCATGACAACTGAACCATGTAACCTTTTGCATCTTGACACCGTAGGACCTTCACATGTTCAATCCTTCGAAGGTAAATGGTATGTACTTGTGATTGTTGATGATTATTCTAGATACTCTTGGGTTTACTTTATGGCATCTAAGAATGAAGTTTTGAGTCACTTTAGAAATTTATTTCTTAGATTACCAATTGATTACCCAGGATCTTTAAAAGCAATTAGAAGTGATAATGGAACTGAATTTAAAAATCAATCTTTTGATCACTTTTGTGCAGAAAATAGAATAGAACATCAATTTTCTTCAGCATATGTACCTCAACAAAACGGTATTGTAGAAAGAAAGAACAGAACCTTAGTTGAGATGGCTAGGACTATGCTTGATGAATATCAAACTCCTAGGAAATTTTGGGCTGATGCGTTAGCAATCGCTTGTTATGTCTCAAATCGTGTTTTCTTGGGTGCTAAGCTAGGTAAAACACCATATGAGCTCCGGTTTGGACATAGGCCTAGTGTTACACACTTTCGGGTCTTTGGTTGCAAATGCTTTGTTAAGAAACATGGTAATCTTGATAAATTTGAACCTAGATCCATTGATGGCATGTTTCTTGGTTATTCATCTCATACTAGAGGCTACCGTGTGCTTTTACTTGACACTAACAAAATTGTGGAGACTTGTGAAGTGTATTTTGATGAAGCTAGCCCAGGTACTCGCTCAAGCATTGCAGGTCCAGATCCATATCCGCAAGGGGGGAGCATTTTCGTTGAAGATGAGGAAGAATTGGAGCGGCTGCCCGAAAATTCAGCAGCTAAAGACTTTGGTTCAGCTCCGGATGTTAATTCTCAACCAGCACCGACAACCATCAATGCTGATTCAAATCATCCTCAAGTCTCAAGCTCATCGATTTGTGATGAACATGAAGAAGAAGAAGCTTGTGAGACATCTGCTCCCCTACGGTTTTACAAAGATCATCCCCCACAACAGATGATTGGAAGCTTGCACGAACGAGTCACACGGTCCAGGTTTTGCGATCCAAACTCTTATGCTCATTCTGCTTTTGTTGCTTCTTTTAAACCCAAAGATATATCACACACACTCACTAATGAATCTTGGATTATTGCCATGCAAGAAGAGTTAGAAAATTTTGAAAGAAATAATGTTTGGAAACTTGTACCTCCACCTCAAGGTCACTCTTTAATTGGAACTAAATGGGTATTTAAAAATAAACAAAGTGAGGATGGGGTTGTGGTTAGGAATAAGGCTTGGTTGGTTGCTCAAGGTTTCACTCAAGTTGAAGGTCTAGATTTTGATGAAACTTTTGCTCCTGTTGCTAGATTAGAAGCCATAAGAATTTTGTTAGCTTTTGCTGCATCTATTGGTTTTAAGCTATATCAAGTGGATGTTAAAAGTGCTTTTCTTAATGGCTACATAGATGAGGAGGTTTATGTGAAACAACCACCGGGTTTTGAAAATCCAGATTTTGTTTACAAACTGTCCAATGCCCTGTACGGTCTCAAACAAGCCCCTAGAGCATGGTATGATAGGTTAAAAACATTCTTACTTGAAAAAGTGTTACCATGGGCAAGGTTGATAAAACCCTTTTTGTGCATAAGCATGGCAATGATTCATTATTCGTTCAAGTGTATGTGGATGATATTATCTTTGGTTGTGCCTCTCAAGATCTTGTGTCCAGTTTTCAGCAATGATGAGTTCCGAATTTGAAATGAGTATGATGGGTGAACTCACTTACTTTTTGGGGCTGCAAATCAAGCAAACAAAGGAGGGTACCTTTGTGCATCAAACGAAGTATACAAAAGATCTCCTAAGGCGCTTCAACATGGACAAAAGCAAGCCTCTTCGGACACCAATGGGAACAGCAACAACACTTGGACTTGATGAAGATGGTGAACCCGTGGATCAAAAAGAATATAGAAGCATGATCAGATCACTTTTGTACCTCACGGCATCAAGACCAGACAAAAAATTCAGCGTATGTCTTTGTGCATGGTTTCAAGCCTCCCCACGTGCTTCACATCGTCAAGCCATCAAAAGGATTCTCAGGTACTTACATAAAACTCAAGAATTTGGCATTTTTCTTCCTTCTTCCTCCACTGTTACTTTGAAAGCTTTTTCCGATGCTGATTTTGGAGGTTGTAGGATTGATAGGAAAAGTACTTCCGGTGCTTGTCATTTTCTTAGTAATTCTCTAGTTGCTTGGTCCTCTAGAAAACAAAATTTAGTTGCACAATCCACAGCTGAATCTGAATATGTAGCTGCTGCTAGTGCTTGCTCACAAATTCTTTGAATTGTTCAAACACTTAAGGACTATGGGGTTGATCTAGATAGTGTTCCACTATTCTGTGATAACACTAGTGCAATTTGCATTGCTAAAAACCCCGTGCAACATTCTAGAACTAAGAACATTGACATTAGGTATCAATTTCTCCGAGATAATGTTGAAAAAGGAAACATTGTGCTTCACCATGTAGATACCGAACAACAATTAGCTGACATTTTTACAAAACCTTTGGATTTCACTCATTTTTGTTATATTCGTAGTGAAATAGGGGTTATGCATCCTCATGGATTAAATTGAGGGGGAGTTTTGAAACTTGGGAAGTCTATGTGTGAATCTGAAATTAAAATAATATGAGCATAGTATTTCATACATATATGACTTTGTGATTCCTTTTACATGCTGAAAGTTCTTACTACATTACTCGTGTTATAGATTTTGTAGTTTTGGCCATGCCTAGTAATTGGAATAATTACTTACACTAAAACTGGTCATGGTCGAACATTTTTGCTGTTTTGAACTTGTTACATGTTCACAAGTGCTTTTAATCATAAAGAATTAATAAAGTAAACAACTCACATGTTGAGTTTTTATGAACAAATATAAATTGAGAAAAGATCAAGAGAATATGCATGCATCACACTTCTTCTTTTGAGATGGCTTATCATTGCACTTAGATATGAACTTGGAAGAAGTTGTGTATGACTAAAACCATGTCCTTAAGCTTCTGATTGTCAAATGACATAGGCTTGGCTTGGTTTGTTAGAATAAGGCAGATGCGCATATAATCTCTTGCAAATATCATATTATCTAAATTTATGCTTTGAAAAATAATAAAATACAGCAACTAGTGTCATGCTTTCAGGTTTTGAAATAGTTAAGTTTCTGAGATCATGACTTGCTTTAATTGAAAATTACATTTGATCTCTAGCATGGCTTACACTACTTTCTGTATCTCATTGATTTGATAATGTAAGCTAGTTGATAGTATGACTTGGATGAGCTTTGTTTATATGTATATGTTATAATATGCTCATAACAACTAAAGGGGGAGAGATAATTTGTTTATATGCTCATGACTTGCTGAATACATTGTCGAAGAGGGAGAGATAAACATGAAGAGAAAGAGAATATGTGCATAAGGAGAGATAATATGTGATAATTTTTAGATTTTCTTCTCATTTTACTTTTGATTTACAGTGGAGAAATTGTCTTCAAAAGTTTTATGTGAATAAGCCAATGTTTAGATTTTAAATAGTGTTGCCAATGCATTCATCAAGGGGGAGATTGTAAGACCTATGTGTGCTGAATACATTGGCTTGTAGTGAATACACTTGCTTTGACCATAGAAGTTTTGAATATCACCAAAACACCTTTTTATTAAGATCTTGCTAGTTTTGTAAGCTCTGGCGGAAGCATGGTTATATTAGTTTTGGTAAGTTCCGACGCTAGGTTCTCCTAGCTTTTTTCAGTTCCAGCTCAAGGTCCGGGTTGCTATGGCAAGGTCCGGAACTTGACCGCAGTGCTTCTGTTTTTCAATTGCAATGTTTCGTACTTGATTTACATCTCTAGAAAGATTGCTTGGTATTCATTTGCTAAGTCTTTGGTGCGTTTTTAGTTAACATGGATGATATCGTGTTACTGTGGTTTTGCAACATTCTTATGTGAGGTTCGCACATAAGGTGTTGTGTTCGGAACTAACTTGAGTCAAGTCGAAGACATGGGCTCGTATGGAATGGTTGTTTATTCATATACAGGTGTTTCTTGATTTCAAGACATGGCTGGTGATGGGATCCATTGGACTAGTCTCATGGAGGAGATGAGGTTCCAACAATCAAATTCAGGAGGAATTGTGGTTGAGCTGATCAGGAGGTTGCGCAACATGATTGAATCAAGAACAATGCATGTGAAGGTATCATGGACGTCATTGGAAGATGTTTGTACGTGTGCAAGAAGTTCATGGACGTGGCTACATGGTTCCGAGACGTGATGAAGAGATGTGGACGTAAAGAGTTGGTCAGAAAGGTCCAACCGACTAGGTTATGGACTTAGGCTACGGCTGAGTCGGGGTTGACTCAAATATGGAAAGATTTGAGTTGGTTATGATAGGATTTCGTGTGGGTAACGAATTTAAGTTGTTTAGGAATGTGGGATACATTCCTAAGGTGTTTGGAAGTCTTAATATTGCTTCTATCTGCGTATAGAAGAATCCTAAGAAGTTATGGAAAGTTACGATTCGTGAACAGAGTAAGATTAGGTTCCTGATTTGAGTTGAGTTGGCTTTCGAGCTGGTTATATAAGCAAGGGAGCCCAGAGCTCGTGGTGCACGACTTTGGGGCTGTTCCTCTTGTGTTCTATTGAATAAAATTCGTAGTTTGAAGGAACTTTTGTGTCTTGTTTGTCCGACTTGTTCCAGACAAGTTTTACTCATTGAGTTTCTGGACAGCACTACCTTTCGTCGGTGGTTTAATCATAACTCGAGTTTTACTGATCCAATTGACGTGATTCTTTTTGGGTTGTCTTCACAACTTGAATATCTATCATCTGTCAAAATTTTACGTTCATTGGATTTGTGGTCTATGATCTACACGAGTTTCTTTGTAGCGTTCCAGAACTGTTTTTTTTTTCTTGGGTAGGGCAGGTTGACCTTTGTTTGATCTTTCGATCATAACTTGAGTTTTTCTCGACGGATTTGAGTGATTCTTGTTGTGTTGTCTTCTTGACTGGATTCTCTCTGATATCTATCATCTTTTCATGGTGAAACATGTTTAGATTAGTATCACACACAATTTCTTTAACAGAACGTTTTTCTGCCGAAGGGGTTGGGGTTTAATTGTTTCTGCTGCGTAAGATTTTTAAATCTACCATTCACCTCCCCCCCCTCTGGTAGATTTTCATGTTCTCTTCGATCCTACAGAATTCTATTGGAACCGATCTGCGTCCCATCACCACTACTGCGCGTGTCGAGAGACGAACGGCCTGGCGGGTTCAAATCCCCTGCAGTACTGCAGGTGCAGTAGAGATGGCTGACATGAGGGCCCCACATGGTGTGGGACCCACATGTCAGCCACCTCTACTGCACCTGTTGTACTGCAGAGGCCCCACCACTCAGTTGTAGTAACTGCAGTGCAGTTACTGCAGGGGATTTCGTCTATGCTATAAGATCACCCGGACACGATATCGTCTTCTCCGCACATCCACTCTTCTTCTCTTCCTAAAACCGTGCCAAGAACACCATGGTTGACAAGACAATGCCGCCGCCAAGCCCTCTGAAGGACGCCAAGGGGAAGTGTCCCCGACCGGACTCCCCCCCGGACATGGAGTGGGCTCTCCGTAAGATGGCGCGTGATGTATTTGACAATACATCACGCTCCATGCGTCGCCTTGGGCTTGGTCCCCTTCCAGAGTATGCTGCCATGGAGACCACGAGCCACTACGTCTTCGGCATGATGCACTTGGACGGTCGCCTCGACATCCTCTGGGAGACGCTGGCGGACGAGCTCGGCGTCGCCGGCCGCGACAACCTAGTGGCTGCGACATCCAGGAAACTGGGCTTCCCATCTCCGCCACGGGAGGCGCCCCCGCCCAGCCAGGAGCCCAAGGAGGAGGAGGAGAAGGAGAAGTAGGTGGAGCGAGGTGGAGAAATAGTTCTTTTCTTGTTCTTAGTTGTGTTGTTTATCTTTTCTTGTTTGTAGTTTGTGTTTTTCATTTTTCCTGTTTGTAATGTATCGTATTAAGGTAATGAACTTTATATTTTTATTCATTGGTGTGCAAAAATAGTTCTAATGTTGTTGTTCTAACGATAAACTAGTGGACCATTTATCTCTTTTATCTTTTAGAAAGGAATATATTTCCACTTCCAACTCTACTGAGCTGGAGATCCAGAATGTGACTATCACCTACTAGTTTATCTGACAGGACCAGCAGGGAGAAGCCCACTCTCTGTTCAAACCCAACACGGATCCAACATAATGAGCAATCAAACAGCAAAACACGTAGTAAATAACAAAAATTGCAACAACAATTTCTGGAGTACATATCAACTTTAGCCCTGACTAGATGCTTGTGGGCATCATTGCAAAAGGGTGAAGACAAAAAAGACTTGATTCTGGATGGCTTGCAAAAACAAACTAGAAGTCAGGGTCATCGAAATTTTTGCCCGATTTGGATTGAGTCTTAGTTATAGACTTCCATAATATTAAAATGTATCAGGTATTTTACTTTCACAAGTGTGTCATAAAATGTATCGGGTGTTTTTCTTTCACTAGTGTGTCATAAAGTGTACGCCGGCCACGTATCCTGATCCAACCGTACAACTTCAAAAAAAAGGAGGGTTAGAGCATCTCCAACCCCTTTGTTATTTTTTGTTTGCTATTCTTTCAAATGACAAATATGCTATCCACATTTAGCATCTCATTCCATGATCATCTCCAACCCGTTTGCTATATGATGTGCTATATTTAATTTTTTCATATTTTATTAGTATATAATAATTATTTTAAAATTCAAATAACAATGTTGCAATGGCTATATTGTAACGGTTGTATTTATAACGGCTATTTTTCAATGGTTATATTTCTAACAACTATTTTTCAACGGATGTATTTCCAACGGCTAATTTTCAATGACTATTTTGCAACGCAACGACGATAATGTACCAGAAATCGGGAATAGCAAACTGGATAGCATTTGCTACTAGTAGCACACCAAGAGCTCCATATAGCAAATGGCTAAAAGTAACAATCCTAATACCAAACCGGTTGGAGATGATTTTTGCTCTAGATTTGCTAAATAATAGGATAGCACATCATATAGCTAATGGGTTGGAGATGCTCTTTTAGCCATTACCTATATGGTGTGATATCCTATTATTTAGCAAATTTAGAGCAAAAATCATCTGCAACCGGTTTGCTATTAGGATTGCTACTTTTAGCCATTTGCTATATGGAGCTCTCAGTGTGCTATTGATAGCAAATGCTATCCGGTTTGCTATCCCCAATTTCCGCTACATTATTGTCGTTTTTGTTGCAAAATAGTTGTTGAAAATTAACCGTTGGAAATACAACCGTTGAAAAATAGTCGTTAGAAATATAACCATTGAAAAATAGCCGCTGGAAATACAAACGTCACAATATAGCCGTTGCAACAATATTATTTGAATTTTAAAAATAATTATTACATATTAATAAAATATGAAATTTTTTAATATAGCACATCATATAGCAAACGGGTTGGAGATGTTTATAGAATGAGATGATAAATGTGGATAGCATAATTGCTATTTGAAAGAATAGCAAACTAAAAATAGCAAACGGGTTGGAGATGCTATTAGAAGATTGGTGGAAAATAATACAAACTTATAAGAAAAAGGAGAAGAAGAAAAAGGATGGTGCGTGTTTCGATACATGAACCGTGACACTACTGACATCCATCCTCATTGGCCAGTTCCCGATCCCGCTGATCTCTCTAGCATGTATTCACACTAGCTACTCTCTGGTGACTGGACCAAGGGTATCCCGTGGCCCACTCGACATATCCAGTGGGTGGGCTCCTGAGAAATGTTGTTGTTGTTGTACGTGGTGTTAGGTTGAGACAATGCAACTTGTGGTCATAACGATAAGAATTAAAAATTAGAAAGAGTATATAAGATTCAAAAATCTTCATTACTCTCTTTACTACAGGCTCGGGACCGTCAAATTTGGAAACTCCTCCGCTCATATCGTAACTGCATCAATTATATATCCAGACCCGTTTCCAATTAAAATCCAAACTAAAGGTCTAGATGAAGGTTTTGCACAAGAGAGAGAGTTGCGTCGCGCCACCGCTGACGGCAATCGTAGGGACGACAAGGAGAGAAACCCAATGGCGGGGACTCAGGTGTACAACATGACGTTTGAGGAAGACGTGATTACCACCACCGTGACGTCCTCGGGCATGGCCGTGGAGGACTGGCTCGATGAGGTCCTCTCCGTCCACCATCGGCGCCTTCACAAGCTCGTCGTTGGGCTCGACGTCGAGTGGCGCCCCAACTACTCCGCCGACTAGAACCCCGTCGCCGTTATGCAGCTCTGCATCGGCCACCGCTTCCTCATCTTCCAGGTCATCCACGCTGACTACTTCCCCAACGAGCTGGAAGATTTCCTCGGCAATTTCGGCTACCGCTCGTCGGTGTGGCGTGGAGGGTGATGCCGACAGACTGTGGAAGGACTGGCAGCTGATGGTGGCCAAAACGGTGGACCTGGTCGAGCTCGCGGCGCAGGAGATGGATCGCCTGAGCCTCCGCTGCGCGGGGCTGGAGGACATCGCGAGCGCCGTGATGGGCGCCGACATGGAGAAGCCTTACGGGGTGAGGACGAGCAACTGGGACGCATACAATCTCTTTGGCAAGCAGATCAGCTATGTGTGCATCAACGCCTTCGTCTCCTTCGAGGTCGGCCGCAAGCTGCTCTTCGGCGACTACTGATCTTACCACCGAGTTTGTGGATTGGCTGCCGTCGATCATCCCGACATATGTAATTTGTAGGTGCATCGCTCAAGTTCTAGCTTTTGTGCTTGTGCGCCCAATCTCTCATAAAATTATTTTTTTCTTGAGGAAACACTATATCTTTTTTTTTTTTAAAAAAAAACATGCATGTTATTTCACATGCATCAAGGTCTTTCACATACATATTAGTTGTCCATGCATTCTACGTCCCAAACATGATCAACGAGCCTCAAACATGACGATCTCTCAACAAAAAAGAGAACATGTAATGTCAGCAAACATGATCGAGGTCTTTCACATTTATGTTAGACGTACATATTGTACGTCCCATACATATATTCCAAGAATAGAATAATATTTCCTACCATGTATATATATTTCTATAATTATCATATTCTCTACCATGCATGTGTGTATGCTCTCAACCTACAATATATGGTAGTTTAACTACCACACTAATGAGGAATATTATCCTATCATCAATAGAGATAACAAATTTGACACAAGGATGTTCCCTCGACGGTACGAGGATAGAATGTGGACTACCATCGTCTAATAAGCACACAGCTCTCACTACGTACGTACGTGGTTCATCAAATTAATCGATCGCATGCTGCCATTATGTATCGCTGTACTCGTCTTTTGAAGAAACAACAGGCGTAGGCGCTAGCCGCTACGTGTTTTGGTTTTAGGAACAAATGAACACACTTGTGAAAACACTTGCGATAACTGAGAGGAGGCGAACCTTAGTTTGGAGTAACTCTGACCGATGATTCAAAAGCACAATTTTTGAAGCATTCGATCATCTCCAATCATGCGCTTACACGATGACCCACTATAGAGGCACACTTCCTCTTCTTCTCCGCCGCACCTCTCGATCGATTTTAGCCTCCAAACTTCTTCTCTTGCTGTCCCCCAACACACCATCATCGACCACTTCTCTCTCTTTGTTCGCACCTCCATCGGTGCAAAAATGGGTAGACCCGCACCAAAGCGCTCTAGGTCATCGACGTGCTCCGAACCTCCCTCTCCGTTTCTATCGTCGCGAAGGATGGTGGAACTGGAGGCGGCGCCCACACCTCCTCCACTCCCGTCACTGCCCGCGGCAACCACACCTCTTTCGTCCGACTATGATGAGACTGTCCGCCTCATGGAGGAAAGCATCAACAAACTCGACGGCAAGCTTAAGGAGGTCACCGGCAGCCTGTTCGCCGCCGACGTGCAAGAAAAAGCGCTCGACAAAATGGCGCACGATGTTTTTCACAATACATCTCACTCCTATCGCCGACTGGGACTTGGTGTCCTTCCCCACCACGCCAGCATGGACTCCACCGGCTACTACAAATTCAGGTTAGGCTTTGTTGCCACTCGTCTTGACTGCCTCTACGAGACGATCGGTGAGGAGGCCGGGGAGGAGTTTTGCGAGCAAATCATGGAGGCCGTCAGCCGGAAGAAGTTCGATCTGGTGTTGGAGGATGCTCCGCCGACGGTTGCGGCGGAGGCGGAGGTGGAGGCACCGGCGGCGAAGGCAGAGGCGGCGGCGGAGGTGGACAAGTCCTCCTCCGAGTAGAGTAGGATGAGTAGTAGTTTTTTCTTTTGTTTTCTATGTGTTTTTTTTGTTTGTAATATATGTGTTGTTTTTATGTTAATGAAAAATGTCTTTTATTTTATGTTCATGAACAATGTGTCCTACTCTAGTACATGCACTAACGAAAAACACCTCCTTTTATCGAAAAACATCGCATATGGAAAATTAACACATTAGTAATATTATATTGTATCTAATAAATACTCCCTCCTTATTCTTTTATTTGACATTTTAGACAAAGCATTGAACTAACATTAGTAGTACGTGACCACCCCCACCCATCGGCGTGGCCCTAGGCAGTAGCCCACAAATTTTCTGTGACCCTGCCGCACAGCATCGCGCGTGCGCCCCCTCCTCGCACGGCATCCGATAAAAATCGCATAATCGTGGGAGCGGGACATGCGGGATTTCCATCCTTTAGTGTCCAAACAACAAACCCATCACGAAGCGAAGGATCTCAGCGGCATTTCCAAAGGACGGCGTGCGGGGCAGGGCCACACGCGCGACTTTGTGCGGCAGGGCCGCAGAAAATTTATTTCCGCCCGCCTAGGCCCAGAGTTGGGCCTGCCTTTAATACCATCCGCAGTGGTTCACGGTAATGCTTTAGGCTGTGTTTGGGAGCACAGTTTTTCAATACTAAAGTTTTGGAAACCAAAGTTTTTAAAATGACGTGGCAATACCAAAGTACGTATTTCAGTAACACAGTTTTGTAATACCACGATTTTGCAATACAGAGGACTGTTTGGTTGACAAATACCATTCTGTAAAAAATATCATAGTAATCTCAAATACCACGGTATTGCTAATTGCTCTGAAACTCCAAAAATATTGTGTTCTCAAACACCAAAATCGAATTCTTTGCGGCCCTTCTACATAGCCGTCTTTGTGCGACCCTGCCCACATGGTTGCCATGTACGTTCACGCTACAAATCTTACAACCAAGGGCACACTGCATGGTTCTCACCACTGTACCACCCTGGCCTGATGATTGCCACGTACGCGAGCGCACCAAATCTTGCAGTGCGCACGGGCACACGAACTCCACGTCCAAACTTTGCTCAGTGATCCGAATAACTCGGCGCTCGGCGTGCACGATCCATCATCATGCGCACGAGTAATATTATGAAATTATCAACTTTGATGATTCAATAATCCAATCAAGTTTCATCCAACCTACCAACAAAAAATTGGATAGTCCAGTCCATCCAACCAAACATTAATTTGTATGATTCGAGACATAAAGAAATGGATGATTTATCTCCAATCGATGTTCGATGTCCAACCAAACGCAATTGATGACTGAGCACTTTGTCACATGTCACTAGAGTGTACGCACAAATGAAAAATACACGGCCTCAACACCGGGTTTAGGGTGCATCATGGACTAACCACGTGACCTGACCAACGCATCCCGACCCTGCGAAACGATGACGAGCAGCAGCAGGTGAACACATTGCAGCGGCGGTGCAATGGAAAACGGTGGCAGCAAACGGCGACGTACCTGGATGTTGGCGTAGTTGACCTCGCACATCTTTCGCGAGTCGTTCACCTTCTGCGGCGAGCTGAACCACACTGGCAGGAACTCCTCGGTTTTGCAGTTGAAGCATGTTTGGAGAAATGGGCCACCAACGCATCCCGACCCTGTGAAAGGATGACGAGCAGCGGTAGTTGAACACCATGCAGCGGCAGCGCAATGGAAAACGGTGGCAGCGGACGGTGACATACCTGGATGTTGGCGTAGTCGACCTTGCACATCTTCCGCGAGTCATTTACCTTCCAATAGAAGCCATGCAGGTGCTTCGTCCACAGCCGGAACGCCGCATCTGGCGATGTGATGTTGACAAAGCAGTAGCCCTTATTGGCCTCAGACCTTGGCAAATGCAACAAACGAGGTTAAGTATCAATCAGTAAAAGATCGGAGCTTGATTAGTATAATCATATATTTCAATGCGTAGGCGTGGTACTTGAAGTAAAATGGAACGTGAATAAAATCATAAAACCGACTTGACGCAGCCCACTACAATTTTCGCGTTCTCCTCGGCGCAGTGCCGATGAATGATGTTCATTACTTTCTGCCTCCTGTGAAAAACGAGGTAAGACATCAGGTATTAATGCATCAACAAATCTAAGGGGGAGAATACCAATGTGCAGATTTAAAAGTATGTTGCGGATCATCAGCGTCGTCAGTCCAGAAGAATGGTTGAAGTGGCGCCGTGGCCGCCTCAAACTCGAGAACGGATGAGGAGAAGGCTCATCACCAACGGATCGAGGGGACAGAAGCTACACGGCCTCTATGGGCGATGATCCTTCACCTCGATCCGTTCTCGAGTCGGGGGCGGGCCGGCAGTGGGGGCTCATAGGCGGTGGGCCGGCGGCGGAGTCGAGGGTGCGGCGCCGGGGGCGCGGCAGGCGACGTTGTGCGGCCGGCCACAGAAAATTTATTTCCGCCCGCCTAGGCCCAGAGCCGGGCCTGCCTTTAAGACCATCCGCAGTGGTTCACGGTAAAGCTTTAGGCTGTGTTTGGTAGCACAATTTTTCAATACTAAAGTTTTGCAAACCACAGTTTTTGAAATGACATGGCAATAACAAAGTACGTATTTCAATAACACAATTTTGTAATACCACGATTTTGCAATACATAGGACTGTTTGGTTGACAAACACCATTCTGTAAAAATACCATTGTAATCTCAAATACCACGGTATTGCTAATTGCTCTAAGACCATCCGCTGGTTCATTGTAAAGCTTACTGGACTGGAAATATAGAGTAGATTACTGGAAGTATAGAGATAGTGTCCAGAGTGAAATGCTTGAAGTATAGAGAATATACTTGAAGTATAGAGGGATATAGAGTAAGTTTTAGAGGAAACCATTGCGAATGGTCTAAAACTCCAAAAATACCGTGTTTCCAAACACCAAAATCGAATTCTCTACGGCCCTTCCGCACACCTGTCTCTGTGCGACCCTGCCCAGATGGTTTCCACGTACGTTCACGCTCCAAATCTTGCAGCCAAGGGCGCATTGCACAGTTCCCACGACTGTACCACCCTGCCCTGAGGATTGCCACGTACGTGAGCGCACCGAATCTTGTAGGGCACACGGGCACACACGAACTCCACGTCCGAACTTTGCTCAGCAATCCGAATAACTTGGCGCTCGGCGTGCACGATCCATCATCATGCACACGAATAATATTATGAAATTATCAACTTTGATGATTTAATAATCCAATCAAGTTGCATCCAACCTACCAACAACAAATTGGATCGTGCAGTCTGTGTAACCAAACGTTAATTTGGATGTTCCAAGGCATAAAGAAATGGATGATCTATCTCCAATCGAACTTCTACGTCAAACCATACGCAATTGATGACTAAGAACTTTGTCACATGTCACTAGAGTGTACGCACAAATGACAAATACACGGCCTCAACACCGGGCTTAGGGTGCATGGTGGACTAACCACATGACCCGACCAAACACTCACGTAATTACCATACACCTGCAAGAGCAACTCCCTGGCATCCTTCACGTACGAACGGCAACTCCGACCAACTTATACTTTTTGTACTAGGTACAAATAGTTTTCCTTGTCCATGAGCCAATAAACAAGCTCTTCTTATGCGGCTTTTGTAGTTAAAAAATGAACTACGACAAAGCGACAAGTTCATGGAGACGGGGGGAGTACATATGATCATCGACGTCGACGTCTCTCTCACATGCATGTTATAGTTGTCCATGCATGCTACCCTACGCCCCAAACATAGGATCAACGAGCCAAACTATATATATATATATATATATATATATATATATATATATATATATATATGACGATCTTTCAACAAAAAGAGAAAACTATATATATATATATATATATATATATATATATATATATATATATATATATATATATATATATACATAACATGTTAGTTGTCACGCCCCAAACATGATCAACGAGCCTCGAACTATATATGATGATGTTTCAACAAAAAACAGAGAAAATTGGTAATAATATTGTCATCAAACATGATCGGCGCGAGGTTTTCAAGTGCATATGTTACTTGTCCATGCATGCTTGGTACACCCCAAACATGATCAACGAGTCTCAAATATGACGATCTTTCAACAAAATTAGAAAACACCTAACGTCATCAAACATGCATGATCGAGGTCTTTTGCATGTCAAACTGAGAAAACATGAACAAGGGTTTGTGATATATATATATATATATATATATATATATATATATATATATGTATATGTATATATATTCAGAAAAATAAGAGAAAACGCGTAACGTCATGAAACATGATCGAGGTATTTTGCGTGACAAACTGAAAAAAAACTGGAACATTGCATATACCTTGGTCCAGTGGGCCCTTTTCGTGTCAAAATTAAAAACTGAAACACCGTCGGACGGACCTACAAAGTATGCCAAGTGAGCCACTGCATACCCTGGACTATTTGCATGTCAAATTAAAAAACTGCGTGTGAAGCGGAGACTGAAGCCAACCGCGGTTTGGATTAAGTTGAAAGCGCATTTTTCGAAGCGTCCGATCATCTCCACTTGCACGGGGCGACCTGCTATAAAGGCACACCCGTCCTCTTGTGTGTCTGCCGCACCACTCCATCTCCATTGATCGTAGCCTCCAAACTTCTCTTCCTCGACCGCCGCACCATCGCCGACCACCTCTCGCTCTTTCTCCGCAACTCCGTTGCCGCACAAATGGGTAGCCCCGCACCGATGCGCTCCAGGCTGTCGACGTCCTCTGAACCTCCTTCCTCTCCATTTCTGTCGCAGCCAATGCCGGTGGAACTGGAGGCGGCACCCGCACTTTCTCCGTCCCCTTCTCCACCCGCGGCGCCTGCACCTCCTCATCCCGTTTGGGTTCAGGAGACTGTCCGCCTCGTCGAACAGCGCTTCGATGAACTCGATCGACGCTTGAAGGAGGCCACCGAGCACCTTTCCGCCACCGCCGGACGAGCAAAAAAGCTCGACATATTGGCGCGGGATGTATTTTCCGATACATCTCGCTCGTGTGAGCGTCTGGGTCTTGGGAAACTTCCCGTCTGCACGATCATGGACACCGCCGACCACTACTGCATTGGGTTAGGGTTTGTGGCCGGTCGCCTCAACTTCCTCTACGAGACGATCGGGGAGGTGGCTGCAGTGGAGGGCCGCCAGCATATTCTACGGACCGTCGCTCGGATGCTTCAGACTCAATTGCCGGAGGAGGCAGCAGCAGCGGCGGCAGCGGGGGAGGCGGTGGCGGCAGCGGCGCAGGAGGCGGCGATGGCAGCAGTGGCGGAGGAGGAGGCGGAGGAGATCTCCTCCGACTCCGAGTAGAGTAGTATTTGTAGTTTTTCTTTTTCTTGTTTTCTATGTGCTTTCGTAGTTCTTGTTTGTAATATATGTGTTGTTTCTATTTTAATGATAAATTTCTTTTCTGTTCATGAACAATGCATCCTATGCAGTATCGAAAAACATCTCCTTTCTGAAAAAAGACGAGACAACTGTTGTTCAATGCCTAGCCAAGAATTCGTTGTGTTGCGACAATCAACGACTCATGGTTGAAACTCCATTGAGATTGTGGTTGAGGTTGCATTTCTCCTCTTTTCTGTTCTTTCACTCAATTTTTTCATTTGTAGTCGGCGCATGGGAAAATGTATTTTTAGAATGTAGTAGTATATACTACATGTTATCGTTTCATTGTGATTAATTTTACAAAATGCTGATTGTTTACCATCGTCCTTTCGTGGACTTGGCTGTATTTGCATATCGTTTGCATTAGCACATATACATTTGGCGATTCATATTTTTTTGTATTTTTTTGGAATGTCACACTAGCTAGCAGATGACTGCTTTTAGATTTTGATCTCCATGCATGGCAACAAAGATGAATTAAGAAGCGAGCAAGTTGCCCTAAGATGAAGTCTACCCCTCTAGCTACACGCACCATGTGCAGGAATCGACGTGACATGAGATGTAATTAATCACGATTGGATGGGTGCACAAGGACACGGCTTGCGTCAAATTCTCCACTACCGCGAAAATTTTATCGTTCTACTTGGCGCGCAACATTTGAGATTTTGACAATCCAGTTTTCTCTACCTGCGCCTCCAATTTCAGCCCCGCCTATTATTGTAACCCTATTTCAGCCACGATGGGTATAAATGGAAACACTGGCCTCCGTTCTCGACACAACGTTGCCCCGCCCTTCCGATGATCCCGCAGTACTCCAAATGTGTTGTCTCTCTGTCCTGTGTTCCATTCTTGTATTCCTATGAAATTCCCGTGTTTTCATTTCCCATGGTTTTTACAATTTTTCCCCCATGGATCTCGCAGTGACGCATCGAAGCTCTTGGTGGTGTTGACACCTGATACAACGCCTGGCGACCAAGTTTGACGGGCGCTACCGAACCTCTTCGTCGCCGACACCTCCCTGCGATATCGCATCCCGGACTTCAGTTTTGTGCTAGGTTAACTACACGACCCATGCCGTCTTTTTATAGAGCTATACTGGATTGGTTCTACACGATCCATGCAGTTTTGGCCTAGTTAAGTTATACACGATCCATCCTGATATAAGAAGATTAAATAAATTAACAAAGAAGAAATATGGTCGTCTGTTTCATGAATTTAGTCATATATATATATATATATATATATATATATATATATATATATATATATATATATATATATATATATATATATAGACACACACACTACATCTATCCCTAAATAAATGTTGCTCCGAAAGCATATTACGGTAGTGTATTTCTAGTTCAATTCCTGGTCAGGGAAGGACAAATACTAAAAACCAGAGGTAGTATTATGTAATTTCTGGATTTAGAAGTAAATGACGCACGGGTTATCTGATCAACTACTCCAAATGTTGTACTCTCATTCCTGTTTTACAAATTTGTAATCCTAAGATTTTTAGTTCCCGTGGTTTTTACACTTTTTTCTTTCTTGTGGCTTTCTCAGATCGTACGTTTTTTTCTATTCTTTCTTTTCTAATTCCTCCGTTAGTAACAAACACTGCAGTTTATAGAAAGCACACCGCCCGATCCAAAATCTACGTCGGTCATCTAATCTGAGGTTATCACTGATTCAATGTTATTTGGAATGACTACTTACAATGGTCTTTACATTAGGAACAAGACATCAAACCGTGATGTCTTCTACAAGCATTCATGGTGGCCAACAAGCACCTGGTATAACTATAAATGTGTTTACTATCAAAATTAAACAAATTTAGACAACATTAAATCGTTTGCATGGTACGTAGAGAATATTGCAGCACATAATGTTCAGGAACCCCAAGGTTCTTCACTCCCTGGTATTACGATGCATGAACCAACAACAGGTATAGATATACAAACCAGAAATACTCCTTCCGCCCTAGCGTAATTTTACTTTTGGAGATTAAAAAATATCCCAATCCAACTCTATCCTCGGTAGTAGCTTCCAACTACCAATATCACATCACATTACTACCTGCCTCTCTATAGTGCCATTTGTTTTGGCAGAGCATGTTAGTTTTTTACTCCTTTGGAATTGAATTTGGAGAATTTTTAGAGACTACGTTCTGTCCTTTAGATGTATTGATGATGGGTGTATCATGGTCATTTGCATTCTTTCCTAGGCTCTACTTATTGTTCTAGCATACCTTGCGATTCTACTTTCTTAGTACTTAGTCTTTATAGTTAACAATTCATCAGCATGTGTGATGGCGTGATTTTTTTATGCCTCCACGCTGTGCTCTCTCAAAGCCGGCCACTCTGGCTGGCACCGGCGCCCACGCCCTGCTGCTGGTCCCTTCAGTATCCTCCTCGACGCGTCTCCCTCGCCCATCGCCACGTCCCATCCTTCGCGTGCCATGGTTACCCCACCGCCCGCAAATCTCTGGCCATTACTCGCCCTACCACCATTCCTCCTCGAGAGTTTCGGCGAGACCGAACCCTCGCTTTGTTGAGCGTCGCAAGCTGGCACTAAGCAGTACTGAACCTGTAGTAGCCGCCACTGACAAGTAGACCCGATGTCTCATGGGCCCCATGTCAGTGGCAGCTACTAAAGGTGCAGTACTACGGAGGATTTCAATCCCGCAAGCTGTCTGCCTTATCTGTCTTGCATTCGCCACCTACTACCGCCGGCGTTCATAACTTGCCCTAAAACTAATAATTCTCTTCGAGGTGCGCTCCGGGTGATGTCATTCAGACCGAACCAGCGAACCCTATCTTTGTCTAGTCTAGCGTTGCCAGCTGCATGCCCCCTCCTAGTCTTGCCTGCTTCGCTCATGGACTGAAAATCCTCTGCAGTACTACGAGTGCGTAACGATACTGACATGTGTACCTGATGGATCATTTTAGGTTATGAACAGCAACAAAGAAGTCAATAATGTAACCCCCCCGTCAAAATAGTTGTCGTTCGGACAGTCCTAACTCGTAGTTATTTTTTAATTCATTTGTTGGTCTGATATGACAATTAATATAAACCAAGAGGGAGTGCTACAGAACAAAATGGTGCTGGCACGACGCGGTCATCCCACGCTTGTATTTGCCGCACTCGTCCTGAAGATGGTATGAACATCAGACTTTTCTTCTTTTCACCCTATTTGTACATGATACTAAACTTGTTCAGGCGGTAATTTGCTTTAATCGATTACCGTTTGAATCAATGTAACAGAAGGAAGGAAGCTAGGAAGAAGTGTGGATAAAGGACTCAAGGTTGCCAGAATACACTATGCATCCCAAGTTAGTAGAACGGAGCATGTGAAGCTACCAATTTAGTTCTCCGCTAGGTTGGGTGCTGCGGTTGGTATTAATTAGCGGCACTTTGTCGATGATGTGGTTATGTTTATAAAAAGACATGCATCCCTCAGTGGTGCAAGGAAGTGGGCAGAGGTTGGCAATAGCAACAAGAGAGATATAGTACGAGACATTCTGGTTAGTGTTGTCACACCCCCACACAAGTATTTTTTTTTCATGCAATCTCCATCCTGTACGTTTACAGCAACTTGTTATACAAAGTACATGATTCCTGGGACATGGAGGACACATCGGAGAGCGCAAGAAAAATTTTGAAAATTGCTGGTGAGCGCTACAAGGGGTGGTGCTCGACTTTGCATGCCACCTATAAGAGTTATTCTACCGATGAAGAACGTATACGAAACAAGCCTGCTGACATAACGGCGCCCGAGTGGTTGCACCTAATAGAATACTTTGGGTCTGCGTGATTCAAGGTCAGCTAACTTTTTAATAGCTTCGCATCATACAAAAAATATTTCATTTACTTTCATTCGTGGAATTAATTCTTAAAATTACTTCAGTCAATAAGCAGGACCAATTCTCAAAATCGAAGAAGACAAAAGGCGTGTCACTTGCTCGGCTCCAAATCCTACGCCCAACTTAGTTACAAGAAGGTATGAAAAATAAATCACGCTTTTACTTTGCGCTGCAAACAACATGTATACCGACATGTTGAAGTTTACTTGTATTTTATGTTGCGAGACCCAAAGATCGGAGAAGAACCCGATGACATACAACTGTCGGAGGCAAGCCATTTGTTGGAGAACGGTAACTGGGCAAACAGGCTGGCAGAAGTTGTACATGTAAGTAACACATCAAACAATCCTAAATTAAATAAATATTTGCAGATTACCTGTGATTTTTCTTTTTGTATATAGATCCAGGCACGTGCCAAAGTTGTCGACATGGAAGCTGAGCATGGAAGCCCAATTCCAAATGAGGAGAGAAACCACATCCTCCAGCGTATTTATAGATCCTCAATCGGTTGTGCAGGATCACAAGTTTGGGGCTTGGTTATATGGCTAACCCAACTGGTCCCGAACGTGAACGTATGCATATCCAGATGTCTGAACACCTCAATGACCAAGTTTGAAACTTAGAAGATAGAAATGCAGGCCTCAATCAAATAGTGCAGGAGTTTGAAGGAAGAAATGATAGCTTAAACACCCAAATGGACCGCATAAACCAGAAGAATGAAGAGTTAGACGTTCAAGTCCAGAACTTACAAGGTCAGATAACATCTGATCGTGAACAGACAGCTATGGAAATGCAGGACATGTGCGCCCCAACGGCTGAAATGCACAAAATGATGTTGGCGACCACTCCACAGAAGGTCCACCAAAGTAACCGCCAAAAGCCACCTGCTCCAACAATCAGTCCCGGTCAGCTTCGGAAAACTCTTAGCATGCAAACACGTTGCTTTAGTAATCCTTGAGTGTTTTTATGCGTGTTGTAATATCAATTGATGGATGTTTATTGTTAAACTCGTGAATTTGTTGCCACTAATTTTCAAACCTGGTGCATTCGGGTTCTACTGCCGCTAACTATAAACCGTGGCATTACAAATTTCTTGCCACGAATGATAAATTGTTGCAATAGGAAGCTATTGCCAATACGGATGATAAAATGTGGCAATAGAATGACAAAACGTTGCAGTATAAACATTTGGCAACGACTCAAAAAACGTTGCATTAAAACATTATTGCCACATATAAGAAATCGTTGCAATATCAAACTATTCGCCACGGATGCAAAATCATTGCGGTACCATACTAGTTCCAACAGATCCGAAATCGTTGCAATACGGTACTATTTGCCACGTATGTGGACTCGTTGCAACACCCAACTATTCACCACTGATACAAAATCGTTGCAGTACCAGACTAGTTCCCACAGATCTGAAATCGTTGCAATACGATACTATTCGCCACGTTTGTTGATTCGTTGCAATAACCTACTATTTGCCACGGATGTTAAACCGTCGCAGTATCATACTATTTGCCACGGCTGTGACATCGTTGCAGTACCATACTATTTGCCACGAATGTGAAATCGTTGCAATACCGTGATATTCGTTGCAGTATGGTAAATCGTCTCTACACCATAACTCATTGCAATATGTTACTATTTGCCACGGCTGTTAAAATCATTGCAATACTGTAGTATTTGCCACAAATGTGAAAATCGTTGCAATGACATACTATTACCACGAACGCGAAATCGTTGCAATACAATGCTATTCGTTGCAATACGTTAAATCATTGCAATACGCTAAACCGTTGAAATAACATACTATTTGTCACGAATGTGAAATCGTTACAATACCGTACTATTGCCACTCCTGTGAAATCGTTGCAACCACATACAATTACCACGAATGTGAACTCGTTGCAATACCAAGCTATTTGTTGCAATACATTAAATCATCGCAATACACTAAATCGTTGTAACAACATACTATTTGCCATGAATATGAAATCGTTGCAATACCGTACTATTTGCCACGATCGTGAACCTGTTGCAATACCGTACAATTCGTTGCGATACGTTAAATCGTCACAATACATGAAAGCGTTGCAATAGCGTCCTATTTGCCACCGATATAAAATCGTTGCAATACCATACTATTCGCCACAGATGCCAAGGCGTCACAATAACCTATCGCAGCGGGAATTATTACAATGATTCGTAAAAACTATCGCCACACTCTTTTTCGTTGCAACAGCGACCTATTGCGATGAAAAACAACCTTTTGCGACGAATTTTTTCGTTGCGTTAAACCGGAATCCTTGCACTGTGAGCACCTGGACAACTTCCATGATTAGAGGGAACTTGGTATTCGCATGGTCTTGGGATGGTTTGATATTGGTAATGGTTATAAATGGTGATGGATTAAATTCTGGTATTGAATATGGATATCGATTTATGATGATGGATATGGAATATGGAATGGTATTATGATAACTACATGTCTTATGATGGGTTTATTTCATATACTTATAATATATTGCTTTTCAAATGTTTTAATATACTTTTCAGCACTTAGCCATTATTATATTCGTCGTTTGCATCAGCTACATGTCATACCTTCCACACTTGCTGAGTACGACATGTACTCACCCTTGCAATCCCCCCAACAGTTGCAGGTCAGGATTGGGAGTTTAATGGCGATAATGCGGAGTTCTAGGACGTGTCTACCATCAACTTTGCCTGTGGTGTTGATTGGAGCTGCGCTACCCTATTGCTTATGTTGCCTAGCTTTTTAGTTTGCCTAATTAGTTTATTTCTGCTGCATTAGTTGAACTTGTCGTTAATGTTTATTAGAGCTTGTATTCGAGGATATTATGAATTGTGTAATAAAAGTACTTAATTAATATTGTTCTGTGGTAATTATCTGTTTATCGTTTGTGATGCATTTGTGTATGTGTGTTGAACATCCTGGGCACACATATACTACACTTGGTTCATTTTTTGAAATCGGGTGTCACATAGGGGCTTCAATCGTGACTGGTTCTGTAGAAGGGGCTTCAATGACCTCCGACTCAAGTGTCGGAACTTCTAACACCACCGGCCCCGCAACAACTTCTGGTGCAGTAACCGGAGCCTCAATAACCTCTGGCTCAAACGCCAGAGCTTCCGACATCTCCACCTCCTGCGTTGGAGCCTCAGCCTCCGGCGCTGTCGCTGGCGTTCATTACTTGCCCTGCAACTAATAAATCTCTTCGAGACGCGCTGCAGCTGATTTCAGTCTGACCAAACCGGTGAACCCTATCTTTGTCTAGTCTAGCGTTGCCAGCTGCATGCCCCCTCCTAGTCTTGCCTGCTTCGCTCATGGACTGAAAATCCTCTGCAGTACTACGAGTGCGTAATGCCACTTACATGTGTACCTGATGGCTCATTTTAGGGTATGAACAGCAACAAAGAAGTCAATAATGTAACCCCCCCCCCCCCCATCAAAATAGTTGTCATTCGGACAGTCCTAACTCGTAGTTCAATTTTAATTCATTTGTTGGTCTGATACAACAATTAATATAAACCTGGAGGGAGTACTACAGAACAAAATGGTGCTGGCACGACGCGGTCATCCCACGCTCGTATTTGCCGCACTTGTCCCGAAGAAGGTATGAACATCAGACTTTTCTTCTTTTCACACTATTTGTACACGATACTAAACTTGTTTAGGCGGTAATTTGCTTTAATCGTTTACCGTTTGAATCAATGTAACAGAAGGAAGGAAGCTAGGAAGAAGTGTGGCTAAAGGACTTAAGGTTGCCAGAATACGCTATGCAACCCAAGTTAGTAGAATGGAGCATGTGAAGCTACCAAATCAGTTCTCCACTAGGTTGGGTGCTGCGGTTGGTATTAATTAGCGGCACTTTGTCGATGATGTGGTTATGTTTACAAAAAGACATGCATCCCTCAGCGGTGCAAGGAAGTGGGCAGAGGTTGGCCACAGTAACAAGAGAGATATAGTACCAGACATTATGGTTAGTGTTGTCACACCCCCACACAAGTATTTTTTTCTTGCAATCTCCATCCTGTACATTTACAGCAACTTGTTATACAAAGTACATGATTCCTGGGACATGGAGGACACACCAGAGAGCGCAAGAAATATTTTGAAAATTTCTGGTGAGCGCTACAAGGCGTGGCGCTCGACTTTGCATGCCACCTATAAGAGTTATTCTACCGATGAAGAACATATACGAAACTAGCCTACTGACGTAACGGCGCCCGAGTGGTTGCACCTAATAGAATACTTTGGGTCTGAGTAATTCAAGGTCAGCTAACTTTTTAATAGCTTCGCATCATACAAAAAATATTTTATTTACTTTCATTCGTGGAATTAATTCTTAAAATTACTGCAGTCACTAAGCAGGACTAATTCTCAAAGTCGAAGTAGACAAAAGGCGTGTCACTTGCTTGGCTCCAAATCCTACGCCCAACTTAGTTACGAGAAGGTATGAAAAATAAATCACGCTTTTACTTTGCATTGCAAACAATATTTATACCGACATGTTGAAGTTTACTTGTATTTTATGTAGCGAGACCCAGAGACCGGAGAAGAACCCGATGACATACAACTGTGGGAGGCAAGCCATTTGTTGGAGAACGGTAACTTGACAAACAAGCAGGCAGAAGCTGTACATGTGAGTAACACTTCAAACAATCCCCAATTAAATAAATATTTGCAGATTACCTGTGATTTTTCTTTTCGTATATATATCCAGGCACGTGCCCAAGTTGTCGACATGGAAGTTGAGCAGGGAGGCCCAATACCAAATGGGGAGAGAAACCACATCTTCCAGCGTTGTTATAGATCCTCAATCGGTTGTGCAGGATCACAAGTTTGGGGGCTTGGTTATATGGCTAACCCAACTGGTCCTGAACGTGAATGTATGCATATCCAGATGTCTGAACACCTCAACGACCAAGTTTGAAACTTAGAAGATAGAAATGCAGGCCTCAATCAAATAGTGCAGGAGTTGGATGGAAGAAATGATAGCTTAAACACTCAGATGGACCGCATAAACCAGAAGAATGAAGAGTTAAACGTTCAAGTCCAGAACTTACAAGGTCAGATAGCATCTGATCGTGAATAGACAGCTAAGGAAATGCAGGACATGTACGCCCCAATGGCTGAAATGCACAAAATGATGTTGGCGACCACTCCACAGAAGGTCCACCAAAGTAACCGCCAAAAGCCACCTGCTCCAATAATCAGTCTCGGTCAGCTTAGGATAACTCTTAGCATGCAAACACGTTGCTTTAGTAATCCTTGAGTGTTTTTATGCGTGTTGTAATATCAATTGATGGATTTTTATTGTTAAACTCTTGACTCTATTGCCACTAATTTTCAGACCTGGTGCAATCGGGTTCTACTGCCGCTAATTATAAAACGTGGCATTACAATTTTCTTGTCACGAATGATAAATTGTTGCAATAGGATACTATTGCCAATACAGATGATAAAATGTGGCAATAGAATGACAAAACGTTGCAGTATAAACATTTCGCAACGACTCAAAAAATGTTGCATTAAAACACTATTGCCTAAGAAATCGTTGCAATACCAAACTATTCGCCACGGATGCAGAATCATTGCGGTACCATACTAGTTCCAACGGATTCAAAATCGTTGCAATACGGTACTATTTGCCACGTATGTGGACTCGTTGCAATATCCAACTATTCGCCACAGATACGAAATCGTTGCAGTACCAGACTAGTTCCCACGGATTTGAAATCGTTGCAATACGGTACTATTCGCCACGTTTGTTGACTCATTGCAATAACCTACTATTTGACACGGATGTTAAACCGTCGCAGTATCAAACTATTTGCCACGGCTGTGACATCATTGCAGTATCATATTATTTGCCACGAATGTGAAATCATTGCAATACCGTGATATTCGTTGCAATATGGTAAATCATCTCTAAACCATAACTCATTCCAATATGTTACTATTTGCCACGGCTGTGAAAATCGTTGCAACACTATAGTATTTGCCACGAATGTGAAAATCGTTGCAATGACATACTATTACCACGAACGCAAAATTGTTGCAATACAATGCTATTCGTTGCAATATGTTAAATCGTTGCAATACACTAAACCGTTGAAATAACATACTATTTGTCACGAATGTGAAATCATTACAATATCGTACTATTGCCACACCTATGAAACTGTTGCAACCACATACAATTACCACGAATGTGAAATCGTTGCAATACCATGCTATTTGATGCAATACATTAAATCATCGCAATACGCTAAATCATTGTAACAACATACTATTTGCCACGAATATGAAATCGATACAATATCGTACTATTTTCCACGATCGTGAACCCATTGCAATACTGTACAATTCGTTGCGATACGTTGAATCGACGTAATACATGAAAACGTTGCAATAGCGTCCTATTTGCCACCGATATAAAATCGTTGCAATACCATACTATTCGCCACGGATGCCAACACATCACAATAACCTATCGCTGCGAGAATTATTACAACGATTCATAAAAACTATCGCCACGCTCTTTTTCGTTGCAACATCAACCTATTGCGACGAAAAACAACCTATTGTGACGAATTTTTTCATTGCGATAAACCGGAATCCTTGCACTGTGTGCACCTGGACAACTTCCATGATTAGAGGGACTTTGGTATTGGCATGGTCTTTGGGATGGTTTGATACTGGTAATGGTTATGAATGGTGATATATCAAATTCTGGTATTGAATATGGATATTGGTTTATGATGATGGATATGGAATATGGACTTGTATTATGATAACTACATGGCTTATGATGGGTTTATTTCATATACTTATAATATATTGCTTTTCAAATGTTTTAGTGTACTTTTTAGCACTTAGCCATTATTATATTCGTCATTTGCATTAGCTACATGTCATACTTTCCACACTTGCTGAGTACGACATGTACTCACCCTTGCAATCCCCCAACAGTTGCAGGTCAGTATTGGGAGTTTAATGGCGATAATGCGGAGTTCTAGGTTGTGTCTACCATCAGCTTTGCTTGTAGTGTTAATTGGAGCTGCGCTACTCTATTGCTTATCTTGCCTAGCTGTTTAGTTTGCCTAATTAGTTTATTTCTGCTGCATTAGTTGAACTTGTCGTTAATGTTTATTAGAGCTTGTATTCGAGGATATTATGAATTGTGTAATAAAAGTACTTAATTAATCTTGTTCTGTGGTAATTATCTATTTATTGTTTGGGATGCATTTGTGTATGTGTGTTGAACATCCTGGGCACACATATACTACACTTGGTTCATTTTTTGGAACCGGGTGTCACATAGGGGCTTCAATCGTGACTGGTTCTTGCAGCCGGAGCTTCAATGACCTCCGACTCAAGTGTCGGAACTTCTAACACCACCGGTCCTGCAACAACTTCTGGTGCAGGAACCGGAGCCTCAATAACCTCTGGCTCAAACGCCAGAGGTTTCGACATCTCCACCACCCGCGTTGGAGCCTCAGCCTCCGGCGCTGTCGCTGGTGTTCATTACTTGCCCTGCAACTAATATTTCTCTTCGAGATGCGCTCCAGCTGATTTCAGTCAGACCGAACCGGCGAACCCTATCTTTGTCTAGTCTAGCGTTGCCAGCTGCATGCCCCCTCCTAGTCATGCCTGCTTCGCTCATGGACTGAAAATCCTCTGCAGTACTACGAGTGCGTAATGCCATTTACATGTGTACCTGATGGCTCATTTTAGGGTATGAACAGCAACAAAGAAGTCAATAATATAACCCCCCCCCCATCAAAATAGTTGTTATCCGGATAGTCCTAAGTCGTAGTTCATTTTTAATTCATTTGTTGGTCTGATACGACAATTAATATAAACCAGCAGGGAGTACTACAGAACAAAATGGTGCTGGCACGACGCAGTTGTCCCACGCTCGTATTTGCCGCACTCGTCCTGAAGATGGTTTGAACATCAGACTTTTCTCTTTCCACACTATTTGTACATGATACTAAACTTGTTCAGATGGTAATTTTCTTTAATCGTTTACCGTTTGAATCAATGTAACAGAAGGAAGGAAGCTAGGAAGAAGTGTGGCTAAAGGACTTAAGTTTGCCAGAATACGGTATGCATCCCAAGTTAGTAGAACGGAGCATGTGAAGCTACCAATTCAGTTCTCCGCTAGGTTGGGTGCTGCGGTTGATATTAATTAGTGGCACTTTGTCAATGATGTGGTTATGTTTACAAAAAGACATGCATCCCTCAGCGGTGCAAGGAAGTGGGCAGAAGTTGGCCATAGTAACAAGAGAGATATAGTACGAGACATTCTGGTTAGTGTTGTCACACCCCCACACAAGTATATTTTTTCTTGCAATCTCCATCCTGTACATTTAAAGCAACTTGTTATACAAAGTACATGATTCCTGGGACATGGAGGACACACCGGAGAGCACAAGAAAAATTTTGAAAATTTCTGGTGAGCTCTACAAGGGGTGGCGCTCGACTTTGCATGCCACCTATAAGAGTTATTCTTCCGATGAAGAACGTATGCAAAACAAGCCTGCTGACGTAACGGCACCCGAGTGGTTGCACCTAATAGAATACTTTGGGTCTGAGTGATTCAAGGTCAGCTAACTTTTTAATAGCTTCGCATCATACAAAAAATATTTCATTTACTTTCATTCGTGGAATTAATTCTTAAAATTACTGCAGTCAATAAGCAGGACCAATTCTCAAAATCGAAGAAGACAAAATGCGTGTCACTTGCTCGGCTCCAAATCCTACGCCCAACTCAGTTACAAGAAGGTATGAAAAATAAATCACGCTTTTACTTTGCGCTGCAAACAATATGTATACCGACATGTTGAAATTTACTTGTATTTTATGTAGCGAGACCCAGAGACCGGAGAAGAACCCGATGACATACAGCTGTGGGAGGCAAGCCATTTGTTGGAGAACGGTAACTGGGCAAACAAGCTGGCAGAAGTTGTACATGTGAGTAACACTTCAAACAATCCCCAATTAAATAAATATTTGCAGATTACCTCTGATTTTTCTTTTCGTATATAGATCAAGGCACGTGCCCAAGTTGTCGACATGGAAGCTGAGTAGGGAGGCCTAATTCAAAATGAGGAGAGAAACCACATCTTCCAGCGTTGTTATAGATCCTAATCGGTTATGCAGGATCACAAGTTTGGTGGCTTGGTTATATGGCTAACCCAACTGGTCCCGAACGTGAACGTATGCATATCCAGATGTCTGAACACCTCAACGACCAAGTTTGAAACTTAGAAGATAGAAATGCAGGCCTCAATCAAATAGTGCAGGAGATGGAAGGAAGAAATGATAGCTTAAACACCCAGATAGATCGCATAAACCAGAAGAAAGAAGAGTTAAATGTTCAAGTCCAGAACTTACAAGGTCAGATAGCATCTGATCATGAACAGACAGCTAAGGAAATGCAGGACATGTGCGCCCCAATGGCTGAAATGCACAAAATGATGTTGGCGACCAATCCACAGAAGGTCCACCAAAGTAACCGCCAAAAGCCACCTGCTCCAACAATCAGTCCCGGTCAGCTTAGGAAAACTCATACCATGCAAACACGTTGCTTTAGTAATCCTTGAGTGTTTTTATGCGTGTTGTAATATCAATTGATGGATGTTTATTGTTAAACTCGTGACTCTGTTGCCACTAATTTTCAAACCTGGTGCATTCGGGTTCTACTGCCGCTAATTATAAACCGTGGCATTACAAATTTCTTGCCACGAATGATAAATTGTTTCAATAGGAAGCAATTGCCAATACGGATGATAAAATGTGGCAATAGAATGACAAAACGTTGCAGTATAAACATTTGGCTACGACTCAAAAAATGTTACATTAAAACACAATTGCCACATATGAGAAATCGTTGCAATACCAAACTATTCGCCACGGATGCAAAATCGTTGCGTTACCATACTAGTTCCAATGGATCCGAAATCATTGCAATACGATACTATTTGCCACGTATGTGGACTTGTTGCAATACCCAACTATACGCCACGGATACGAAATCGTTGCAGTACCAGACTAGTTCCCACGAATCTGAAATCGTTGCAATACGGTACTACTCGCCACGTTTGTTGACTCGTTGCAATAACCTACTATTTGCCACGGACGTTAAACCATCGCAGTATCATACTATTTGCCACGGTTGTGACATCGTTGCAGTACCATACTATTTGCCACGAATGTGAAACAGTTGCAATAGCGTGATATTCGTTGCAATATGGTAAATCGTCTCTACACAATAACTCGTTGCAATATGTTACTATTTGCCACAGCTATGAAAATCATTGCAATACTGTAGTATTTGCCACGAAAGTGAAAATTGTTGCAATGACATACTATTACCACGAACGCGAAATCGTTGCAATATAATGCTATTCGTTGCAATACGTTAAATCGTTGCAATACGCTAAACCGTTGAAATAACATACTATTTTTCATGAATGTGAAATCGTTACAATACCGTACTATTGCCACGCCTGTGAAATCGTTGCAACCACATACAATTACCACGAATGTGAAATCGTTGCAATACCATGCTATTTGTTGCAATACATTAAATCATCGCAATACGCTAAATCGTTGTAACAACATACTATTTGCCACGAATATGAAATCGTTGCAATACCGTACTATATGCCACGATCGTGAACCCGTTGCAATACCGTACAATTCGTTGTGATACGCTAAATCGTCGCAATACATGAAAACGTTGCAATAGAGTCCTATTTGCCACCGATATAAAATCGTTGCAATACCATACTATTCGCCACAGATGCCAAGGCGTCACAATAACCTATCGCCGCGGGAATTATTACAACGATTTGTAAAAACTATCGCCACGCTCTTTTTCGTTGCAACGGCGACCTATTGTGACGAAAAACAACCTATTGCGACAAATTTTTTCGTTGCGATAAACCGAAATCCTTGCACTGTGAGCACCTGGACAAATTCCATGATTAGAGGGAACTTAGTATTGGCATGGTCTTCAGGATGGTTTGATACTGGTAATGGTTATGAATGGTGATGGATTAAACTCTGGTATTGAATATGGATATTGGTTTATGATGATGGATGTGGAATATGGACTGGTATTATGATAACTACATGGCTTATGATTGGTTTATTTCATATACTTATAATATATTGCTTTTCAAATGTTTTAATGTACTTTTCAGCACTTAGCCATTATTATATTCGTCGTTTGCATCAGCTACATGTCATACTTTCCACACTTGCTGAGTACGACATGTACTCACCGTTGCAATCCCCCCAACAGTTGCAGGTCAGGATTGGGAGTTTAATGGCGATAATGCAGAGTTCTAGGCCGTGTCTACCATTAGCTTTGCCTGTGGTGTTGATTGGAGTTGTGCTACCCTATTGCTTATGTTGCCTAGCTGTTTAGTTTGCCTAATTAGTTTATTTCTGCTGCATTAGTTGAACTTGTCGTTAATGTTTATTTGAGCTTGTATTCGAGGATATTATTAATTGTGTAATAAAAGTACTTAATTAATCTTGTTTTGTGGTAATTATCTGTTTATCGTTTGTGATGCATTTGTGTATGTGTGTTGAACATCCTGGGCACACATACACTACACTTGGTTCATTTTTTGGAACCGGGTGTCACATAGGGGCTTCAATCGTGACTGGTTCTGCAGCCGGAGCTTCAATGACCTTCGACTCAAGTGTCAGAACTTCTAACACCACCGGCCCCGCAACAAGTTCTGGTGCAGTAACCGGAGCCTCAATAACCTCTAGCTCAAACGCCAGAGCTTCTGACATCTCCACCTCCTGTGTTGGAGCCTCAGCCACCGGCACTGTCGCTGGCGTTCATTACTTGCCCTGCAACTAATAACTCTCTTCGAGACGCGCTCCAGCTGATTTTAGTCAGACCGAACCGGTGAACCCTATCTTTGTCTAGTCTAGCGTCGCCACCTGCACGCGCCCTCCTAGTCTTGCTTGCTTCGATCATGGACTAAAAATCCTCTGCTGTACTACGAGTACGTAATGCCACTTATATGTGTACCTGACAGCTCATTTTAGGGTATGAACAGCAACAAATAAGTCAAAAATGTAACCCCCCCATCAAAATAGTTGTCATTCGGACAGTCCAAACTCGTAGTTCATTTTTAATTCATTTGTTGGTCTGATACGACAATTAATATAAACCAGGAGGGAGTACTACAGAACAAAATGGTGCTGGCACAACGCGGTCGTCCCACGCTCGTATTTGCCGCACTCGTCCTGAAGATGGTATGAACATCAGACTTTTCTTCTTTTCACACTATTTGTACATGATACCAAACTTGTTCAGGCGGTAATTTGCTTTAATCGTTTACCGTTTGAATCAATGTAACAGAAGGAAGGAAGCTAGGAAGAAGTGTGGCTAAAGGACTTAAGGTTGCCAGAATACGCTATGCATCCCAAGTTATTAGAACGGAGCATGTGAAGCTACCAATTCAGTTCTCCGCTAGGTTGGGTTCTGCGGTTGGTATTGATTAGCGGCACTTTGTAGATTATGTGGTTATGTTTACAAAAAGACATGCATCCCTCAGCGGTGCAAGGAAGTGGGCAGAAGTTGGCCATAGTAACAAGAGAGATATAGTACGAGACATTCTGGTTAGTGTTGTCACACCCCCACACAAGTATATTTTTTCTTGCAATCTCCATCCTGTACGTTTAAAGCAACTTGTTATACAAAGTACATGATTTCTGGGACATGGAGGACACACCGGAGAGCACAAGAAAAATTTTGAAAATTGCTGGTGAGCGCTACAAGGGGTGGCGCTCGACTTTGCATGCCACCTATAAGAGTTATTCTTCCGATGAAGAACGTATGCGAAACAAGCCTGCTGACGTAACGGCGCCCGAGTGGTTGCACCTAATAGAATACTTTGGGTCTGAGTGATTCAAGGTCAGCTAACTTTTTAATAGCTTCACATCATACAAAAAATATTTCATTTACTTTCATTCGTGGAATTAATTCTTAAAATTACTGCAGTCAATAAGCAGGACCAATTCTCAAAATTGAAGAAGACAAAATGTGTGTCACTTGCTCGGCTCCAAATCCTACGCCCAACTTAGTTACAAGAAGGTATGAAAAATAAATCACGCTTTTACTTTGCGCTGCAAACAATATGTATACCAACATGTTGAAGTTTACTTGTATTTTATGTAGCGAGACCCAGAGACCGGAGAAGAACCCGATGACATACAGCTGTGGGAGGCAAGCCATTTGTTGGAGAACGGTAACTGGGCAAACAAGCTGGCAGAAGTTGTACATGTGAGTAACACTTCAAACAATCCCCAATTAAATAAATATTTGTAGATTACCTCTGATTTTTCTTTTCGTATATAGATCAAGGCACATGCCCAAGTTGTCGACATGGAAGCTGAGTAGGGAGGCCTAATTCAAAATGAGGAGAGAAACCACATCTTCCAGCGTTGTTATAGATCCTAATCGGTTGTGCAGGATCACAAGTTTGGTGGCTTGGTTATATGGCTAACCCAACTGGTCCCGAACGTGAACGTATGCATATCCAGATGTCTGAACACCTCAACGACCAAGTTTGAAACTTAGAAGATAGAAATGCAGGCCTCAATCAAATAGTGCAGGAGTTGGAAGGAAGAAATGATAGCTTAAACACCCAGATGGATCGCATAAACCAGAAGAAAGAAGAGTTAAATGTTCAAGTCCAGAACTTACAAGGTCAGATAGCATCTGATCATGAACAGGCAGCTAAGGAAATGCAGGACATGTGCGCCCCAATGGTTGAAATGCACAAAATGATGTTGGCGACCAATCCACAGAAGGTCCACCAAAGTAACCGCCAAAAGCCACCTGCTCCAACAATCAAACCCGGTCAGCTTAGGAAAACTCTTACCATGCAAACACGTTTCTTTAGTAAACCTTGAGTGTTTTTATGCGTGTTGTAATATCAATTGATGGATGTTTATTGTTAAACTCGTGACTCTGTTGCCACTAATTTTCAAACCTGGTGCATTCGGGTTCTACTGCCGCTAATTATAAACCGTGGCATTACAAATTTCTTGCCACGAATGATAAATTGTTTCAATAGGAAGCAATTGCCAATACGGATGATAAAATGTGGCAATAGAATGACAAAACGTTGCAGTATAAACATTTGTCTACGACTCAAAAAATGTTACATTAAAACACCATTGCCACATATGAGAAATCGTTGCAATACCAAACTATTCGCCACGGATGCAAAATCGTTGCGTTACCATACTAGTTCCAATGGATCCGAAATCATTGCAATACGGTACTATTTGCCACGTATGTGGACTTGTTGCAATACCCAACTATACGCCACAGATACGAAATCGTTGCAGTACCAGACTAGTTCCCACGGATCTGAAATCGTTGCAATACGGTACTACTCGCCACGTTTGTTGACTCGTTGCAATAACCTACTATTTGCCACGGACGTTAAACCGTCGCAGTATCACACTATTTGCCACGGTTGTGACATCGTTGCAATATCATACTATTTGCCACGAGTGTGAAACAGTTGCAATAGCGTGATATTCGTTGCAATATGGTAAATCGTCTCTACACCATAACTCGTTGCAATATGTTACTATTTGCCACAGCTATGAAAATCGTTGCAATACTGTAGTATTTGCCACGAAAGTGAAAATTGTTGCAATGACATACTATTACCACGAACGCGAAATCGTTGCAATATAATGCTATTCGTTGCAATACGTTAAATCGTTGCAATACGCTAAACCGTTGAAATAACATACTATTTGTCACGAATGTGAAATCGTTACAATACCATACTATTGCCACGCCTGTGAAATCGTTGCAACCACATACAATTACCACGAATGTGAAATCGTTGCAATACTATGCTATTTGTTGTAATACATTAAATCATCGCAATACGCTAAATCGTTGTAACAACATACTATTTGCCACGATCGTGAACCCGTTGCAATACCGTACTATATGCCACGATCGTGAACCCGTTGCAATACCGTACAATTCGTTGCGATACGCTAAACCGTCGCAATACATGAAAACGTTGCAATAGAGTCCTATTTGCCACCGATATAAAATCGTTGCAATACCATACTATTCGCCACAGATGCCAAGGCGTCACAATAACCTATCGCCGCGGGAATTATTACAACGATTTGTAAAAACTATCGCCACGCTCTTTTTCGTTGCAACAGCGACCTATTGTGACGAAAAACAACCTATTGCGGCAAATTTTTTCGTTGTGATAAACCGGAATCCTTGCACTGTGAGCACCTGGACAACTTCCATGATTAGAGGGAACTTAGTATTGGCATGGTCTTCGGGATGGTTTGATATTGGTAATGGTTATGAATGGTGAAGGATTAAACTCTGGCATTGAATATGGATATTGGTTTATGATGATGGATATGGAATATGGACAGGTATTATGATAACTACATGGCTTATGATTGGTTTATTTCATATACTTATAATATATTGCTTTTCAAATGTTTTAATGTACTTTTCAGCACTTAGACATTATTATATTCGTCGTTTGCATCAGCTACATGTCATACTTTCCACACTTGCTGAGTACGACATGTACTCACCGTTGCAATCCCCCCCAACAGTTGCAGGTCAGGATTGGGAGTTTAATGGCGATAATGCGGAGTTATAGGCCGTGTCTACCATCAGCTTTGCCTGTGGTGTTGATTGGAGTTGTGCTACCCTATTGCTTATGTTGCCTAGCTGTTTAGTTTGCCTAATTAGTTTATTTCTACTGCATTAGTTGAACTTGTCGTTAATGTTTATTTGAGCTTGTATTCGAGGATATTATTAATTGTGTAATAAAAGTACTTAATTAATCTTGTTTTGTGGTAATTATCTGTTTATCGTTTGTGATGCATTTGGGTATGTGTGTTGAACATCCTGGGCACACATACACTACACTTGGTTCATTTTTTGGAACCGGGTGTCACATAGGAGCTTCAATCGTGACTGGTTCTGCAGCCGGAGCTTCAATGACCTTCGACTCAAGTGTTAGAACTTCTAACACCACCGGCCCCGCAACAAGTTCTGGTGCAGTAACCGGAGCCTCAATAACCTCTAGCTCAAACGCCAGAGCTTCTGACATCTCCACCTCCTGTGTTGGAGCCTCAGCCTCCGGCACTGTCGCTGGCGTTCATTAGTTGTCAGCCTCCGGCACTGTCCCTGGCGTTCATTACTTGCCCTGCAACTAATAATTCTCTTCGAGACGCGCTCCAGCTGATTTCAGTCAGACCGAACCGCCGAACCCTATCTTTGTCTAGTCTAGCATCGCCAGCTGCACGCGCCCTCCTAGTCTTGCTTGCTTCGATCATGGACTAAAAATCCTCTGCTGTACTACGAGTGCGTAATGCCACTTATATGTGTACCTGACGGCTCATTTTAGGGTATGAACAGCAACAAATAAGTCAAAAATGTAACCCCCCCCATCATAATAGTTGTCATTCGGATAGTCCTAACTCGTAGTTCATTTTTAATTCATTTGTTGGTCTGATACGACAATTAATATAAACCAGGAGGGAGTACTACCGAACAAAATGGTGCTGGCACAACGCGGTCGTCCCACGCTCGTATTTGCCGCACTCGTCCTGAAGATGGTATGAACATCAGACTTTTCTTCTTTTCACACTATTTGTACATGATACCAAACTTGTTCAGGCGGTAATTTGCTTTAATCGTTTACCGTTTGAATCAATGTAACAGAAGGAAGGAAGCTAGGAAGAAGTGTGGCTAAAGGACTTAAGGTTGCCAGAATACGCTATGCATCCCAAGTTAGTAGAACGGAGCATGTGAAGCTACCAATTCAGTTCTCCGCTAGGTTGGGTTCTGCGGTTGGTATTGATTAGCGGCACTTTGTAGATTATGTGATTATGTTTACAAAAAGACATGCATCCCTCAGTGGTGCAAGAAAGTGGGCAGAGGTTGGCCATAGTAACAAGAGAGATATAGTACAAGACATTCTGGTTAGTGTTGTCACACCCCCACACAAGTATTTTTTTCTTCTAATCTCCATCCTGTACGTTTACAGCAACTTGTTATACAAAGTACATGATTCCTGGCACATGGAGGACAAACCAGAGAGCGCAAGAAATATTTTGAAAATTGCTGGTGAGCGCTACATGGGGTGGCACTTGACTTTGCATGCCACCTATAAGAGTTATTCTACCGATGAAGAACGTATACGAAACAAGCCTACTGACGTAATGGCGCCCGAGTGGTTGCACCTAATAGAATACTATGGGTCTGAGTGATTCAAGGTCAGCTAACTTTTTTATAGCTTCACATCATACAAAAAATATTTCATTTACTTTCATTCGTGGAATTAATTCTTAAAATTACTGAAGTCAATAAGAGGACTAATTCTCAAAATCGAAGAAGACAAAAGGCGTGTCACTTGCTTGGCTCCAAATCCTACGCCCAACTTAGTTACGAGAAGGTATGAAAAATAAATCACGCTTTTACTTTGCGCTGCAAACAATATGTATACCGACATGTTGAAGTTTACTTGTATTTTATGTAGCGAGACCCAGAGACCGGAGAAGAACCCGATAACATACAACTGTGGGAGGCAAGCCATTTGTTGGAGAATAGTAACTGGGCAAACAAGCAGGCAGAAGCTGGACATGTGAGTAACACTTCAAACAATCCCCAATTAAATAAATATTTGCAGATTACCTGTGATTTTTCTTTTCGTATATAGATCCAGGCACGTGCCCAAGCTGTCGACATAGAAGCTGAGCAGGGAGGCCCAATTCCAAATGAGGAGAGAAACCACATCTTCCAGCATTGTTATAGATCCTCAATCGGTTGTGCAAGATCACAAGTTTGGGGGCTTGGTTATATGGCTAACCGAACTGGTCCTGAACGTGAACGTATGCATATCCAGATGTCTGAACACCTCAACGACCAAGTTTGAAACTTAGAAGATAGAAATGCAGGCCTCAATCAAATAGTGCAGGAGTTGGATGGAAGAAATGATAGCTTAAACACCTAGATGGACCGCATAAACCAGAATAATGAAGAGTTAAACGTTCAAGTCCAGAACTTACAAGGTTAGATAGCATCTGATCCTGAATAGACAGCTAAGGAAATGCTGGACATGTGCGCCCCAATGGCTAAAATGCACAAAATGATGTTGGCGACCACTCCACAGAAGGTCCACCAAAGTAACTGCCAAAAGCCACCTGCTCCAACAATCAGTCCCGATCAGCTTAAGAAAACTCTTAGCATGCAAACACGTTGCTTTAGTAATCCTTGAGTGTTTTCATGCGTGTTGTAATATCAATTGATGGATATTTATTGTTAGTCTCGTGACTCTGTTGCCACTAATTTCAAACCTAGTGCAATCGGGTTCTACTGCCGCTAATTATAAAACGTGGCATTACAAATTTCTTGTCACGGATGATAAATTGTTGCAATAGGAAGCTATTGCCAATACGGATGATAAAATGTGGCAATAGAATGACAAAACGTTGCAATATAAACATTTGGCAACGACTCAAAAAATGTTGCATTAAAACACTATTGCCACATATAAGAAATCGTTGCAATACCAAACTATTCGCCATGGATGCAAAATTGCCGCGGTACCATACAAGTTCCAACAGATCCGAAATCGTTGCAATATGGTACTATTTGCCACGTATGTGGACTCGTTGCAATACCCAACTATTCGCCACGGATACAAAATCGTTCCAGTACCAGACTAGTTCCCACGGATCTGAAATCGTTGCAATACGGTACTATTCGCCACGTTCGTTGACTCATTGCAATAACCTACTATTTGCCACGGACGTTAAACCATCACAGTATCATAATATTAGCCACGGCTGTGACATCGTTGCAGTACCATACTATTTGCCACGAATGTGAAATCGTTGCAATACCGTGATATTCGTTGCAATATGGTAAATCGTCTATACACCATAACTCATTGCAATATGTTACTATTTGCCACGACTGTGAAAATCATTACAACACTGTAGTATTTGCCATGAATGTGAAAATCATTGCAATGACATACTATTACCACGAACGCAAAATCGTTGCAATACTATGCTATTCGTTGCAATACGTTAAATCATTGCAATATGCTAAACCGTTGAAATAACATACAATTTCTCGCGAATGTGAAACCGTTACAATAATGTACTATTGCCACGCTTGTGAAATCATTGCAACCACATACAATTACCACGAATGTGAAATCGTTGCAATACCATGCTATTTGTTGCAATACATTAAATCATCGCAATACGCTAAATCATTGTAACAACATACTATTTGCCACGAATATGAAATCGTTACAATATCGTACTATTTGCCACGATCGTGAACCCGTTGCAATACCGTACAATTCATTGCGATACGTTAAATCATCGTAATACATGAAAACGTTGCAATAGTATCCTATTTGCCACCGATATAAAATCATTGCAATACCGTACTATTTGCCACGGATGCCAAGGCGTCACAATAACCTATCGCCGCGGGAATTATTACAACGATTCGTAAAAACTATCGCCACGCTCTTTTTCGTTGCAACAGCAACCTATTGCGACGAAAAACAACCTATTGCGATGAATTTTTTTCATTGCGATAAATCGGAATCCTTGCACTGTGAGCACCTGGACAACTTCCATGATTAGAGGGAACTTGGTATTGGCATGGTCTTTGGGATGGTTTGATACTGGTAATGGTTATGAATGGTGATGGATTAAATTCTGGTATTGAATATGGATATTGGTTTATAATGATGGACATGGAATATGGACTGGTATTATGATAACTACGTGGCTTATGATGGGTTTATTTCATATACTTATAATATATTGCTTTTCAAATGTTTTAATGTACTTTTCAGCACTTAGCCATTATTATATTTGTTGTTTGCATCAGCTACATGTCATACTTTCCACACTTGCTGAGTACGACATACACTCAACCTTGCAATCCTCCCAACAGTTGCAGGTCAGGATTGCGAGTTTAATGGCGATAATGCGGAGTTCTAGGCTGTGTCTACCATCATCTTTACCTGTGGTGTTGATTGGAGCTGCGCTACTCTATTGCTTATGTTGCCTAGCTGTTTAGTTTGCCTAAATAGTTTATTTCTGCTGCATTAGTTGAACTTGTCGTTAATGTTTATTAGAGCTTGTATTTGAGGATATTATGAATTGTGTAATAAAAGTACTTAATTAATCTTGTTCTGTGGTAATTATCTGTTTATCGTTAGTGATGCATTTGTGTATGTGTGTTGAACATCCTGGGCACACATATACTACACTTGGTTCATTTTTTGGAACCGGGTGTCACATAGGGGCTTCAATCGTGACTGGTTCTGCAGCCAGAGCTTCAATGACCTTCGACTCAAGTGTCGGAACTTCTAACACCACCGGCCCCACAACCACTTCTGGTGCAGGAACCGGAGCCTCGATAACCTCTGACTCAAACGCCAGAGCTTCCGACATCTCCACCTCCCGCGTTGGAGCCTCAGCCTCCAGCGCTGTCGCTGGCGTTCATTTACTTGCCCTGCAACTAATAATTCTATTCGAGACGCGCTCCAGCTAATTTTAGTCAGACCGAACCGGCAAACCCTATCTTTGTCTAGTCTAGCGTTGCCAGCTGCATGCCCCCTCCTAGTCATGCCTGCTTCGCTCATGGACTGAAAATCCTCTGTAGTACTACGAGTGCGTAATGCCACTTACATGTGTACCTGATGGCTCATTTTAGGGTATGAACAGCAACAAAGAAGTCAATAATGTAACCCCCCCCCCCCATCAAAATAGTTGTCATCCGGATAGTCCTAACTCGTAGTTCATTTTTAATTCATTTGTTGGTCTAATACGACAATTAATATAAACCAGGAGGGAGTACTACAAAAAAAAATGGTGCTAGCACGACGCGGTCTTCCCACGCTCGTATTTGCCGCACTCGTCCTGAAGATGGTATGAACACCAGACTTTTCTTTTTTTCCACACTATTTTTACATGATACTAAACTTGTTTAGGCAGTAATTTGCTTTAATCGTTTACCGTTTGAATCAATGTAACAGAAGGAAGGAAGCTAGGAAGAAGTGTGGCTAAAGGACTTAAGGTTGCCAGAATACGCTATGCATCCCAAGTTAGTCGAACGGAGCATGTGAAGCTACCAATTCAGTTCTCCGCTAGGTTGGGTGCTGCAGTTGATATTAATTAGTGGCACTTTGTCGATGACGTGGTTATGTTTACAAAAAGACATGCATCCCTCAGCGGTGCAAGGAAGTAGGCAAAGGTTGGCCATAGTAACAAGAGAGATATAGTGCAAGACATTCTGGTTAGTGTTGTCACACCCCCACACAAGTATATTTTTTCTTGCAATCTCCATCCTGTACGTTTACATCAACTTGTTATACAAAGTACATGATTCCTGGGACATGGAAGACACAACGGAGAGCGCAAGAAAAATTTTTAAAATTACTGGTGAGCGCTACAAGGGGTGGCGCTCGACTTTGCATGCCACCTATAAGAGTTATTCTATCGATGAAGAACGTATACGAAACAATCCTGCCGACGTAACGGTGCCCGAGTGGTTGCACCTAATAGAATACTTTGGGTCTGAGTGATTCAAGGTCAGCTAAAATTTTAATAGCTTCACATCATACAAAAAATATTTCATTTACTTTCATTCGTGGAATTAATTCTTAAAATTACTGCAATCAATAAGCAGGACCAATTCTCAAAATCGAAGAAGACAAAAGGCATGTCACTTGCTTGGCTCCAAATCCTACGCCCAACTTAGTTACGAGAAGGTGTGACAAATAAAGTACATTTTTACTTTGTGTTGCAAACAATATGTATACCGACATGTTGAAGTTTACTTGTATTTAACTGTTGGAGAACGGTATCTGGGCAAACAAGCTGGCAGAAGCTGTACATGTGAGTAACACTTCAAACAATCCCCAATTAAATAAATATTTGCAAATTACCTGTGATTTTTCTTTTTGTATATAGATCCAGGCACGTGCTCAAGTGGACGACATGGAAGCTGAGTAGGGAGGCCCAATTCCAAATGAGGAAAGAAACCACATCTTCCAGCGTTATTATAGATCCTCAATCGGTTGTGCGGGATCACAAGTTTGGGGGCGTGGTTATATGGCTAACCCAACTGGCCCCGAACGTGAACGTATGCATATCCAGATGTCTGAACACCTCAACGACCAAGATTGAAACTTAGAAGATAGAAATGCAAGCCTCAATCAAATAGTGCAAGAGTTGGAAGGAAGAAATGATAGCTTAAACACCCAGATGGACCGCATAAACCAGAAGAATGAAGAGTTAAACGTTCAAGTCCAGAACTTAAAAGGTCAGATATCATCTGATCGTGAACAGACAGCTAAGGAAATGCAGGACATGCGCGGCCCAATGGCTGAAATGCACAAAATGATGATGGCGACCACTCCACAGAAGGTCCACCAGAAGAACCTCCAAAAGCCACCTGCTCCAACAATCAGTCCCGTTCAGCTTAGGAAAACTCTTAGCATGCAAACACGATGTTTTAGTAATCCTTGAGTGTTGTTATGCGTGTTGTAATATCAATTGATGGGTGTTTATTGTTAAACTCGTGACTCTGTTGCCACTAATTTTCAAACCTGGTGCATTCGGGTTCTACTGCCGCTAATTATAAAACGTGGCATTACAAATTTCTTGTCACAAATGATAAATTGTTGCAATAGGAAGCTATTGCCAGTACGGATTATAAAATGTGGCAATAGAATGACAAAACGTTGCAGTATAAACATTTGGCAACGACTCAAAAAATGTTGCATTAAAACACTATTGCCACATATAAGAAATCGTTGTAATACCAAACTATTCGCCACGGATGTGAAATCGTTGCGGTACCATACTTGTTCCAACGGATCTGAAATCGTTGCAATACGGTACTATTTGCCACGTTTATGGACTCGTTGCAATACCCAACTATTCGCCACGAATAAAAAATCGTTGCAGTACCAGACTAGTTCCCACGGATCTGAAATCGTTGCAATACGGTACTATTCACCATGTTTGTTGACTCGTTGCAATAACCTACTATTTGCCACGGACGTTAAACCGTCGCAGTATCATACTATTTGCCACGGCTGTGACATCGTTGCAGTAACATACTATTTGCCACGAATGTGAAATCATTGTAATACCGTGATATTCGTTGCAATATGGTAAATCATCGCTACACTATAACTCGTTGCAATATGTTACTATTTGCCACGGCTGTGAAAATCGTTGCAATATTGTAGTATTTGCCACGAAGGTGAAAATCGTTGCAATGACATACTATTACCACGAACGCGAAATCGTTGCAATACGTTAAATCATCGCAATACGCTAAACCGTTGCAATAACATACTATTTGCCACAAATATGAAATCATTACAATACCGTAATATTGCCACGCCTGTGAAATCGTTGCAACCACATACAATTACCACGAATGTGAAATCGTTGCAATACCATATTATTTGTTGCAATACGTTAAATTGTCGCAATACGCTAAATCGTTGTAACAACATACTATTTGCCACGAATACGAAATCGTTGCAATACCGTACTATTTGCCATGATCGTGAACCCGTTGCAATACCGTACAATTCGTTGTGACACGTTAAATTGTCGCAATACATGAAAACATTACAATAGCGTCCTATTTGCCACCGATGTAAAATCGTTGCAATACCATACTATTCAGCACGGATGCCAAGGCTCGCAATAACCTATCGCCGCAGGAATTATTACGACGATTCGTAAAAACTATCGCCACACTCTTTTTTGTTGCAACAGCGACCTATTGCGACAAAAAACAACCTATTGCAACGAATTTTTTCGTTGCGATAAATCGGAATCCTTGCACTGTGAGCATCTGGACAACTTCCATGATTAGAGGGAACTTGGTATTGGGATGGTCTTTGGGATGGTTTCATACTGGTAATAGTTATGAATGGTGATGGATTAAACTCTTGTATTGAATATGGATATTGGTTTGTGATGATGGATATGGAATATGGACTGGTATTATTATAACTACATGGCTTATGATGGGTTTATTTCATATACTTATAATATATTGCTTTTCAAATGTTTTAATGTACTTTTAAGCACTTAGCCATTATTATTTTCGTCGTTTGCATCAACTACATGTCATACTTTCCACACTTGCTGAGTACGACATGTACTCACCCTTGCAACCCCCCCCCCCCCAATAGTTGCAGATGAGGATTGGGAGTTTAATGGCGATACAGCGGAGTTCTAGGATGTGTATACCGTCAACTTTGTCTGTGGTGTTGATTGGAGCTGCGCTACCCTATTGCTTATGTTGCCTAGCTGTTTAGTTTGCCTAATTAGTTTATTTCCACTGCATTAGTTGAACTTGTCGTTTATGTTTATTATAGCTTGTATTTGAGGATATTATGAATTGTGTAATAAAAGCACTTAATTAATCTTGTTCTATGGTAATTATCTGTTTATTGCTTGTGATGCATTTGTGTATGTGTGTTGAACATCCTGGGCACACATATACTACACTTGGTTCATATTTCGAAACTAGGTATCACACCGGGGCTTTAATCATGACTGGTTCTACAGCCTGAGCTTCAATGACCTCCGCCTCAAGTGTCAGAACTTCTAACACCACCGGCCCCGCGACAACTTCTTGTGCAGGAACCGGAGCCACAATAACCTCTGGCTCAAACGTCGGAGCTTCCGACATTTCCACCTCCCGCGTTGGAGCCTCAGCCTCCAGCGCTGTTGCTGGAGTTGCTTCTTCAACTTCTCCCCCGTGGTCCGGCGATACCACGGGAGCTTCCGGTGAAGACTCTAAATCAAAATCCACGACAGCTTGCGTCGGGGCTGCCGTGACTTCTGCCACCACTTGAGGAAGAGGCTCAATGGTAGAAGCCGGAACTTAGGCATGCGCAGCCACAATCGTTGCAACAGAAGCTGAAGTCACTGACTCCTTTCTTGGCACCCTGGAAATAAAGGGACAAGAAGATTAAAAACATAACAAAAACAAGACTAACATTTCAGGGTGAGCCCACGATGCTTACCTAGGGATGCTACCGCCCCAGTAGCCGCGAATCCTCTTCTTCTGAGGCTTGTGGTTAGATCCCACCAAGTCTGGTGAGACAACAACTTCGGACCTCAGCTGGGGACCACTTGCGGCAGCCGGAGTATTCTCAGCTGGAACTTCCCTCGGTCGGGAAGAACTTCAAGACCTGGAGCTCTTAGACGGCATAGAGGATGGAGTTGACTGTCCGGAGCTAGTGCCTCTCAAAGACGCCTGCGCTGGAGGTGTAGTTGCAGAAGATCTCCCTCGCTGGGGAGAAGGGGCTATTGTAGAGGGAGCGGGCTTGATGGACCTCCCATCAACAGGCTTCAATTTTCTCTTCTGGCTGGAAGGTTCGGCTGGTTGCTTGCCCTTGCCCTTGCCGATGTCTTCAATCCTCTAGCTCGAAGCACAGGCAGCCACCTCTTCAGAAGCTCTGGGGATTACCACCCTAGAGGTCTGGTGCTTCTCCACTTCACCCAAGTCATCAAGCTCCGACATCTTTCTCCGAAGCTCCTTGCTGATCTCTAGTATCATGTTTAAGGGAAGAAAAGCAGCCGACAGTGCCAAGTTGTCGCCGTCGACAAGCCCATTCTAAACTTCTTGAGATGGAGCTTCAAAGCTTCATCATCCAAGTTGGATTTCAAACCAGTTTCAATCCGGTCATCGTCCATCACACTGTTTAAAGCCCAAGCGAGCTTCTCCCTCTTCCTCATCGGAGCCCATTTGTTCACCAAGAAATTCCCGAAGACAAACTAGGGGGTCACTCCACCCTCCACGCATTCTTGGATCCTGGTCAGGACAGGGTTAAATGCATTCGACAACTTTAGAACTATACCCCAGGCATCAGTATCAACGTTGGGGAGTCCTTGAGGCAGCTCCAACCTGTTGTTCTCCTCCACTGCAATGATGACCCAATCCTTATTCCAGTCCTCCCATTTGCCGGTGCGAAATGACTTCAAGTACTTGAAGGGGCTGTTCTTGCGCTTCATGAAATAGTAGAAGCCAAGAAGCTTAGTCCCCTTGCCGATGGTACGAACTGTGAAGAAGGTACAAAACAGCTCGATGTAGGGGGGAACACCCACCCACATCTCGCAGATGTGGACGAAGGTTGCGACCAGCAGAAGAGAATCGGGGCCAAAATGAGACAGTTGGAAGCCGTAGAAGTCCAGTAGTATTAAGAGGAAGCTTGAAAAAGGTGGGATCAATCCCACCATGGCGTACGGTGAGAAGTACACCATGTCGCCATTGCACTCCTTCTTGAATGGGAGCTTGCCAGCGCAGATCAAGTGGTTGAAGGAGTCACTGGACCACCCCATATAGGTCCGAACCTTCATCAGATCGTCCTTGCTCTTGAGGCGGCTCTTGGGAAGACCCAACTCCATCGCGACAAAGTGGAGCAAAGGAAGGGAAAGCTAGGCGGTGTTTGGGAGGCTCTGAGCGAAAGTTTGATCGAAAGCATAAAGAGTCCTCAAATTGTACATACTTTCCTTCTTAAGTAAGCCTCCATGATGCTTGGATGGAAACCACAACGAGAGCAGGGTCACATTTCAAAAATCTACAACGTCAATGACAAATGGGCCCGGGGTCACCCTAACAAAGAGGTCGAGGTTATTACTCCAGGCAAACCGTTGTCATGATGGGCGGCGGGAAACCCAAAGGCGGCACCCTAAAAAGGCGCTTGGAACCGATACAGTTTACGTATTGGGAACAGGCGATCCTCAATTGCGTAAGATCCGCACTCAAAGATCTCATCTGCCGCATTCATAACAAGCCACGCGACGTGGGTTTAATCCCGGACCGTCGCCCCAATGACACATCAGAAGACTTTTGAAGATGAAGCAAGAGAATCGAGAATGGATCCACCTCCATTAGAATAACTTAACCCAAAGGATTTCTCCCAGAGGTGCGCCTGGGGGCCACTATCGGTACCCTACGCACCAGGTACCCCACGGTACCGCAAGAAGTGCAAGAGTGTTCCACCTCTCAAAGTTGAAGGCCACCTCAGGCCCCACATGTCACACTACACCGGACCTGCATCCATCATATGGGTAGCTTCGGGGTTGACACGTGTGATGTAAGTCCGGAGCTAAACTCCCAACATAGGGAAGCCCCGCAATCAAAACGTGTATAATGACCCAGGACCTAAACCCCAGCAAAGGGTAGCTTCGGTGCGCCACGTGTATAGCGGTTCCGTAGCTACCTCCCAGCAAGGGGAAGCTCCGAAGCTGCCACGTGTGGAGCTTCCGGACCTACACCACCAATGAGTGCACTAGCGGATCTCCAACAGTACAAACATTAAAGGGACAATTAAAATGACAGTTACAAGACCTGATTATGTGTCATTAATGTTGTATTAATGACACATGATCAGAACACAGTTAATAGGGGTAACGCAGCCATTAAGGCACGTTATCACACTATTAACCACGCTTAATGCTCATAGACAGTGTAGTAGGCAATTGAATACGTCGGGGCCACATGTCGGGCCAGGCAAATGTTGTAATGGCCAGTCCTTAGACTATAATGTAGGATCTATGATCAAGTCAAAAGCTACCAGAGGGGGGAGAATGGTTATTAAAAAATCATACACGGCGGATACAATTAAATCCCAACCCCTTCAGCAGAAAAACGATATGTTAAAGAAATTGTGTGTGACACTAATCTAAATGTGTTTCACCGTGACAAAAATGATATATATAAGAGAGAATCAAGTCACAAAGACGACACAACAAGAATCACTCAAATCTGTCGAGAGAAACTCAAGTTAGGATTGAAAGATCGAACAAAGGTCAATCTGTCCTACCCGAGAAAAACAGTAGTGCTGCGCAGAAACTCGACAAGAAAAACTTGTCTGGAACAAGTCAGACGAACAAGGCACAAAAGTTACTTTGAACTACGAATTTTATTCAATAGAACACAAGAGGAATGGTCCCAAAGGATTCTGCCACGAGCTCTGGCCTCCCTTGCTTATATAACCAGCCCTTAGGCCAACCCAATCTCAACTAGGACTCTAATCCTACTCAAATCACGAATCGAAACTTTCCATAACAACTTAGGACTCTTCTATACGCAGATAGAAGCAATCTCAAGACTTCCAAACACCTTAGGAACGTATCTCACATTCCTAAAACAAATCAAATTCGTGACCCACACAAAATCCTATTATAACCAACTCAAAACTTTTCATATTTGAGTCAAACACGACTCAGCCGCAGCCTGAGTCCATAACATAGTCGGTTGGACCTTTCCGACCAATTCTTTACGTCCACATCTCTTTATCACGCCTCAGAACCATGTAGCCACGTCCATGCACTACTTGCATACGTGCAAACATATTCCAAAGACGTCCACGATACCTTCATATGCATTGTTCTTGATTCAAACATGCTGTGCAACCTCCCGATTAACTCAACCACAATTCCTACCGAACTTGGTTGTTGAACCTCATCTACTCCTCAAGACTAGTTCAATGGATCTCGTCACCAGCCAAGTCTTGAACTCAAGCAACACCTGCACATGAACAAACAACCAATTCGTACGAGCCCAAGTCCGCGACTTGACTCTGGTTAGTTCCAAAACTACAACATCTTACGTGAGCACCTCACATAAGCATGTTGCAAAGCATAGAAAAAATGATATCATCCATATAAACCAAAATGCATCAAAACTTAGTAAAAGAATACTAAACAACCTTTCCAACAATGTAAAGCAAGTTCGAGACAATTCACAGTAAAAGCGGAACATTACGATCAAGCTCCGAACCTTGCCAAATCTAACCGGAGCTTTAGCCGGAGCTTACCAAAGCTAATCAGACCTAGAGTAGGACCTTGATGATAAAGGTGTTTTGGTAGTATTCAAAACTTTTATCGCCATAGACAATGTATTCAACACACATAGGTATCACAATCTCCCCCTTCATGAATGCATTGGCAACACCATTTAAAATCAAAATATTGGCTTATTCACATTAGAAGTTTTGAAAACAATTTATCCCCCTATCTGAAAATCAAATGAGATAGAAATAAATTTCTCCCCCAGTACATATTTCTCCCCCTTGCATACTTATTTTTAAAAATTCACAATATTATCTCTCCCCCTTTGACAATGAATTCAGCAAGGTCGAAAAGAGAAATTTTAATTGTTATGAGCATATTATAACATATACATATAAAGCAAAGCTCATCCAAGTCATACTATCAAGTAACTTAAACTATCACATCAATGAAATACATAAAGTAGTGTAAGCCATGCTAGAGATCAAATGTAATTTCCAATTTAGCAAGTTATTATCTCACAAACTTAACTATTTCATAACCTGAAAGCATGACACTTGTTGCTGCATTTTATTATTTTTCAAAGCACAAATTTAGATCATATGATATTTGCAAGAGATTATATGCGCATCTGCCTTATTCTAACCGACCAAGCCAAGCCTATGCCATTTGACAATAAGAAGCTTAAGGACATGGTTTTAGTCATTAACAACTTCTTCCAAGTTCATATCTAAGTGCAATGATAAGCCATCTCAAAAGAAGAAGTGCGATGCATGCATATTCTTTTGATCTTTTCTCAATTTATATTTTTTCATAAAGACTCAACATGTGAGTTGATTACTTGATTAATCATTTATAATTAAAAGAACTTGTGAGCATGCACCAAGTTCAAAACAGCAAGAAAGTTCGACCATGACCAGATTTAGTGTAAGTAATTATTCCAATTATTAGACATGGCAAAAACTACAAAATGTATAACACGAGTAATGCAGTAAGAGCTTTCAGCATGTAAAAGGAATCACAAAGTCATATATGTATGAAATTCTATGCTCATATTATTTTAATTTCAGATTCACACATAGACTTCTCAAGTTTCAAAACTCCCCCTCAATGTAAGCCATGAGGATGCATAACCCCTATTTCACTACGAATAAAACAAAAACGAGTGAAATCCAAAGGTTTTGTACAAATGTCAACCAATTGTTGTTTGGTATCTACATGGTGAAGCACAATGTTTCCTTTTTCAACATTATCACGGAGAAAGTGATACCTAATGATAATGTGCTTAGTTCTAGAATATTGTACGGGGTTTTTAGCAATGCAAATGGCACTAGCGTTATCACAAAACAGTGGAACACTATCTAGATCAACCCCATAGTCCTTAAGTGTTTGAACAATCTAAAGAATTTGTGAGCAAGCACTAGCAGTAGCTACATATTCAGATTCTGCTGGAGATTGTGCAATTGAGTTTTGTTTTCTAGAGGACCAAGCAACAAGTGAATTACCAAGAAAATGACAAGCACCAAATGTACTTTTCCTATCAATCCTACAACCCCCAAAATCAGCATCCAAAAAAGCTTTCAAAGTAATGGTTGAGGAAGAAGGAAGAAAAATGCCAAATTCTTGAGTTCCATGTAAGTACTTGAGAATCCTTTTGACGGCTTGACGATGTGAAGCACGTGGGGAGGCTTGATACCGTGCACAAAGACATACGATGAATTGTATGTCTGGTCTTGATGTTGTGCGGTACAAAAGAAAGCTGATCATGCTTCTATATTCTTTTTGATCCACGGGTTCACCATCTTCATCAAGTTCAAGTGTTGTTGCTGTTCCCATTGGTGTTCGAAGAGGCTTGCTTTTGTTCATGTTGAAGCGCCTTAGGAGGTCTTTTGTATACATTGTTTGATGCACAAAGGTACCCTCCTTGGTTTGCTTGATTTGCAGCCCCAAAGAGTTCGTGAGTTCTCCCATCATAGTCATCTCAAATTTTGAACTCATCGTAGCTGAAAACATGGACACAAAATCATGAGAAGCACAACCAAAGATAATATCATCCACATACACTTGAACGAATAATGAGTCATTGCCATGCTTAACCACAAAAAACGTTTTATCAACCTTGCCCATGGTAACCCCCTTTTCAAGTAAGAATGTTTTTAACCTATCATACCATGCTCTAGGGGCTTGTTTGAGACCGTACAAGGCTTTGGACAGTTTGTAATCGTGATTAGGAAAATATGGATTTTCAAAACCCGGTGGATGTCTGACATAAACCTCCTCATCTATGTCGCTACTAAGAAAAGCACTTTTAACATCCATTTGATATAGCTTAAAACCTTTAGATGCAGCAAAAGCTAACAAAATTCTTATGGCTTCTAATCTAGCAACAGGAGCAAAAATTTCATCAAAATCTAGACCTTCAACTTGAGTGAAACCTTGAGCAACCAACCTAGCCTTATTCCTAACCACAACCCCATCCTCACTTTGTTTATATTTAAACGCACATTTAGTTCCAATTAAAGTGTGAGCTTGAGGTGGAGGTACAATTTTCCAAGCATTATTTCTTTCAAAATTTTCTAACTCTTCTTGCATGGCAATAATCCAAGATTCATTAGTGAGTGCGTGTGATATATCTTTGGGTTCAAAAGAAGCAACAAATGCATAATGAGCATGAGAGTTTATATCGCAAAACCTAGACCGTGTGACTCGTTCATGCAACATTCCAATCATTTGTTGTGGAGTATGACTTTTGGGCACCTAGATGGGAGTGGACACTTCAGAAGCTTCTTCTTCTTCATGTTCAACACAAATTGATGAGCTTGTGACTTGAGGATGATCTGGATCAGCAATGATGGTTGTCGGTGCTGGTTGAGAATTAACATCCGGAGCTGAACCAAAGTCATTAGCTGCTGAATTTTCGGGCAGCAGCTCCACTTCTTCCTCATCTTCAACGAAAATGCTCTCCCCGTGCGGATATGGATCCGGACCTGCAATGTTTGAGCTTGTACCTGTGCTAACGTCATCAAAAGACACTTCACAAGTTTCCACAATTTTGTTAGTTCTATGTAAAAGCACACGGTAGCCTCTAGTATGAGATGGATAACCAAGAAACAAGCCATCAACGGATCTAGTATCAAATTTCTCAAGATTACCATGTTTCTTAACAAAGCATTTGCAACCAAAGACCCGAAAGTATGTAACACTAGGCCTATGTCCAAACCGAAGCTCATATGGTGTTTTACCTAGCTTAGCGTGCAAGAAAACACGATTTGAGACATAATAAGCAGTTGCAATCGCATCAGCCCAAAATTTCCTAGGAGGTTGATATTCATCAAGCATAGTCTTATACATCTCAACTAAGGTTCTGTTCTTTCTTTCTACAACACCATTTTGTTGAGGTACATATGGTGAAGAAAATTTATGATCTATTCCATTTTCAGCAGAAAAGTGATCAAAAGATTGATTTTTAAATTTGGTTCCGTTATCGTTCCTAATTGCTTTTAAAGATCCTGGGTGATCAATTGATAATCTAAGAAAATAAGTTCTAAAGTGACTAAAAGCTTCATTCTTAGATGCCATAAAGTAACCCAAAAGTATCTAGAATAATCATCAACAATCACAAGATAATACTATTTACCTCTAAAGGATTGAAAGCGTGAAGGTCCTACAGTGTCAAGGTGCAAAAGTTGACCCGGTTCAGTTGTCATGATCATTGTGAGAGGAGTATGTGAACCTGCAACCATCTTAGCATGTCTACAAGAAGAGCACACAATTTCTTTGTCTCCTTTAAGCTTAGGCAGCCCACGTATGCGATCAAGAGCACTAACATGCGTTAGAGGATCAAAGCCTACGTGATCAAGTCTACGATGCCAAAAATATAAGTCCATTGAATCATTAGCAACTAGACACCTATGCTTGGAAGAAAACAGATCAACATTAGCTTTAATCTTCCAAACCGAGACATGTTAAAAATAATCTCACTTTTTGAATTTACAACTTTGCAACAATTTTTAGTGAAAATAATTTCCAGATTTTCATCTAGCAGTTGTGAAACAGAAAGCAAGTTGTGTTTCAAACTTTTAACAAGTGCCACATCCTTCAAAGTGTAAGGATCATTTACTCTAACTGAACCCTTAGCAATTATAGGAGTTGAAGAATTATCAGCAAACGTAACATTCTCTACACGTGATATAAAAGAGAGTGAGGAGAACCATTCTCTATTACCGGTCATGTGGCGTGAGCAACCTGAATCCAAAATCCAAATGTGCTCCTTCCTCAAGCGTGTAACCTACATAGAAGAGCAATACGTCGATGACTCAATACTGGGGTTAGTCAAAAGGCATTTAGGAATCAAGTACTGAGTCACACGACGCCCAGCAGGAATAACACGCGAAAGCTGAGACAAAACAACAGGTTTATGAGCCAAACCTTGAGGATTTTTGTACCCAACTACTGACCTACGAGGTGTTACATGTGTAGCATGAACCATAGGTTTGGGAGCAAACTTTCCATGTTTTCGACTCATTACAGCAGATTTCATGTTCCTCTCATTTGGTTTAGCAAGTGCAGCAAATTTTGCATGAAAGTTATGAGATCTAGCAATCATTCTTTCCTTTCTCTGTTGTTTAGCTAGTCTATAACAAAAATCAATGACATGACCATGTCTACCATAGTAGGTACAATGAAATTTAACTTTGTGTTCATGTCTAGATGAGCAAACAACATTTTTATTTGAAACTGAATGAGACAACACTCCTGCAGATTTGAAAACCACTTCTTTTTGTTTAGGAACTGTTTGAATCAAACCACTTCCTAATGACTTTACAATTTTAGTTGGCTGTGCCTTAGCATGAGCATGAGAATCAAAACCTAAACTAGTTTTATCATTTCAAGTCTTGGAAGAATTCAGCAGCAAGTTTAGGTTGTTATTCCTATTACAAAACCAATCTAATGTCCTATGCATGTTATCAAGTTTATTGGATATATCAAGGAAATTTTCATATGAAGTTTTTCCTTTTAATTTGCAATTGGAACAAAATTTAACTTCATGAGAACGTAAAGCATTGTTCAATATAGAAATTTCATTCATAGCATCTTGTAGTTTCTTATCAAGATCATCACTAGTAGAACAATGAAAATCAATTGTAGAACAGCTGGCATCTTTCAAGTTTTTATCATTAAGTGCAGCAAGCTCTCTGTTCATTTCAATTTCTAACTCAAGTTTATCAAGTGTGGAGGTGTGCACACTTCTTGACGAGGACAATTGTTCATATATTAAACCACATGAGGGACATGCATCATCATTAGGAATCAAAGTTTTTAAACGGTTGATTTCAGATTCTAGTGATTTAATTTTAATAGCATTGTCCCTAAGCTTATTGTCCTTTTTCTTAACTATAATAGTGGCACGAGAAATAGCATCACACATTTCTTCGCAAGTAGGACATACCTCTTCATTGTCGCTGTTGTGTTCTGCATCCTCCATATTTGATCTTGATTTGCCCGCCATGAAGCACAAGTTTGCCATATCATCTTCATCTTCATCACATCCAATGTCCACGTGGCTTGAGCAAAGTTCTTGAAGTGCGGAGATAAACCTGCTCACCAATTGACATCCTGTAAAACCCTTCTTTTTCTTCGTATCTTTTGGAGAGGAGTGCTTCGATCTTGTTTGCTTTTCATTCAAGAAGTAGGACCTTAAAGGTTAGGGCAATCTGAACAGAAATGTCCTGACTCACAACATTCGAAACATCGTTGAGATCCAGAGCTTCCTCACCTTCTAGTTCTCACATCTTGCAATGCTTTTGAGAACCTAGTAGAGAGAAGTACTAGATCCTCCTCTAGAAACTCCTCAATCTATTCAAGGGTTATAGAGGACAACAAAGCAAGTGTACCACAAGATAAAGATTGACCGGAGCTAGGAATGTCACGTTGAGAAACAAAATCAATAGACTTGTTGAGGTTCTTACGTGATATTATGTCAATTTCATGAGTTATTAACTTGGAATATAGCACATCTAAAGTAAGTGTACTCATGACAGTAGATTCACGAATAGATGTGACATTCATATCCCAAATTGACATATATAATGCACTTAACAATTGCCTAGCATTTTCAGCATTTGAAAAATTAACATTGACACTATGCAAGTTGTTGAGAATTTTATTAAAGCGAGCAAAAAGGTCATCAATAGGCTCACCAGGTTGCATCTCGAAGCGTTTGTATTCTTTACTGAACATGTCTTGCCTTACCTCCTTGATCGATTTGGATCCTTCGTGGTAGTAAAAAAGTGCTTTCCACACATCGTATGCAGATCGGAGTTGTGCAACACGGTCAAAGTCGCTTTGAGTTAATCCTTGTGTGATCAAGTTCTGAGCCTTGTTGTTGTTGTCGACATCTCTCAGATTTGTAGTTGTAACTTGATTGTTCGACAGCACTTCTTAAGGCTGGTATACCTTCTCCCATATTGCAAAGCCTTGAGCCCGAATGAAGGCTTCCATACGAGCCTTCCAAACCTGAAAATCAATACCACTAAAGACACAAGATTTTGCGGAGTATTTCTCCATGCCGATTAGACAAAACACGTGCGAAACACAAAGATTAGAGCACCATGGTTCTGATACCAATTGTAGGATCGGAGAGCACGTGAAAAGCTACCAGAGGGGGGGTTAATGGTAGATTAAAAAATCTTACGCAGCAGAAACAATTAAATCCCAACCCCTTCAGCAAAAAAACGATCTGTAATAGAAATCATGTGTGAGACTAAACTGAATGTGTTTTACTGTGACAAAAATGATAGATATCAGAGAGAATCAAGTCACAAAGACGACACAATAAGAATCACTCAAATCTGTCAAGAGAAAGTCAAGTTACGATTGAAAGATAGAACAAAGGTCAATCTGTCCTACCCGAGAAAAACAGTTCTGGAACGCTGCAAAGAAACTCGTGTAGATCAGAAACCACAAATCCAATGACCGTTAAATTTTGACAGATGATAGAAAATTAAGTTGTGAAGACAACACAAAAATAATCACGTCAATCGTATCTGTAAAACGCGAGTTATGATAAAACTACTAAAGAAAGGTAGTGTTGTGCAGAAACTCGATGAGAAAAACTTGTCTGGAACAAGTCGCACAAACAAGGCACAAAAGTTCCATTCAACTATGAATTTTATTCAATAGAACACAAGAGGAACAGCCCCAAAGTTGTCTGCCACGAGCTCTGGCCTCCCTTGCTTATATAACCAGCCCTTAGGCCAACCCAATCTCAACTAGGACTCTAATCCTACTCAAATCACGAATCGAAACTTTCCAAAACTGCTTAGGACTCTTCTATACGCAGATAGAAGCAATCTTAAGTCTTCCAAACACTGTAGGAACGTATCTCATATTCCTAAAACAACTCAAATTCGTGACCCACACGAAATCCTATCATAACCAACTCAAATCTTTCCATATTTGAGTCAAACACGACTCAACCGCAGCCTGAGTCCATAGCCTAGTCGGTTGGACCTTTCCGACCAATTCTTTTTGTCCACATATCTTCATCATGCCTCGGAACCATGTAGCCACTTCCATGCACTCCTTGCATACGTGCAAACATATTCCAACAACGTCCACGATATCTTCATATGCATTGTTCTGATTCAAACATGTTGCTCAACCTCCCGATCAATTCAACCACAATTCCTCCCGAACTTGGTTGTTGAACCACATATACTCCCCAATACTAGTTCAATGGATCCCGTCACCAGCCATGTCTTGAACTCAAGCAACAACTGCACATGAACAAACAACCAATTCGTACGAGCCCAAGACCGCGACTTGACTTTTATTAGTTTCGAAACTACAACATCTTACGTGAGCACCTCACATAAGCATGTTGCAAAGCATAGCAAAAATGATATCATCCATATCGACCAAAATGCATCAAAACATAGTAAAAGAATACTAAGAAACCTTTGAAAAAATGTAAAGCAAGTTTGAGACATTTCACAATAGAAGAGGAACATTGCGATCAAGCTCCGAACCTTGCCGAAGCTAACCGGAGCTTGAGTGGAGCTTACCAAAGCTAGTCGGACCTTGATGATAAAGGTTTTTTAGTAGTATTCAAAACTTTTATCGCCATAGCCAATGTATTCAGCACACATAGGTCTCACATATAAAAGGATTGTGCCACACGATACATGGACAGGCCAAGCTGACAGGCATACAAGTGCTAAGGAATCCTCAATACAACAACACACACACCGTGGAGAAGGGTATTATGCTCAGGCGGCCCGAACCACGTAAAACCTCTGTGTCATCATCTTGTTATTGATCTCTGTGCGCCCAAACCAATTCAAGAACCCCTGCGGGCTACATTTAGTGGTATCGGGGGAAGTGTCGTTCTCACAGTTCGACATTTGGCACACCATGTAGGGGTTCCAGGTAGTCCAGGAAGGGACCCCTAGTGAGCAGAAGCCGAAATCCAAGGTCCTGGTCTTCACTGAACCACATTGGACTCTCCACTTCGACGGCTCCGTGTAGAAGCAGTGGGCCGGAGCTGGAATATTTCTCCTTGCTCTGACTAGGAGAAGGTCAAGTACATGGTTGACCTTGATTTCAAGGCAACCAACAATATGGCGGAGTATGAAGATTTGATCTACGTACTCAAGGTGGCACTATCTTATGGTGTCAAATAGCTGTTGGCGAAGGGTGATTCACAACTCATCATCGAACAAGTCAACGGTGAATGCTGCTGTAACAATCCCCAACTAGCTGCTTATCTTCTTGAAGTCTAGAGGCTCCTAAAAGACTTCAAAGTCCTGGATCCCCAACATGTTCAGCTTCTTCATAACGTTGAAGTTGGCGAACTCTCGATGAAGGCTTCAACCGGAGCTCTAGCTCCTGACGGAATGTTCATCCGGAGATTGTCAAGACCAACAACTCAGCTTGCCGAACTGAGTGAAGGGGTCGAGACCAGCACCTCAAAGCTGGCGGTCCCAGTGGCCCTATTACCATGGCGTCCACCAAGGGGTGTAGGTGCTGTCGGAAGCTCCGAGCAACCCAACACGCAAGACTCATAAACTCAAGTTAGTTCCGATGCAGGGATCTCAGAGATCCGGAGCTACTTGAAAGACAACGTCCTTCCTGAAGATGGTGCATCCGCTGATCGAATTGTTAGGTTGGCTAAAAGATACACACTGGTAGAAGGGGATCTTTACCGGGTGGTGCCAACGGCATCCTAAAGCATTGCATTACAAGGTAAGAAGGTCGTGAGCAAAATCCATGGAGGCGGGTGTGGGAACAACGCATCTTCCTGCACGTTGGTTGGTAAATCCTTCCAGCATGGATTTTACTAGCCTACAACACTCCAGTATGCAGTTGAGCTAGTGAAAAAATTTGAAGCGTGCCAGTTCCACGCAAAACAGATTCACCCAGCGGCTCAATCACTACAAATGATACCTCCTACATGGCCATTCACTGTGTGGGGCATGGACATCTTGGGACCATTCCCAAGAATATACAAGTTATATTGCTGTTCTCTCTGGATCCAAATATGATGTATAGTCTACTTGCCTGAATGCCAAGCCAATAGAGGTCTGGAGTGTGCTATCGACTTAGCCTGGTCCAGCATCCTAAGTACGCTACTCTACCTACCCCAAGCAAGGCTAAGTAGGGCGAGTACAAAAAAAGCATACATATTTGGGAAGATTACACCAATATGCTTGTTACCATATCGAGTTCCTTTGGATTCAAATCTCAAATAAGAATGTCAAGTCACAAACAATTTATAGACAAGAGAACGAATTGTACTCTTTTCTTGTCTCTAATGTGCAGGAAAAACAGAAACTTATAGTGATGGTGGACGATGCGGGAGCTACTTGTTGCGGCTCCTAAGATATACTAACAAATCATCCCTGGCAATAGAGCCAGAAATGCTTGTTGGTATTACTTACGTACCATTGACTAAACATCTCCAAGTGATGTGTCAGAAATTCTTGTTAATGGTTCTATTGGATCCCAGAGTGAATTCCGCAAGCGCACAGAGATATCATTGTAGCACTTCCTCTTAAGAGTATTCCCAAGGGTGTCATTTATTTGATCCCAAAGGAAGGCGGGGTAGAGATATAACAATCAACAAGTGAAAAGGGTAGAAAGGTCTAGGTAAGAATCTAGTAAGGATGGATAAAATAATAGTGGAGGTAGTGTGACACACACAAAAGCTTTCAAAACTAAGGGATGTAAGAGGGTCCTAGAGGTTAGTTAAGGTTGAGAGTTATGAAGGTGCTCCTACTATGCTTTATTGTACATATACATAGTCTAAACTAATCATTCATAAGCTAGATCAATAGTGAATACTTATGCTATGTGGTTCAACACATCGGGCACGGGCTTACCCCTAGCAATACTAGGGTGACTCCCGCCAAGACCTGTGGCATAGCCGAACGTGGAGGATTACAAAGGACAGATAGGGATGTCACCACCTACTGCCTACCTCTTCAATCTGTGGATCTATGAGACATCCAATGCTACTTAGCTATCCTAGCACCATGCTAGCATATTAAGTAATTACCTTAAGAGCCTAGGCGCAATCCATCCTAAGGCAATGAATTGAATCATCATTGAACCAAAGTTGATACACAACATAATTATCCATACGAACCTAGTTATGTTATAATTAAATAGACTATAGTGGGGGTCTATAGGTTCTATGATAATGATAGATGTTCACGATGAAATAGTCATAGAAGCTATACCTTCCACATACATGGACTCCACAATCAAACAAAAAACGCTTTGCCAAATTATATGTATAAGTAGAGACTAAAGATACTATCTTTATTATGCGTAAAGTCACAAATACAAGAAAGAATACATGAGCCATACCTTTCCCAATGTAGGATTGGGAAGAGAGAGACTCCTTACTCCTTTCCCAATTTGGACTTGGGACTAGAGACTCTCCTCTCTACAACATAACTCTTCTAAGACTATGGATGATAGTGTATACAATAGAGATGAAGCTCAAGTGGTGTGTGTTGAAGTGAGGGGTAGGGGGTCTTATTTATACTAGTGTTGAGGTCGGTTCCCGCCACAAAAAGCACGCGAATCAGTCACTATTGGCTCTAGGGAGCCGGGAGGAGCTAACACGTGGAGGCTGACCGAGTTTGGTGCAGAGACCAGGTCGGCCGACCCCTTGGTTCAGCCGACCTGGTCATTGCACCGTTTCTCGTGTACATTCTCCAAGTGGCTTCCAGGTGCGTCCCATTGATGTATATGGGTGATACACCGTTGGATCTCCATTGATACTTTTGTTTGTGGGCCATTTGATCCATGGGATCCCACGTGTCATCGCCTAATTGGCTGGGATAATATTTTATAGGATTGGTCCCTCTACATTTCCTCATTTCCTGCATGAAATGCTGCATACACATATTTCTCCAAGTCCAAGTGGAGTTTGCTTAGATAGAAAGGTGATTTGTGCAAGAAATGACAATTCCTTCACATAATTGAGTTATATTGACGGATGAAATTGGTATATAACAGTCGTCAACAAACTCCCCCAAGCTTATCCTTTTCTCGTCCCGAGCAAAGTCAAGACTTTAGTTTGATGATCAAGAGTTGCTACAATGTCTTATTTTAAAAAGTATCTAATGCACAACAAGATACTCTACCTAGTATTGCAGAAATTGGCTATGATACTCTACCTTTCTTAAGTTATCATGGGGCTTATGCTTTTTCATATTCATGAGTAGTTGAAAGGTAGAATAGCAAGTGGAGCAAACATAGCCTAGAAATCAAGTGCCACATAAATCCGGAGAATTCAATTTAGATATTAAGTACCTCAATTTGATTCTCTCAATCACTCCTTTGTGGATAGTGGAAATATTTCCTCACCAAAGCATTGTGCCTCTACTATTCCTACTCATTGAATTTGGCTTGTATGTGGAGCTTGGTAAGGAAAGTAAGTAGGCATATTTGCATCACATATATTGCTATGTCAAAAGAGTAAGACTTAGGAGAATTCAAATCAAAACTTTTTGATTCAAGACCAGTGCATGTGTGATGGAGTGGAAGTGGATGTGGATACTTGAGATAACTCCTTTTTTGGTATAATCCCTCTTTCTTTTTCAAGGATGAGACATGGCTACTTTTTTTTTTCTTTTTTTTCTCGTGCTTATGATGTAAGCAAGCTTTTTTTTTTCATTTTCTTTTTGTAGTCATGTCTTCTACTCCCTTTCTTTGCAATGAATTTTGAAGACAGTGCTAAACAAGAATAACATGAAGTTTCTCTTTTTGTTGTGGTATGGTGGACGTTTTGCTTACTTCTAGTGTAGAAGTATAGCATGTGCAAGTGAAGTCTTGAATTCAAAAAGAGTTGAATCATTTCTCACATAGGTCTATACTAGTTTGACTAGGCTCAATGTGAAAGCAAATAGCATATGCATAAGGTTTTGTCTATGTATGAACATCATATGGCTTTGTTAGGTATTTCCAATCAAATGAGGGAAACTTAAATATTTTTAGAATTTCTCCGGAAATCTAAGTTTCACTTTCAAACTATGACTAGCAGACCTATTACCAATTCTAGTCTTGCAACAACCTAGAATTAGATTAAGCTTTTGCTACCCACAACTTCCAAATTAATGTAGAAGTATTTCAAACCAATGAAAGCAATATTCGGAGAGTAGCAAGTTGTAAACTAGAGACTTGGGAAAATAAAACAGAGCAACTATTTATCATTTCATCTATGTGAATTATAAATCATTCTTACCACACATCATTATTTGATGAAAGTAAATCTAACCTATATGTATTTATTATATATATTTTTTTAAATGCAAGGTGGATGATGGATGGATGGAAAATAAATATGCAAGAAATGTGATACATGTTACCTCAAGTGGGGGTCCTCCCCCAAGCTTGTTCTTCAACTACCTCTGTGATAAGGGTTGAACCCTTGATGACGGAAGTAAGCTGCAAGATCGGCTTGTTGTTGTTGTAGCGCCGTGTTGAAGTTGGTGAATTGAGCATTCATGTGTTGTTGCCAATCCTGGGTACCTTGAACATGCTCCTGGAGTGTGTTGTAGATGTCACCCGTTCTCACTTCAAGTTCTCCCATACGTCTATTGAGATCCGTCAATCCTTGGCTATAGTCATGATGACTTCTAGACGAAGAGGAATGACGTCCTCTCATGGACGTTGGGGGCAAGCTGCTAGAGCTTGAAGTGGATAAGGGTGGATCCCTTTTTCCATTCTTGCCAAGATGATCCCCCAGTCTCATACGTCGGAGGTTGAGTCCATCTGGGCGCATAACCCGTTGGGTTCTCTTCCTCTTGGTATTCATGGACCGGAGAGAGTATCGGTGGCATGCCTGTGGCTGCATCCCTCGCATGATTCCTTGTTACCCTGCCAGAGACTTTACTTCTTCTTGCTATCTCAAGGAGAAGAAGATTAATGGTTAGCCTCCAGCATTTGTGCAAATGAAAATCCGGGTTAGGTACCCGAATTTCATTGACAAAGCCGGGATAGATAAATATCAAGGAGCCATCTTGATCATGCTTAAGGGTATGTCCTTGCACTAAATAGTCTTCATTAATTAATTCTCTTTCAGTTTCAATATATTCAAATGGAGAGTATTTAGGTTCTCCTACCCTATTAGCAATATGAGTAATCAATGAAGTGCATTCAATTGGTCCTGAATTTGAAATGTAATCTAACCATTGTATCATCATGGCTTTGACTGGAGCAACTTTTATCTTTTTAGTCATGGCAAACAAAATTTTCAATTCATCATCTCGCACAACCCTAACATCTCCCCTAGGGAACATAGTCATAGCCACCCATCTATGCATGAAGCGTAAGGTAGGGTTTTGGATGTGGCTATTCCTAGGAGCCCTACATGTGACCTCACTAGTTAGCTCATGCCAAAAAGTTTGTTTGTTAAACTTAGACAAATTGTCTAAATCAAGCAAACACCGTTTATGGAAGCCTAGGATGCTACATAATTCTTTCCATAGGATGTAGTATTCTTTTTGAAATAATCTAAAAGCAATACCATCAAATCCTATTCTTAGCGTGCAAAGGAATTGGATAGTGTGAAGGCGTGAACCTTTCTCCTCTATGTGAGCAAAGTCATCAAATCCAATTGCATGCCAAATGGAATTAAATTCGGAGTCCATACCTATTTTGGAGATCAAATGTGGATCGTAAGCCTTGTTGTGGCGGAACTCACAATCTTGGAGAAGCCTACGTGCTTGATCTTTAAGTTCGCTTTGTATGTCGAGGTCATTGTCAAGAAGAAGTTGGTGTGGGTTGCTTCTCTCTTCCATGGGAGTGTCCTCACACACACTTCTCCTCCTTGGGCTTGTACCCATTAAAGAGAGGCGTGCACAAGAACCTTCACCATGGCTTGAGCTTGCAGCCTCCTTCCTCTTTCGAAACAACCTCTTCATGTCTTTTTGAGTTCAACAAGCAAGAACAAAATAAGACGAGAAAAATCCGAAAAGAAGCACTGTTTAGAAAACAAGACTCTCAACGAATTTTCTCCTCTTGAAAGCTTGAGTGTAAAATGCAAATGCAAACAAAAGAAGATCTTTTTGGGATGGATTTGAGCAAGATTGTTGCAATTAAGAGCAAGAAAAACAAGGTGATCTAGAGAGTGACTTGGGGAGGTGTAAAATGATGTGGTGTGTGAAGAGAGGTGCTCCTCACGGCCACAATTTATAGGGTGCACCCTCTAACAGTCACTTGGGGTTCAAAATGTAGCCGTTGGAGGAAGGGGAGCCAATTTGGCTCCACTCCATGTTCGGCCAACCAGGGGGTTCCGCCGACTGGACAGGTGGTCCCCCCTGGTTCCCCTTTTGGCAAGTGGCTCCCCAACGGCTATAAAGTTAGCACGTTGGTGAAATGCCACATGTGCAGCTCAGGAAAAATTGTTTTTCAAATAAAAACTTTTTTTTCAAATCCAATAAAAATTTCCTTTTGAAAAAGAAAGAAAAATGATAGTTGAGAATATAAGATTCTCAACTTGCTAGGAAAAATCAAATATGCAATGGGAAAAATCCAAATGGTGTGGAAAAAGAAAGAAAGAAAAATAAAGTGGGATAACTACCAATTTAACCTATTGGCATAGGTCTCACCACCGTCCGATGAGATGGACAATCCTCCGTCTTCATTTCACATCCGAGCCCGGAGGGATGGGCTCGGACGGCTTGTCTTGCTTCTTCTTCCCCCATTCCTTCTTTGGCGGCTTGGTGGAATTGGGCCTTCGGGAAGGTCCAGATGATTCCGTCACCTTTGGATATCGGCGTGGTTGAAACGACGGATTCTCCTTGTAGATTAATCTTCTCATAAATGCAATGAGTGAGTCCACCTTTGGAGGTGTGACTTCGACCTCTCTGATGTGTTTATCATTCAGCCCATACTTGATTCGAATAATGGAGCATTGCTCTAATTTTTACCGAAAGTTAAATTTTTCCTCCTTGCCATTGATATGGAAGTGGATTTCTCCAGGTCCCACATCTATGCGAGCTTTTGTAGTGCTTAGGAATGGACGCCCAAGAATGAGTGGTGTATCTTTCTTAGTGTCCATGTATAGCACCACAAAATCCAAGGGTATGAAGTTGTTCAGGATCTTCACCGGGACAACTTTAGCAATACCCGCAGGATAACGGACTGAAGAGTCAGCCAGTTGTAGCTGCATTGGTGTTGGAGTCAGCTCTATGAAATTCAGCTGGTCGAACACAACCTTGGGCATCACACTGACACTTGCTCCCGGATCACAAAGTGTCTTGTCAAAGTGGTGAGCCCTAATTGAGCATGAAATGGTAGGACATCCGGGGTCCTTTTTCTTTTCAGGAAGCCTATTGAGGATGGCTGCACTGCAGTCATCCGTAATCTTGACGATCTCAGTGGTGGGCAACGGTCGTTTGTTGTTCAATACGTCCTTGAGATAGCGAGCATAAGTGGGTACTTGCATCGCATCAATCAAGGGCACATTGATGTGGATCTTTTGAATGATCTCAACAAAACGGTTGAATTGCTCATCCACTGTTGGCTTCCTTTGTCTGTGAGGGAATGGCAATAAGTTGGTGTCTTCAAAGTGTCTGGCCATTCTCTCATAAAATAATTCACTTCGGACATCCTCCTCCTCAAGCTCAGTTGTCATCTTTTTTTATGTGGGATATGGTGGGTCACGAGTGGTCTTTCCTCCTCTTGTAACCACTGCATTGACGTTCTCCACTGGGGCTTCTGGCTGCCCTGGAATTTTGTTATTTTCTAATGGAGGGACAACTTCAGCAAGTTGTGCCAACTGAGTCTCCAACATCTTGTTGAAGCTCAGTTGATTCTTGAATGCTGAGGATAGTCCTTCAATCTTTCCATTGATATTCTCTAGGGTCTTGTCATTAGCTGACAACTTATTGGATAGGGCATCATTGATCTTGAGCTGGCTAATGGCAAGTTCTCTCAAGTTGGGCTGATTTCCAGGGCTGCCATTGTTGTTGTACCCTCCTTGAAAGAATGGGCGTTGTTGAACCCACCCTTGACCTCCTGGACGATAGCCGTTGTTGTTGTTGAAATTTCCGTTGTTGGTGAGGTACAGGGCATCCTCACAAGTTTCTGGGCAATCATTGCCCATATGACCCGTGTTGCCACAGCCTTCACACGTGATGTGAGAGTCTAGGGCATAGGCATTGCCAGATAGTTCACCACCAGCTTGTCCATCTATTTTCTTCATTAGGAGGTCCAATTTTGCAGCGATCATGTCCACCTCCTTCAAGGTGTGCATGCCTCGCTGTCGGGTATGGAGACGCTCATCATTCCATCCCATGTTGGACACCATTTTCTCAATAAGATCTTTAGCTTTTGGCACCGTCAATGAGAAGAAGGCTCCTCCAACAGCAGCATCCAAATGGTCACGAGCTGATGGGATCAGCCCGTTATAGAAATTTTGAATAAGGAGCCAGTCATCCATCTCATGGTGGGGGCAGGCTAGGATGTACTCCTGAAGCCTTTCCCATGCCTCGGAAATAGATTCCTTGGGGTCTAGCTGAAAGCTGGAAATCCTTCCACGTAGGGAATTGGTTTTGCCCAACGGGAATAATTTGGTGAGAAATGCCATAGAACACTTCTCCCAAGTGTCTACAGCAGTTCGGTTCGCGTAGAACCACTGTTTCGCTCTCCTAAGGAGAGTGAACGGGAACAGTCTCAAACGGACCACATCCGGAGACACATCCTTGATCTTAAAAGTGCTACAGATCTCGAGGAATTTTTGCAGGTGAGCACTTGCATCCTCGTTAGCCTTCCCACAGAATGGGTTGGCTTGCACCATAGTGATAAGGCCAGTTTTGATCTCGAAGTTCACATCTCCCGTGTTAACAGTGGGCCCAATAGGGACATTGTTAGCAGAGGGAGCTGAGAACTCACGAAGGGTCCTCTGGGCCATTGGCGTTTGGATTGTTGGTGCAAAAATGCTGGTTTTCTTTGCCGCTCGAATGTTCTGAGGAGTAACGACACGGGGTCGGTCTCTCAGAAGAGATTCGGGATCTTCAACAAAGTTTTTCGGTAGGCGGAAACCAGACATACACTACCCTATTTTCACATTTAAAATAAATGCAAAAACAAAGCATGGTTATCATACTACAATCCTACCCGGGGTTCTATCCTATTCACTCAGTCATGTTATATATCTATTTGCCTTCCCCGGGAATGGCACCAGAACTGCTTGTTGATGGCTCCTAAGATATACTAACAAATCATTCCTGACAATAGTGCCAGAAATGCTTGTTGGTATTACTTACGTACCATTGACTAAACATCTCCAACTGATGTGTCGGAAATGCTTGTTAATGGTTCTATTGGATCACGAAGTGAATTCCGCAAGCGCACGGTGATATCATTGTAGCATTTCCCCTTAAGAGTATTCCCAAGGGTGTCATTTATTTGATCCCAAAGGAAGGCAGGGTAGAGGTATAACAATCATCAAGTGGAAAGGGTAGATAGATCTAGGTAAGAATCTAGTAAGGATGTATAAAATAATAGTGGAGGTAGTGTGAGACACACAAAATCTTTCAAGTCTAGGGGGGGGTAAGAGGATCCTAGAGGTTAGTTAAGGTTGAGAGTTATGAAGGTGCTCCTACTATGCTCTATTGTACATATACATAGTCTAAACTAATCATTCATAAGCTTGATCAATAGTGAATACTTATGCTATGTGGTTCAACACATCGGGCATAGGCTTACCCCTAGCAATAATAGGGCGACTCCCGCCAAGAGCCAGTGGCATAGCCGAACGTGGAGGATTACAAAGGACAGATAGGGCTGTCACCACCTACTGCCTACCTCTTCAAGCCGTGGGTCTACGAGACATCCAATGCTACTTAGCTATCCTAACACCATGCTAACATATTAAATAATTACCTTAAGAGCCTAGGCACAATCCATCCTAAGGCAATGAATTGAATCATCATTGAACCAAAGTTGATACACAACATAATTATCCATACTAACCTAGTTATGTTATAATTAAATAGACTATAGTGGGGGTCTATAGGTTCTATGATAATGATAGATGTTCATGATGAAATAGTCATAGAAGCTATACCTTCCACATACATGGACTCCACAATCAAACAGAAAACGCTTTGCCAAATTATATGTATAAGTAGAGACTAAAGATACTATCTTTATTATGCATAAAGTCACAAATACAAGAAAGAATACATGAGCCATACCTTTCCCAATGTAGGATTGGGAAGAGAGAGACTCCTTACTCCTTTCCCAATTTGGACTTGAGACTAGAGACTCTCCTCTCTACAACCTAACTCCTATAAGACTATGGATGATAGTGTATACAATAGAGATGAAGCTCAAGTGGTGTGTGTTGAAGTGAGGGGTAGGGGGACCTATTTATACTAGTGTTGATGTTGGTTCCCGCCACCAAAAGCGCGCGAATCAGTCACCATTGACTCCAGGGAGCCGGGAGGAGCCAACACGTGGAGGCTGACCGGGTTTGGTGCAGAGACCAGGTCGATCGACCCCCTGGTTCGGCCAACCTGGTCATTGCACCGTTTCTCATGTGCTTTCTCCAGGTGGCTGCCAGGTGGGTCCCATTGATGCATATGGGTGATACACCATTGGATCTCCTCGGATACTTCTGTTTGTGGGCCATTTGATCCATGGGATGCCATGTGTCGTCGCCTGGTTGCCTGGGATGATATTTTATGGGATTGGTCCCTCTACATTTCCTCATTTCCTGCATGAAATGCTGCATACACATATTTCTCCAAGTCCAAGTGGAATTTGGTTACATAGAAAGGTGATGTGTGCAAGAAATGACAATTCCTTCACATAATTGAGTTAAATTGACGGATGAAATTGGTATATAACAGCTGTCAACACTACTAAGCTCCGACATCCACCAAGGGGCCTCGACGTCGATGTTTAATATGTTGACACTGGGTACTGTCAGGGATACAAAGCCCCGACAATACAAGGGGCCTGCCATCGACAATTCGCGCATTGACATATGGACTTATCAAGCTCCAATAAATCCCGAGGGACACGCCGTCGATGTGTTATATGTTGATGGTGGGTGCCGTCGGAGCTATCAAGCTCCGACAACCCCAGGGGGCCAACCGTAGACATATCGGAGATAAAGACTTTGGACCTAAAATCTACAAGTTTGAAGCGTTCAAGTCGTCAACATACTGTAAAATCCTTTTGGTACATGTACACACTCGAATTGTGCACATGTACCAGGGGGCCAAGAAGACACAACACAGTATATTGATGACAAAGTGAAATTCATGGCAAAAAGAGTGGATTTCATTAAGTCAAAGTACTGGATTACAAAATTGGGATTACAGCAAAGGGCAAAAGGAAAAAGTCCTAGCTAATGGCGGATCTAAGTCCTGCGGAAGAATGAGGCGACTTCCTTGGCAACTTCTTGGACACTGGCCTTGGCGGCGTCCTCCTTTTCAATAATGGAACCTTTGAGCACCGGGTCCAGGGAGAATTGGGGATCTAGACTCACATAACACGTCAGCACATACTACGCAACGTTTGTAGCCAAAGAATTCCCCTTTGTATCCAGCTGGTCCACAATGACATCACCCATCGCGTCGAGTTTGCCACCATCAGCATTAAGGGCCACCAGTGCTCGGTCCAAGTCTAGCTCCGGATTGCCTGTACATACAGGACTGAAGCCTAGTGGTGTCAACGAGTCGTTGGCATGCCCCAAGAAGTCCCACACTTGAAAGGACTCGTCTCCCTCAAGCCCCGCAACTCCTCTAGTGACCTCTGGGCATCCGCAAGCTCCAAACCTTCGCGAGCAAGGCGCTCGACTACTTTGGCATGTTGCTGCATATTCTCAGCAACTTGCTTTTCGTGATCGGTTAGCTCCGTCTCCTGGAGGATGATGCGGTTTCACCGTTCCGCCAGGTCTTTCTCCCTGCCTCTTAATTTCCCTTCTCTGGTGGCAACATCAGCTTCTCTTTTTGAGAGATCATGCCCCAGTTTCCAGTACTTTTCCTCTTCCTCCTTACTCCACAGCTCAAACTTCTTTGAGCGATCCGCCAAATTTTGCTCTCCCAGAGTCAGCTTCTGGGCGAGCTCCTCCTCTCTCTTCAAAAGATCCTCCTGCTGTTCCAGGAGCTTCACTTCCCTCGCCTCAAGGTCCACTCGACGCTTCAGAAGGACCTCATTTAATTCACTGTGGTTTTCATGACGCTCATCAGCAACATCACTCCTTTCCTTGGCTTGCTCAAGGATATCCCGAGAGTTAGCATCGAGCGCCCTGATGGAGGCTTCCTTCTCTTCCAGCAGCTTGCCACAGTACTCCATCCGGGCCATTTCACCGTTGACCCAATCCTTCTGGTCAGCAAGCCTCGTCTGCGCAAGACTGGTCTCAAAATGAAGCATGTTGTGCCAATGCCTTAAGGTGTGGCGCTCCTCTTCTAGGATCTTGCTCTCATGATCATAGGCGAGGTGAACTTGTTGGAGGCTCGAGCAGGCATTGCTATGGACAACGCCAAGGGAATGGGCTCTAGACCTGCTGGGGTCATCTCCGCCGGTTCTAGAGGATTCTCCATAAAAAATAGGGTCCCACTCTACAAGTGAGGTACCCTCAACTCCTCTGGCACTAGGGCCACCCTCCGGAATCTCTTCGGCTTAAGTAGAGGAAGAACCCGCTGGGGGAATTCCTATCTTCGGGGCTAACGCCAAAGGTCCTGCTGCTGGAACTTCAATTGTTGGCTCCGCGGAAAAAAAGCCTGTCGGAGCAGTTACATCTACGGTGGTCATCGGGGCCTTACCCGAAGCCATTTCCATCACTGGCTTAGGTGCCGATACATCAGCTACTTCCGGCTCAACTGTTATAGCTTCAACAACTTCTGGCCCGAGGGCCAGAGCTTTAACTACCTCCGGCTCAGTGACCGGAGCTTCGACCATTTCTGGTTCAAAGACCGGGGCTTCAATCGTGACCGGTTCTGTGGCCGGATCTTCAACGACCATTGACTCAAGTGTAGGAACTTCTAACACCACCGGCCCCGCAACAACTTCTGGTGCAGGAACCAGAGCCTCGACAACCTCTGGCTCAAACGCCTGAGCTTCTCACATCTCCACCTCCCGCGCTAGAGCCTCAGCCTCTGGCACTATTGCTGGCGGTGCTTCTCCAACTTCTCCCCTGTGGTCCGGAGCTACCACAGGAGCTTCCGGTGAAGACTCTGAATCCAAATCCACGACATCAGGCCCCGGAGCTGCCGTGACATCTGCCACCACTTGAGGAAGAGGCTCAATGGTAGAAGTTGGAGCTTCAGCATGCGCAGCCACGATTGCTACAAGGGATGCCGAAGTCACTGACTCCTTTCTTGACACCATGGAAATAAAGGGAAGATTAAAAACATAACAAAAACAAGACTAACATTTCAAGGTGAGCCCACGATGCTTACCTAGGGATGCTAGCACCTAGTTCCCGCGGAACCTCTTCTTATGAGGCTTGGGCTTAGAGCCCACCAAGTCTGGTGAGACAACAACTTCGGACCTTAGTTGGGGACCACTTGCGGCAGTCGGAGTCCTCTCAGTCGGAACATCCCTCGGTCGGGAAGAACTTTCAGACCTAGAGCTCTTAGTCGACACAGAGGCTGGAGTTGACTATTTGAAGATGGCGCCTCTCGAAGACGCCTGCGCTGGAGGTGTAGACGCAGAAGATCTCCCTCACCCGGAAGAAGGGGCCATTGTAGAGGGAGCAGGCCTGACGGACTCCCATCAGTGTGCTTTAGTTTTCTCTTCTGGCTGGAAGGTTCGGTTGGTTCCTTGCCCTTGCCCTTGCCCTTGCCCTTGCCGATGTCTTCGATCCCCTGGCTCAGAGCAGAGGCAGCCACCTCTTCAGAAGCTCCGGGGATTACAACCCTGGAGGTCCGACGCTTCTCCGCTTCACCCAAGTCATCAATCTCCAGCATCTTCCTCCGAAGCTCCCTGCCGATCTCTAGAATCATGTTTAAGGGCAGAAAAGCAGCCGGCGGAGCCAAGTCGTCACCGTCGACAAGCCCATGCTGAAACTTCTTGAGATGGAGCTTCAAAGCTTCGTCATCCAAGTCAGATTTCAAACCAGTTTCAATCTAGTCATCATCCATCACACTGATTAAAGCCAAGGTGAGTTTCTCCCTCTTCCTCAGCGGAGCCCATCTGTTCACCAAGAAATTCCCGAAGACAGTCTGGGGGGTCACTCCACCCTCCACGCATTCTCGGATCCTAGTTAGGACAGGGTTAAATGCATCCGACGGCTTCAGAACTATACTCCAGGTGTCGGCATCAACGTTGGGGAGTCCTTGGGGCAGCTCCAGCCTGTCGTGCTCCTCCGCTGCAATGATGACCCAATCCTTCTTCCAGTCATCCCATTTGCCAGAGGGGAATGACTTCAAGTACTTGAAGGGGCAGTTCGTGCGCTTCATGAAATAGTAGAAGCCAAGATGCTCAGTCCCCTTGCCGGTGGTATGGATCGTGAAGAAGGTACGGAACACCTCAATGCAAGGGGGAACACCCACCCACATCTCGTAGAAGTGGACGAAGGTTGCCACTAGCAGAAGAGAATGGGGGCCAAGATTATACAGTTGAAGGCCGTAGAAGTCCAGCAACATTAAGAGGAAGCTTGAAAAAGGTGGTATCAATCCCACCATGGAGTGCGCTGAGAAGTACACCATGTCACCATTGCGCTCCTTCTTGAATGGGATCCTGCTAGCGTGGATCATGTGGTTGAAGGAGTCACTGGACCACCCCATATAGGTCTGAACCTTCATCAGACCGCCCTCGCTCTTGAGGCGGCTCTTGGGAAGACCCAACTCCATCGCGGCAAAGTGGAGCAAAGGAAGAGAAAGCTAGGCGGAGTTTGGGAGGCTCTGAGCGCGAGTTTGATCGGAAGTGTAAAGAGTCCTCAAACTGTGCATACTTTCCTTCTTAAGTAAGCATCTGCGATGCTTGGATGAAAACCGCAATGAGAGCAGGGTCACATTTCAAAAATCTACCCCGTCAATGACATATGGGCCCGGGGTCACCCCGACGAAGAGGTCGAGGTTATTACCCCTGGCAAACCCTTGTCATGATGGGAGGCGGGAAGCCAAAAGGCGGCACCCTGAAATGGCGCTCGGAATCGATACGGTTTACGTACTGGGAATTGGCTATCTTCAATTGCGTGAGATCTGCACTCAAAGATCACATCTGCCGCATTCATAAAAGCCAAGCGGCGATGGTTTAATCCTGGACCGTCGCCCCAACGGCACATCAGAAGACATCTGAAGATGAAGTGCGGGAATCGAGGATGGCCCCACCTCTAGTAGAATAACTTAACCCAAAGGGTTTCTCCTAGAGGTGGTCCCAGGGGCCACTGTCGGTACCCTGCGTACCGGGTACCCCGCGGTACCACAAGAAGTGCAAGAGAGTTCCACCTGTCAAAGTTGAATGTCTCCTCAGGCCCCACATGTCACACTACACCGGACCCGCATCCCTCGTATGGGTAGCTTCAGGGTTGACACGTGTGATGTAAGTCTGGAGCTAAACTCCCAACATAAGGAAGCCTCTTGTTCCTTTCTGCCAACGGGAAGGAAAACAAAAAGTCTACAAAGCTCCGACTGAGGAGGAGTTAGGCTTTCAGAACCCCAAGAAGGTTATGTAGGCTTTCTACAACATTGTAGACGACGAATCCGACGTCTCTGACAACGAGCGTCGGAAGTCCTTGAACACCATTTATTGTGGTTCTTGGGACATCACATCTCACCGCATCCTCAAAAAAATGTGGCGGGACATGGCTGTTGCAGCTCCTACCACCAGAGCGGAGCCTCATCGGAAGTGGATGGACACTCCCATCATTTTCGATGCTTCGGACTGCCCTCGTAACATGATCGGAGCTGGCCAACTCCCATTGATGGTACCTGCGACCATTAACAATGTTGAACTCCACCTTGTACTGGTGGACGGAGGTGCAGGGTTGAACCTCATTATCTTTGAAGCCTTGCGTCAAGCTCCAGCTCTGACCTTTGTACCTTCGCCCCTCTTGACCTTTCTCTAGGGTAGGTCTGGGGGCCATTACACCTCTCAGCTACATCACACTCCCAGTGACCTTCAGGACTCGGGAGAACTACATAACCAAGAAGCGGGTCTTCGACCTAGCATAGATCAGTTTGCCATACAACACCATACTGGGCAGGTCTGCCTTGTACAGGTTTATGAATGTTTCTCACCATGGTTACTTGGTGTTGAATATGCCAACACCGTCATGCGCTCTCTGGATCCGCAGGGCACACTGCATGAATCACTGCACTAGAAGAACTCCATGCGCTTGCTACAGCGCAGGAGGAAGCACCCGGTAAGGAGCTTGCTCCGAAACCTTCAAGTTCTCATCATCGAGGCTCAACCTCCGCACCTCGTCTGCAACCAAGCGGTGACACTGACGTTCCCGTCAAAGTTGTCCAAATTCGTTCCGATGCTACTCAGACTACCCGTATATCGGGAGGTCTGAACAACAAATAGGAACTCTCGCTCATCACTTTCCTTCGGGCTAATGTTCACGTGTTTGCCTAGCAACCGTCGCAAATGCCTGGGATCCCTAGGGAGGTGATTGAGCACAATCTGAAGATTTATCCCGACGCACGGCCTGTACACCAAAAGCCCTGGAAGCAATCAATCGAGCGAAAAAACATCATCCGACAGGAGATCAAGAAGTTGCTCAAAGCTGGTTTCATCCGAGAGGTGTTTCATCCAAAATGGCCGGCAAACCCAGTCGTGGTGCCCAAGGCTGGCGGGAAGCTTTGGATGTGTATCGACTACACCACCTTAAATAAGGCATGTCCAAAGGATCCATTTCCACTACCTAGGATAGATCAGATAGTGGACTCCACCTCCGGGTGCGAGCTATTGTGTTTCTTAGATGCATATTTTGCATATCATCAAATACAAATGTTTAAGGAAGATGAAGAACATTCTGCCTTCATAACAGTATATGGATTGTATTGTTATACTGCCATGCCCTTTGGTCTCAAAAATGTTGCTTCAACATTTGTGCGAGCTATGTACAAAATATTTGGAGAGCTAATCAGAGACTTTGTGGAGGTGTACTTTGATGACATCGTCGTGAAGATCAAGAACAAGTAGTCACTCCTTGATAATCTTGCAAGCCGTCTTTGACAAGTTGCACAACACGCGCACTAAGCTGAACCCGGACAAATGTGTCTTTGGGGTTAGCTCCAGGAAGCTTCTAGGTTTCTTGGTGACTCACCGAGGAATTGAAGTAAATCCGGCAAAGATCAAGGCCATAGAAAATATTCGGCCCCCAGCATGCATCAAGGATGTCCAGAAGTTAACTGGATGTCTAGCTTCGCTCAACTGGTTCATCTCAAGACTAGCAGAGCGGACACTTCCCTTCTTCAAACTCTTGAGGAAGTCCATACCATTTCATTGGTCTAAGAAGCAGAAAAGGCGTTTCAAGAGCTGAAACAGCTCCTCACCACACTACCAATCTTGGTAGCTTTGAATCTTGGTGAGCTTTTACTGCTTTACATTTCTGCAACTACCAAAGTTGTCAGCATGGTCCTGGTCGTGGAAGACCAGAGCCACATCCAGTTCAAGAGCTTAGCCTCTTCGGGAGGGTCCCGAATTACCTGAAGGCGAGTCTGGGTCCCAGCCCCCAGGCATGGATCTTCAAGAAAGAGTACTAGAAGATCAACTCTCTTAACCGAGGGAGTTTTAACGATTGTTCAAGGAGATTCGGACACATCCATGAAGGTCCGGGCTGAACAGGAAGAAGATCCGGACCACTCTGGGAGGGTCGGGGAAGCTCAACAACAAGGCTCGGACCCCTCAGAGAGGGTCGAGATTGATGGAGAAGAAGCTCTGGGCCCCTCTGAGAGGGTTTGAACTGTCCAACACCCAGTGTACTTCATCAGCGAAGTACTCCATGACGCCAAAACAAGACACATTGAGGTGCATAAGCTGCTTTATGCAGTTCTTATTTCCTCAAGGAAGCTTCGTCACTACTTCCAAGCCCACAAAATATCAGTGGTAACTTCTTTTCCTCCTCGCGCTATTTTGCATAACCCTAATTCTACTGGGAACATCGCAAAGTGGGCAGTAGAGCAGGTCGGGTTTGATCTCAAATTCGTGTCATGACAAGTAACCAAGGGTCAGGCTTTGGCGGACTTCATGGCGGAGTAGACTCCCTCTCCATCAAACCCTGGGGGCCCCAGTGAGCAGAAGCCGGAACCCAAGGTCCCGGTCTTCACTGAACCAGACTCGACTCTCCACGTTGACGACTCCTTGTAGAAGCAGGGGGTCGGAGCTGGAATCCTTCTCCTTGCCCCGACTGGAGAGAAGGTCAAGTACATGGTTCACCTTGATTTCAAGGCGACCAACAATACGACAGAGTATGAAGCTCTCATCTACGGACTCAAGGTGGAACAATCCTATGGTGTCAAACAGCTGTTGGTGAAGGGTGATTCACAGCTCATCATCAAAAAAGTCAAAGGTGAATGCTGCTGTAAAAATCCCCAACTAGCTACTTATCTCCTTGAAGTACAGAGGCTCCAGAAGGAATTCAAAGTACTGGATCTCCACCATGTTCAGCGTCTTCATAATGCTAAAGCTGACGAACTCTCGATGAAGGCTTCAACCGGAGCTCTGGCTCCTTATAGAATCTTCATCCAGAGGTTGTCAAGACCAACAGCTCAGCCTGCCGAACTGATTGAAGGGAGTGAGACCAGCAACTCAAAGTTGGCGGTCCCGGTGGCCCTGTTACCATGGCGTTCACCAAGGGTCGTAGGTGCTGTCGGAAGCTCCGAGCCACCCACCACGCAAGACTCAGAAACTCAAGTTAGTTTCGAAGCATGGATCTCGAAGATCTGGAGCTACTTGAAAGACAACGTCCTTCCTGAAGACGGTTCATCCGCTGACCGAATTGTAAGGTTGGCTAAAAGATACACACTGGTAGAAGGGGATCTTTACCAACGTGGTGCCAACGACGTCCTAATGTGTTACATTGGAAGGGAAGAAGGTCATGAGCTTCTCGTGGAAATCCATGGAGGTGACTGTGGGAACCACGCATCTTCCCGCACGTTGGTTGGTAAAGCCTTCTGGCATGGCTTTTACTGGCCTACAACACTCCAGGATGCGGTTGACCTAGTAAAAATATGTGAAGCATGCCTGTTTCACGCAGAACAGATTCACACACCAGCTCAATCACTACAAATGATACCTCCTACATGGTCATTCGCTGTGTGGGGCATGGACATCTTGGGACCATTCCCAAAAGCCGTCGGAGGTTACAGAATCCTGTATGTCGCCATCGACAAGTTCACCAAGTGGTTAGAAGCAACTCCAGTTGTGACAATTAACAAGCAATCAATTATCAAATTCTTGAAGTCCATAATATGCAGTTTGGAGTTCCAAACAAAGTCATAACTGACAGAGGAAATCAATTTACAAGTGCTGCATTTCAAGAATATTGCGAAGACCTTGACAATTTATAGACAAGAGGACAAATTTTACTCTTTTCTTGTCTCTAATGTGCAGTAAAAACAGAAACTTATAGCGATGGTGGACGACACGGGAGCTACTAAGCTGCGACATCTTCCAAGGGGGCCCGCCGTCAACGTTTTATTTGTTGGCAATGGGTACTATCGGAGCTACAAAGCTCCGACAACCCCAAGGGGCCTGTCGTCGACAATTCGTGCGTTGACAACGGGAGCTACTGGACATATCAAGCTCCGATAAATCCCGGGGGACCCGTCGTCGATGTGTTATATGTTGATGTTGGGTGCCGTCGGAGCTATCAAGCTCCGACAACCCCAAGGGGCCAGCCGTAGACGTATCGGAGATAAAGATTTCAGACCTAAAATCTACAAGTTTGAAGCGTTCAAGTCATCAACATACTTTCAAATCCTTTTGGAATATGTACACACTCGAGTTATGCACATATACCAGGGGGCCAACAAGACAAAGCATAGTATATTGAATACAAAGTGAAATTCATGGCAAAAAGAGTGGATTCTATTAAGTCAAAGTACTGGATTACAAAATCAGGATTACAACGAAGGGCAAAAGGAAAAAGTCCTAGCTACTGGAGGATCTAAGTCTTGCGAAAGAATAAGGTGACTTCCTAGGCAACTTCTTGGACGCTGGCCTTGGCGACGTCCTCCTCTTCAGCAACAGGACCTTTGAGCACCGGGTAATGGGAGAATGGGGGATCTCGGCTCACATAACACGTCAGCACATACTCTGTGATGTTTGTAGCCAAAGATTTCCCCTCTGTCTCCAGCTGGTCCACAATGTTGTCACCCATCGCGTTGAGTTTGTCACCAGCAGCATTAAGGTCCACTAGTGCTTGGTCCAAGTCCAGCTCCGGATTGTCTGGACGTACAAGAAAGAAGCCTAGTGGTGTCAACGCGTCGTTGGCTCACCCCAAGAAGTCCCACATTTGAATGGACTCAGTCTCCCTCAAGCCCCGCAGCTCCTATAGTGACCTCCGGGCAGCCGCAAGCTTCAAACCTTCCCGAGCGAGGCGCTCGACTACTTTTGCATGTTGCTGCATATTTTTAGCAACTTGCTTTTCATGATCTGTTAGCTCCATCTCCCGAAGGTGGATGGGGTTTCGCCATTTCGTTAGGATCTTCACTTCCCTCGCCTCACGGTCTGCTCGACGCTTCAGGGGGACCTCATTTAATTCACTAAGGTTTTCATGATGCTCATCAGGAGCATCACTCCTTTCTTTGTCTTGCTCGAGGATCTCCCGAGAGTTAGCATCGAGCACCCTGATGCTGACTTCCTTCTCTTCTAGAAGCTTGCCCCAGTACTCCATCCGGTCCGTTTCCCTCTTGACCCACTCCTTCTGGTCAGCAAGCCTCGTCTGAGCAAGCCTTGTCTCAAAATGAAGCCTGTTGCACCAACGTCTTAAGGTGTGGCGCTCCTCTTCTAGAACCTTGCTCTCATGATCAAATGCGAGCTGAACTTGTCGGAGGCTTGAGCAGGCATTGTCTACGCACAACGCCAAGGGAATGGGCTCTGGACCTGCTGGGGTCATCTCTGCCGGTTCCAGAGGATTCTCCATAACAAAAATAAGGTCCCACTCTACAAGTGAGGTACCCTCAACTCCTCTGGCACTAGGGCCACCCTACAGAAGATCTTTGGCTAAAGTAGAGGAAGAACCCGCTGGGGGAACTCCTATCTCTGGGGCTGATAATGAAGGTCCTGCTGCAAGAACTTCAATTGTTGGCTTCGCGGGAGAAAAGCCTGCCAGAGCAGTTACATCCGGGGTGGTCATCGGGGCTTCACCCGAAGACATTTCCATCACCGGCTTAGGTGCCGATACATCAGCTACTTCTTGCTCAACTTCCGGAGCTTCAACAACTTCTGGCCCGAGGGTCGAAGCTTTAACTACCTCTGGCTTAGTGATTGGAACTTCGGCCATTTCCGACTTAGTGACCGGGGCATCAATCCTGACCGGTTCTACAGCCGGAGCTTCAACGTCCTCCAACTCAAGTGTCAGAACTTCTAACACCACCAGCGCTGCAACAACTTCTGGTGCAGGAACCGGACCCTCGATAACCTCTGGCTCAAACGTCGGAGCTTCTGACATCTCCACCTCCCGCGCTGGAGCCTCAGCCTTTGGCGATGTTGCTGGTGGTGCTTCTTCAACTTATCCCCTGTGGTCTGGCTCTACCACGGGAGCTTCCAGTGAAGACTCCAAATCCAAATCCACAACAGCTGGCGTCGGAGCTACCGTGACTTCTGCCCCCACTTGAAGAAGAGGCTCAATGGTAGAAGACAGAACTTCAGGATGCGCACCCACATTTTCTGACTTCTTTCTTGACACCCTGGAAATAAAGGGACAAGAAGATTTGTAGGATCAAAGAGCACGTGAAAAGCTACCAGAGGGGGGGTTAATTGTAGATTTACAACTTTTTTAGCGGAAGCAATGAAAACCCCAACGGCAGAAAAACAATCTGTTAAAGAAATTATTTGTGAGACTAATATAAACGTGTTTCAGAGAGAATCAAGTCACAAAGACGACACAACAAGAATCACTCAAATCCGTCAAGAGAAACTCAAGTTACGTTCGAAAGATCGAACAAAGGTCAATCTGTCCTACCCGAGAAAAACAGTTATGTAATGCTGCAAAGAAACTCGTGTAGATCAAAAACCACAAATCCAGTGACCATGAACTTTTGACATATGATAGGTAATCAAGTTTTTAAGACAACCCCAGAAGAATCGCCTCAATTGGATCTGTAAAACTCGAGTTATAATAAAACCACCAAAGAAAGGTAGTGCCGTGCAGAAAACTCAACGAGAAAAACTTGTCTGGAATAAGTCGGACGTACAAGGAACAAAAGTTCCTTTAAAATACGAATTTAATTCAATAGAACACAAGAGGAACAGCCCCAAAGTCATACACCACGAGCTATGGCCTCCCTTGCTTATATAACCAGCCCTTAGGCCAACCCAAACTCAACTAGGACTCTAATCCTACTCAAATCACGAATCGAAACTTTCCATAACTGCTTAGGACTCTTTTATACGCAGATAGAAGCAATCTTAAGACTTCTAAACACCTTAGGAATGTGTCCCACATTCCTAAAACAACTCAAATTCATGACTCACACGAAATCCTATTATAACCAACTTAAATCTTTCCATATTAGAGTCAAATCCGACTCAGCCGCAGCCTGAGTCCATAACCTTGTCGGTTGGACCATTCCGACCAATTTTTACATCCACATCTCTTCATCATGCCTTGAAACCATGCAGCCACGTCCATGCACTCCTTGCACACGTGCAAACATCTCCCAACAACGTCCACAATACCTTCATATGCATTGTTCTTGATTCAAACGTGCCGCGCAACCTCCCGATCAACTCAACCACAATTCCTCCCGAACTTGGTTGTTGAACCTTATGTTCTCCCTAAGACTAGTTCAATGGATCCTGTCACCAGACATGTCTTGAAGTCAAGCAACACCTGCACATGAATTAACAACCAATACTTTCGAGCACAAGTCCTCGACTTGACTCACGTTAGTCCTGAAACTACAACATCTTACGTGAGCACCCCCACATAAGCATGTTGCAAAACATAACAAAATGTTATCAACCATAACCACCAAAACACACCAAAAACTTAGCAAATGAATACAAAGCAATCTTTCCATCAATGTAAAGAAAAAAGGAATCATTGCAAGATAAAAGCAGAACCACTGCGATCAAGCAATAGACCTTGCCAAAACTTACCAGAGCTTGAGCCGGAGCTTACCAAAGCTAGTATAACCTAGCACCAGAGCTAACCAAAGCTAGTCGGACCTAGCGTCGGAGATAGAAAAATATGTTGGAGCTAACCAACATAAGTCGGACCTAGCAAAACATATCGCAGCTTAACAAAGACATGTCAGAGCTATCAAAGACATGTCGGAGCTAAAGACAAAGCTCACTAGAGCTACCCCAAAAACCTGTCGAACCTATACAAAGCAAGTCGGACCTATTGTCGGACCTTGCAGAAGCTTGGAGCTATAGTCAGACTTTGCTGAAAAAGCTGTTTTAGCAGAATTTCGGAACTTTTATCATCAAAGCCAATGTATTCACTACAAGCCAATGTATTCAGCACACATTGGTCTCACAATCTCCCCCTTGATGAATACATTAGCAACACCACTTATAATCTGAACATTGGCTTATTCACATTAAAAGTTTTGAAAATAATGTCTCCCCCTTTGTAAAACAGAAAAAAAATTAGAAGAAAAAAAATTCTCCCCCTGAGAAAAATCGTGCCAAAACAATTGTGAATATTTGATGTGCAATCAATTTCTTTCCCTTGCATACTTATCTTTTTTTACGAATTCACATATTGTCTCTCCCCCTTTGACAATGTATTCAGCAAGGTTGAAAAGAGAAATTTCAAATGTTATTAGCATATTATAACATATACATATAAACAAAGCTCATCCAAGTCGTACTATCAAGTATCTTACACTATCACATCAATGAGATACATAAAGTAGTGTATGCCATGCTAGAGATCAAATGTAATTTTCAATTTAAGCAAGTCATGATCTCACAAACTTAACTATTTAAAAACCTGAAAGCATGACACTAGTTGCTACATTTTATTATTTTTTCAAAGCATCAAATTTATATCATATGATATTTGCAAGAGATTATATGTGCATCTGCCTTATTCTAACCAACCAGGCCAAGCCTATGTCATTTGACGATCAGAAGCTTAAGTACACGGTTTTAGTCATACACAACTCCTTCCAAGTTCATATCTAAGTGCAATGATAAGCAATCTCAAAAGAAGAAGCGCGATGCATGCATATTCTCTTGATCTTTTTTCAATTTTTCATCTGATCATAAAAACTCAACATGTGAGTTGATTACATGTTTAATTCTTTATGATTAAAAGTACTTGTGAGCATTCAACAAGTTCAAAACAGCAAGAAAGTTCGATCATGACCAGATTTAGTGTATGTAATTATTCCAATTACTAGTCATGGCAAAAACTATAAAATGTATAACATGATTAATGTAGTAAGAACTTTCAGCATGTAAAAGGAATCACAAAGTCATATATGTATGAAATACTATGCTCATATTATTTTAGTTCAGATTCACACATAGACTTCCCAAGTTTCAAAACTCCCTCTCAATTTAAGCCATGAGGATGAATAACCCCTATTTAACTACGAATATAACAAAAACGAGTGAAATACAAAGGTTTTGTAAAAATGTCAGCCAATTGTTGTTTGGTATCTACATGGTGAAGTACAATGTTTCCTTTTTCAACATGATCAAGTAGAAAGTGATACCTAATGTCAATGTGCATAGTTCTAGAATGTTGCACGGGGGTTTTAGCAATGCAGATGGCACTAGTGTTATCACAAAACAGTGGAACACTATGTAGATCAACCCCATAGTCCTCAAGTGTTTGAAAATTCCAAAGAATTTGTGAGTAAGTACTAGCAGCGGCTACATATTTAGATTCAGCTGTGAATTGTGCAATTGAGTTTTGTTTTATAGAGGACCAAGCAACAAGTGAATTACCAAGAAAATGACAAGCACCAGAAGTACTTTTCCTATCAATCCTACAACCCCCAAAATCAGCATCCGAAAAAGCTTTCAAAGTAATGGTTGAGGAAGAAGTAAGAAAAGTGCCAAATTTCTTAGTTCCATGTAAGTACCTGAGAATCCTTTTGGCAGCTTGATGATGTGAAGCACGTGGGGAGGCTTGAAACCGTGCACAAAGACATACGCTGAATTGTATGTCTGGTCTTGATGCCGTGAGGTACAGAAGTGATCCGATCATGCTTCTATATTCTTTTTGTTCCATGGGATCACCATCTTCATCAAGTTCAAGTGTTGTTGTTGTTCCCATTAGTGTCCGAAGAGGGTTGCTTTTGTCCATGTTGAAGCGCCTTGGGAGGTCTTTTGTATACTCTGTTTGATGCACAAAGGTACCCTCCTTGGTTTGCTTGATTTGCAGCCCCAAAAAGTACGTGAGTTCTCCCATCATACTCATCTCAAATTATGAACTCATCATAGCTGAAAACTTGGACACAAGATGATGAGAAGCACAATAAAAGACAATATCATCCACATACACTTGAACGAATAATGAGTCATTGTCATGCTTAAGCACAAAAAGAGTTTTTATCAACCTTGCCCATGGTAAACCCCTTTTCAACTAAGAATGTTTTTAACCTATCATACCGTGCTCTAGGGGCTTGTTTGAGACCGTACAAGGCTCTGGATGGTTTGTAAACACAATTAGGTAAATCTGGATTTTCAAAACCCGGTGGTTGTTTGACATAAACCTCCTCGTCTATGTAGCCATTAAGAAAAACACTTTTAACATCCATTTGATATGGCTTAAAAACTTTAGATGCAGCAAAAGCTAACAAATTTCTTATGGCTTCTAATATAGCAATAGGAGCAAAAGTTTCATCAAAATCTAGACCTTCAACTTGAGTGAAACCTTGAGCAACCAACCTAGCCTTATTCCTAATCAAAACACCATCCTCACTTTGTTTATTTTTAAACACCCATTTAGTTCGAATTATAGTGTGACCTTGAGGTGGAGGTACATGTTTCCAAACATTATTTCTTTCAAAATTTTCTAACTCTTCTTGTATGGCAATAATCAAAGATTCATTAGTGGGTGCATGTGATATATCTTTGGGTTCAAAAGAAGCAACAAAAGCAGAATGAGCATGAGAGTTTGGATCACAAAACCTGGACCGTGTGACTCGTTCGTGCAAGCTTTCAATAATTTGTTGTGGAGGTTGACTTTTGAGAACCCGGAGGGGAGTGGACACTTCACAAGCTTCTTCTTCTTCATGTTCATCACAAATCGATGAGCTCGTGACTTGAGGAGGATCTGTACCAGCAATGGTGGTCGTCAGTGCTAGCTGAATCAAAATTAGGAACTGGAACGATCTCATTAGCTGCTGAATTTTCGGGCAGCAGTTCCACCTCTTCCTCATCTTCAACGAAAATGTTCTCCCCCTGCGGATATGGACCTGGACCTGCAATTTTTGAGCTAGTACCTGGGATACCTTCATCAAAAGACACCTCACAAGTCTACACAATTTTCTTAGTGCCAAGTAAAAGCACACGGTAGCCTCTAGTATGAGATGGATAACCAAGAAACATGCCATCAACAAATGTAGTTTCAATTTATCAAGATTACCATGTTTCTTAACAAAGCATTTACAACCAAAGACCCGAAAGTGTGTAACACTAGGCCTATGTCCAAACCGGAGCTCATATGGTGTTCTACCTAGCTAAGCGCGCAAGAAAACACGATTTGAGACATAACAAGCAGTTGCAATCGCATCAGCCCAGAATTTCATAGGAGTTTGATATTCATCAAGCATAGTCCTAGCCACCTCAACTAGGTTATGTTCTTTCATTCTACAACACCATTTTGTTGAGGTACATATGGTGAAGGAAATTGATGATTTATTCATTTTCAGCACAAAAGTGATCAAAAGATTGATTTTTAAATTCGGTTCCGTTATCAGCTTTAATCGCTTTTAACGATCCTGGTTGATCAATTGATAATCTAAGAAATAATGTTCTAAAGTGACTAAAAGCTTCATTCATATATGTCATAAAGTAAACCCAAGAGTATCTAGAATAATCATCAACAATCACAAGAACATACCATTTACCTGTGAAGGATTGAACACGTGAAGGTCCTACGGTGTCAAGGTGCAAAAGTTGACATGGTTCAGTTGTCATGATCATTGTGAGAGGAGTATGTGAACTTGCAACCATCTTAGCATGTCTACAAGAAGAGCACACAATTTCTTTGCCCCCTTTAAGCTTAGGCAGACCACGTATGCGATCAAGAGCACTAACACGCGTTAGATGATCAAAGCCTACGTGACCAAGTCTACGATGCCAAAAATATAAGTCCTTTGAATCATTAGCAACTAGACAACTATGCTCAGAGGAAGACATATCAAAATCAGCTTTAAAAACTCTTCCAAACCGAGACATGTTAAAAATAAGCTCACTATTTGAACCTACAACTTTGAAACAGTTTTTATTGAAAATAATTTCCAGATTTTCATCTAGCAATTGTGAAACAAAAAGCAAGTTGTATTTCAAATTTTTGACAAGTTCCACATCCTTCAAAGTGTAGTGATCATTTACTCTAACCGAACCCTTTGTAATTATAGGAGTTGAAGAGGTATCCACAAGAGTAACATTCTCTACACGTGACAAAAAAGAGAGGGAGGAGAACCAGTCTTTGTTACCGGTGATGTGGCGTGAGCAACCTGAATCCACAATACAAATGTTCTCCTTCCTCAAGCGTGTAACCTACATAGAAACATGATACGTCGATGACTCAATACTCGGGTTAGTCAAAATGCATTTAGGAATCCAGTACTGAGTCACACAACGTCCAACATGAATAACACGCGAAAGCTGAGATAAAACAATAGGTTTATGAGCCAAATCTTGAGGATTTTTGTACCCAACTACTGTCCTACGAGATGTTACATCTGTAGCACAAAAAATAGTAGGTTTGGGAGCATCATTTACATGTTTTCGACTCATTACAGCACATTTCATGTTCCTATCATTCAGTTTAGCAAGCGCAGCAAATTTTGCATGAAAGTTATGAGATCTAGCAATCATTCTTTCCTTTTTCTGTTGTTTAGCTAGTCTATAACAAAAATATATGACATGACCATCCCTACCAAAGTAGGTACAATGAAATTTAACTTTGTGTTCATGTCTAGATGAGCAAGTAACATTTTTATTTGAAACCAAATGAGACAACACTCCTGCAGATTTGAAAACCACTTCTTTTTGTTTAGGAACTATTTGAATCAAACCACTTTCTAATGGATTTACAATTTTAGGTGGATTTGCCTTAGCATGAGCATGAGAATCAAAACCTAAACCAGTTTTATCATTGCAAGACTTGGAAGAGTTCAGCAGCAAGTTTAGGTTCTTATTCCCATTACAAAACCGATCTAATGTCATATGCATGTTATCAAGTTTATTGGAAAGATCAAGGCAATTTTCACATGAAGTTTTTCCTTTTAATTTGCAATTGGAACAAAATTCAACTTCATGAGAACGTAAAGCATTGTTCAATATAGAAATTTCATTCATAGCATCTTGTAGTTTCTTATCAAGATCATCACAAGTAGAACAATGCAAATCAAATGTAGAACAGCTAGCATCTTTCAAGTTTTTATCATTAAGTGCAGCAAGCTCTCTATTAAGCTTTTTGTCCTTTTTCTTAACTATAATAGTGGCACGAGAAATAGCATCACATATTTTTTCGTTTCAACTATGAAATTTATTCAATAGAACACAAGAGGAACATCCCCAAAGTCGTCCACCACGAGCTCTGGCTTACCTTCCTTATATAACCAGCTCTTAGGCCAACCCAAACTCAACTCGGACTCTAATCCTACTCAAATCACGAATCGAAACTTTCCATAACTGCTTAGAACTCTTCTATACGCAGATAGAAGCAATCTTAAGACTTCCAAACACCTTACGAATGTGTTCCACATTCCTAAAACAACTCAAATTTGTGACCCAAATGAAATCCTATCATAACCAACTCAAATCTTTCCATATTTGAGTCAAACCCGACTCAGCCGCAGCCTGAGTCCATAACCTAGTCAGTTGGACATTTCCGACCAATTTTTAGGTCCACATCTCTTCATCACGCCTTGAAACCATGCAACCACGTCCATGCACTCCTTGCACACGTGCAAACATCTTCCAACGACGTTCACGATACCTTCATATGCATTGTTCTTGATTCAAACATGATGCGCAACCTCTTAATCAAATCAACCACAATTCCTCCCGAACTTAGTTGTTGAACCTCATCTTCTCCCTAAGACTAGATCAATGGATTCCGTCACCAGCCATGTCTTGAAGTCAAGCAACACCTACACATGAATAAACAACCAATACTTTCAAGCACAAGTCCTCGACTTGACTCATGTTAGTCCCGAATCTACAACATCTTACGTGAGGACCTCACATAAGCATGTTGCAAAACATAAAAAAATTATATCAACCATAACCACCAAAACACACCAAAAACATAGCAAATGAATACTAAGCAATCTTTCCGTCAATGTAAAGCAAGTATGAATCATTGCAAGATAAAAGCAGAACCACTGCGATCAAGCACCGGACCTTGCCAAAACTAAACGGAGCTTGAGCCGGAGCTTACCAAAGCTAGTACAACCGTGCGCTGGAGCTAACCAAAGCTAGTCGGACATAGCATCGGAGCTAGAAAAACATGTCGGAGCTAAGAAACATATGTCGTACCAAGCAAAACATATCAGAGCTTAACAAAGACATGCTGGAGCTATCAAAGACATGCCGGAGCCAAAAACAAAGCTCATCGGAGCTACCCAAAAAACATGTCGAACCTTGACAAAGCAAGTCGGACCTATTGTCGGACCTTGCATAAGCTCGGAGCTAGAGTCAGACTTTGCTAAAAAAGTTGTTTTAGCAGAATTTCATAACTTTTATCATCAAAGCCAATGTATTCACGACAAGCCAATGTATTCAGCACACATAGGTATCACGAGATTAAAAACATAACAAAAACAAGACTAACATTTCAAGGTGAGCTCACGATGCTTACCTAGGGATGCTACCACCCAGTCGCCGCGGAACCTCTTCTTCTGAGGCTTGGGGTCAGAGCTCACCATGTCTGGTGAGACAACAACTTCGGACCTCAGCTGGGGACCACATGCGGCATCCAGAGTCTTCTCAGCCGGAGCTTCCCTCGGTCGGGAAGAACTTAGAGACCTAGAGCTCTTAGTCAGCACAAAGGCTGGAGTTGACTGTCCGGAGCTGGCGCCTCTCGAAGATGCCTGCGTCAGAGGTGTAGCCACAGAAGATCTCCCTCGCCAGGGAGAAGGGGCCGTTGTAGAGGGAGCAGGCCTGACGGACCTCCCATCAGCATGCTTCAGTTTTCTCTTCCAGCTGGAAGGTTCAGCTGGTTCCTAGCCCTTGACCTCGCCGATGTCTTTAATCCACTGGCTTAGAGCAGAGGCAGCCACCTCTTCAGAAGCTCCGGGGATTACCACCCTGGAGGTCCGACACTTCTCCACTTCACCCAAGTCTTCAAGCTCTGAAATCTTCCTCTGAAGCTCCCTGCTGATATCTGGAATCATGTTTAAGGGCAGAAAAGCAACCGACAGAGCCAAGTCGTTGCTGCCGACAAGCCCATGCTGATACTTCTTGAGATGGAGCTTCAATGCTTCATCATCTATGTTGGATTTCAAACCAGTTCCAATCTGGTCATCATCCATCACATTGTTTAAAGCCCAGGCGAGCTTCTCCCTATTCCTCAGCGGAGTCCATCTGTTCACCAAGAAATTCCCGAAGACAATTTGGGGGGTCACTCCACCCTCCATGCATTCTCAGATCCTTGTCAGGACAGGCTTAAATGCATCCGACAGCTTCAGAACTATACTCCGGGCGTCGGTATCAACGTCGGGGAGTCCTTGTGGCATTTCAAACCTGTCGTGCTCCTCCACTGCAATGATGACCCAATCATTTTTCCAGTCATCCCATTTGCCGAAGGGGAATAACTTCAAGTACTTGAAGGGGCAGTTCTTGCGCTTCACGAAATAGTAGAAGCCAAGAAGCTTAGTCCCCTTGCTGGCGGTATGGACCGTGAAGAAGGTATGGAACAGCTCGATGCAAGGGGGAACACCAACCCACGTCTTGCAGAAGTGGACGAAGGTAGCCACAAACAGAAGAGAAATGGGGCCAAGATGATATAGTTGCAGGCCGTAGAAGTCCATCACATTAAGAGGAAGCTTGAAAAAGGTGGGATCAATCCCACCATGGTGTACGCTAAGAAGTACACCATGTCGCCATTGCACTCCTTCTTGAATGGGAGCTTGCCGGCGCGGATCATGTGATTGAAGTAGTCATTGGATCACCCCATATAGGTCTGAAACTTCATCAGATCATCCTCGCTCTTGAGGCGGCTCTTGGGAATATGCAACTCCATTGCGACAAAGTTGAGCAAAGGAATGGAAAGCTAAGCAGAGTTTGGGAGGCTATGAGCGCTAGTTTGATCAAAAGCGTAAAGAGTCCTCAAACCGTGCATACTTCCCTTCTTATGTAAGCCTCCGCGATGCTTGGATGGAAACTGCAACGAGAGCAGGGTCACATTTCAAAAATTTACCCCGTCAATGACGAATGGGCCCGGGGTCACCCCGACGAAGAGGTCGAGGTTGTAACCCCAGGAAAACCATTGTAATGATGGGCGGTAGGAAACCCAAAGGCGACACCTTGACAAGGCGCTCGAATCTATACAGTATACGTATTTGGAACTGGCGATCTTCAATTGCATGAGATCTGCACTCAGAGATCTCATCTAACGCATTCATAACAAGCGACGTGACAATGGTTTAATCAAGGACCGTTGCCCCAACGGCACATCAGAAGACTTCTGAAGATGAAGCGCGGAAATCGAGGATGGCCCCACCTCGGATAGAATAACTTAACCCAAACGATTTCTCCCAGAGGTGGGCTCGGGGGCCACTGTCGGTACCCTGCGTACCAGGTAGCCCACAGTACGGCAAGAAGTGCAAGAGTGTTCCACCTGTCAAAGTTGAAGGTATCTTCATGCCCCACATGTCACACTACATCGGACCCGCATCCCTCATATGTGTAGCTTCGGGGTTGACATGTGTGATGTAAGTCCGGAGCTAAACTCCCAACTTAGGGAAGCTCCGCAGTCAACACGTGTATAATGACCCCAGACCTAACCCCCAGCAGAGGGGAGCTCTGGTGCCGCCACGTGTATAGCGGTTACGTAGCTACCTCCCCGGAAGGGGAAGCCCCAAAGCTTCCACGTGTGGAGCTTCCGGACCTACACCACCAACGACTACACTGGTCGATCTCCAAAAGCACATACATTCATGGGACAATTAAAACGGCAGTTATAAGACCTGATTACGTGTCATTAATGTTGTATTAATGACACACAATCAGAACATTGTTAATAGGGTTAGGCACGTTATCACACTATTAACCACGCTTAATGCTTATAGATAGTATAGTAGGCAATTGAATATGTCAGGGCCACATGTTAGGCCAGGCAAATGTTGTAACGGCCAGTCCTTAGACTATAAAAGGACTGTGCCGCACGATTCATGGACAGGCCAAGCTGACAGGCATACAAGTGCTAAATAATCAACAATACAACAACACACACATCGCGGAGTAGGGTATTACACTTAGGAGGCCCGAACCACGTAAAACCTTTGTGTCATCATCTTGTTCTTGATCTCTGCGCGCCCAAACCAATACAAGAACCACTACGGGCTACATTTAGTAGTACCGGGGGAAGTGTCATTCTCACACTTCATTGTAGGAAAGGAACAATGTAGGACCAGCTCAACAAGAAGGTTCTGAAGGCTGTCTACAACACTGTAGACGACGAATCTGACGTCTCTGACAACGAGCATCGGAAGACCTTGAACACCATTTTTGGTGGTTCTTGGTACATCACATCTCGTCGCATCCTCAAGACAATGCGGCGAGATATGGTTACTGTAGCTCCCACCACTAGAGCGGAGCCTCATCGGAAGTGGATGGACACTCCAATCATTTTCGATGCTTCGGACTGCCCTCGTAACATGATCGGATCTGGCCAACTCCTGTGTTGGTATCTCAAACCATTAACAATGTTCAACTCCACCATGTACTGGTGGACAGAGGTGCAGGGCTGAACCTCATAAGCTTCGAAACCTTCATCAAGCTCCAGCTCCGACCTTTGGACCTTCGCCTCTCTGGACCTTTCTCTGGGGTAGCTCCGGGGGCCATTACCCCTCTCGGCTCCATCACACTCCTGGTGACCTTCGGGACTCGGGAGAACTACAGAACTGAGAAGCTGGTCTTTTACGTAGCGCATATCAGTTTGTTGTCCAACGCCATACTGGGTAGACCTGTCTTGAACAGGTTCATGGCTGCTGCTCACTATGGTTACTTTGTGTTAAAGATGCCAACACCGTCAGATGCTCTCCGGATCTGCAGGGATCGCACTGCAGGAATCACTACACTAGAAGAACACCATGCGCTTGCTACAGCGCAGGAGGAAGCATTCGGTAAGGAGCTAGCTCCGAAACCTTCGAGTTCTAATCATCGAGGCTGTGATACCCGGTTCTGAAAATGAACCAAGTGTAGTATATGTGTGCCCAGTATGTTCAACACACATACACAAGTGCATCACAAACGATATACAAGATAATTACCACGGTTCAAATTAATTAACAGATTTTATTACACAAGACATATTATCCTCGAATACAAGCTCTAATCAATATTAATGACAAGTTTAAACTAAAGCAGCAGAAATAAACTAATTAAGCAACTATGCAGCGAAGCAAACTAAGCAAATAGGGTATAGCGCAGCTCCAATCAACACCACAAGCAAAGCTGGCGGTAGACACGGCCTAGAACTACGTATTATAGCCATTAAACTCCCAATCCTGACCTGCAACTGTTGGTGTATGAATTGCAAGGGTGAGTACATGCCGTACTCAAAAAGTGTGGAAAGTATGACATGTAGCTGATTCAAATGATGAATATAATAATGGCTAAGTGCTGAAAAGTACATTAAAACATTTGAAAAGCAATATATTATATGTATGTGAAATTAACCCATCATAAACCATGTGATCATCATAGTATAGGTCCATATTTCATAGTCATCCACCATCATGTCAGATTTCACCATTACCATTAATCATATCCAATACTAGCATTTAATCTATAACCATCCATAATCATTTCCAAACCTTAACCATCCCTAAAACCATTCAATACCAAGTTTCCTCTAATCACGTAGATCATCTAGGCGCTCTTATCCGGGAGCCGGCTATCATGACAGTTTATTAGACTCTGCAGAGTTTGTACCACTTTACCCACGTGTTTGTGATTTCATCACCTTGCAGTGACTAGAACCTCTGTTATGCCATCTCACACTTCCATCGGTGTGTGGCCAAGAGATCACAAAATAGCCTTTACAAAGGGATTACTAGCGTATTTAGACCCCACTGAGGTTTCACCGGTGGCGATGCCTCCAACTGAGCACATCTTCAACCAAGGCCCCCTCTTGAGCCATTTGGATCCCAAGGTAGTCCGACCAATCATCAACAAACCTAATCCGACTACCCCTTCCCCGAGCATGCTTAATGGTCCAAATAGCACTAGCAAAGCCCTAGTTAATCAGCTACACCGCACCCATACTTGGCCTCGTGGTGGCACTGTAGTCCTGGATTATTCTCGCATGAACCAGTTCTTATATCTAAAGCAAGCAAACCTCCATATCATCCAACCCATCCACAAACCAGGCTTGCTTAGATCACTCATTACCACATCATATTAACCAGTTCATGTTAATCAAATCTTATAGATGTATAATTAGATAGTATGCTTGTTTTTCCCATTGTAATTAATTAAGCGTAGCAAGAAGGTAAAAAGCCCATCCCGACTCTCTCCCATGAATTGCAGATGACAAGGGTGGTCAAAAAAACTAGTAAACTTCGTACCATAGGATTCCCATCAAATTGACACAAGCATGCAGTTTTGTAGACAAAACATTTATTTTAAAAACTGGATCAATATGCTTCAAGGAAACTTGCCTTGCTCTTGGGATTGGTTCGGGTCAAAACCTTCAAACCCTTGGTGCTGAAGATCCTCCGCAGCACACTCAAGTGCAAATCTGTCTAATCCGCACAATAAACATACAAGACAAGAAACACAATCAAAGAATGCACAAACATTACTCAATATGACATGACATGCATGATTAATTCAAATGCAAGGTGGAACTAGTTAGTTAGTTGTTTTTAATGATCACTAGCTAGTTCTAATAGCTTTTAACAAGTTTAAACAGATTTGGAATTGATTAGATCTAATTTTAGAATTAATTGAAAAGAAATAAACCAGGAAAATCGGACTAGTCCGCTAGGGACCGGACAAGTCCGCAATGCGCGAGATTGGCAGATTAGGGTTTTCCTAGATCGACGTGAATTTGGAGAAATGGGGTTGAGTTCACGTAAGGAAAAGAGAATAGAAGGTATACAAGGTGTTTAGGACTCCAATGAATCAAGGATCTTGGAGGTAACACTTGGATCTTGAAGATCTAGGGTTGATGAAGAACTTGATGGTGATTTGTTGGTGAAGAGCGCGAAGTTGATGGAGATCTTGATCCTCTTTCATTTCCTCCTCTTCTTCTTCTTGTTCTAGATCTCCATCTCCCTCCTTGGTGGTGACTACTCACGAGCTAGGGTTTGGGTGGGGTGGAAAAGTGGCAAATAGATGTCAAGCCGAGGGGTGGGGTTGTTTATATAGAGGTGGAGGCTAGGGTTAGATAGAATTTCGAGTTTGAGATGAGTAGGGGTCAGTTTAGAGCCCCACATGGGCTCTAAAAGAGTTAGGCATGACTCCCCAAGGCCCACTTAATGTAAAACCCAAGAAACAAGTCGTGAAACAAAAGATCAATTCGGAGTCACGATTTATCGGACAAGTCCGAAAAGGGTCGAACTAGTCCAAAGTTAGTCAAAAGATATCGGACAAGTCTGCCCCGGACATCAGAAAAGTCCGAACATATCCAGAGGGGAAAAACAGACAAGTCTGGCCTAAACTCGAACAAGTCTGACTTTAGTCAAAGAGGAAAACGGACAAGTCCGCTAGGACACCGGACTAGTCTGGACAAGTCCAGGGACTTAGCAAATTTTCCAAGGATTCTTGGAACACCGGACTAGTCCGCATAGGGCCAGACAAGTCCGAAAGTGTCTAGAGAGCAGACTAGTCCACAGAAAAACGGACAAGTCCGACCGAGGTCAGAGAGAAATCGGACTAGTCTGCACCAAAATCAGACTAGTCCGCACATTCCAGAATTCTTAAGTGCGGTTTTGTTCAAAATAAATTTAAAACTTGTTCCTTTTTATGTTGCCCAATATTAAACATGTATTGGAATGTATGCAATGCATGATGGATGAAAATGAGGGTGTTACAAACCTACCCCCCTTAAAATGAATCTTGCCCTTGAGATTCGACGCGAAAGAGAAAAGATAGGGAAATTCCTTCTTGAGATCATCCTCAAACTCCCATGTTGCTTCCGATTCTGTATGATGCTTCCATTGAACCTTGCACCATCGAATCACCTTGTTCCTTTTGACTCTTTCCTTGGTTTCCATGATTTTGACCGGTTGCTTGGCATAAGTCAGATCTTCTTCTACTTCCAATTCTTCCATTGGCACTTGTTCTTCGGGTACTCTCAAACACTTCTTGAGTTGGGAAATATGAAAGACATCATGGACATCTGATAGATGAGTTGGCATCTCCAACTTGTACGCTACCTCTCCTCTTTTGTCCAAAATCATGAATGGTACAATATAGCGAGGTGCTAGCTTGACTCTTATGTTAAACCTCTTATGACCTCTCATTGGTGACACCTTGAGGTAAATGAAGTTTCCCACTTCAAAAGATAATTTCCTTCTCCTATTGTCCACATAGCCTTTTTGTCTTGATTGGGTGGCCTCAAGTTCTCGCGAATTATCTGAACTTGTTTTCAGCTTCTTGCAATACATCCGGACCAAATACTTGAATTTCTCCTGTCTCATTCCAAAACAAGGGTGTCCTACACTTCATCCCAAATAGTGCCTCAGATGGTGACATCTTCAAACTTGCTTGGTAACTATTGTTGTATGAAAATTCTGCATATAGCAAGCTCTTGTCCCAACTTTTCTCATGCTTTAAAGCACAAGCTCTTAACATATCCTCTAAAATCTGGTTGGTCCTCCCAATTTGTCCATCTGTATGAGGGTGATATGCTGAACTAAAATTTAACCTTGTTCCCAATGCTTCATGCAATTTCTGCCAAAACCTGGAGCTAAATTGAGAACCTCTATCTAAGACTATCTTCTTCGGTACTCCGTGTCGACACAAAATATGCTCCATATACAATTATGCTAGCTTCGTAGTGGTATAGGTGGTCTTGATAGGAACAAAATGAGCTGACTTGGTTAATCGGTCCACAATTACCACAATTGAATCATATTCAGACTGGGTACGCGGTAAACCAACTATAAAGTCCATACCGATTTCTTCCCATTTCCACTCCAGGATCTTTAATGGATACAATAATCTGGCTGGCCTTTGATGTTCCGCCTTGACTCGTTGGCAAACATCACACAATGCTACATATTCAGCTATGTCCTTCTTCATGCTAGCCCACTAATAACAATTCCTCAAGTCTTTGTACATCTTCGTACAACCAGATGAATTGAGTAAGGCAAGTCATGTGCCTCCTTTAGTATTGTCTCCCAAATATGCTTCACATTAGGCACAACAATCCTCTTATCAAGACATAGAGTACCATGTTCATCCTCATCAAGTCTGGACTCTCACCGCTCCTGGGTCCTTTCCTTGATCTCCTGAATTTCCTCATCCTTCGCTTGGTCCTCTCTAATTTTTTGCTCCAAGGTCGGATTTAACTACATCATTCCCATCTCATTTACAAATCCGAGGTTCAACCTTTCAAATTCCTTACATAACTTGGATGGTAATTCTCGAACTGTGAGTTGGTGACTTACTCCTTTCCAGCTCAAGGCATCGGCCACTACATTAGCATTTCCCGGGTGATAATTGATTCCCAAATCATAATCTTTGATAAGCTCCAACCATCTTCGTTGCCTCAAATTCAGATCTGCTTGTGTGAAAATATACTTAAGGCTCTTGTGATCCGTATAAATTCACACCTATGTCCAAGAATATAGTGTGTCCAAATCTTCAATGCATGTACCACCGCTGCAAGTTCCAAATCATGCGTTGGGTAATTCTGCTCATGTTTCTTCAATTGTCTTGATGCATATGCAACCACTTGACCTTCTTGCATGAGCACACATCCAAGTCCTTGTCTTGATGCATCACAATATATGTCAAAACTTTTGCTCACATCTGACAATACCAAAACTGAGGCTGTTGTTAACCTCTTTTTCAATTCCTCAAAACTCTCTTGACAAGCTTGAGTCCATTGAAAAGCTTTACCCTTCATTAGCAACTCTGTTATTGGCTTGGCTATCTTGGAAAAGTCCTTGATGAATCGATGGTATTATCCAGCCATCCCAAGAAAACTCCTTATTTCCTTTATGTTTTGCGGTGGCTCCCACTTCCACACGTCCCTTACCTTTCCGGGGTCAACCGAAACTCCTCCTCCTAAGATGATATGACCCAAAAACAACAATTCTCTCAACCAAAACTGACACTTGTTGAACTTGGCGTACAATTGATGCTCCCTCAATTTCGGCAATGTAAGCCTCAAATGTTCCTCATGTTCCTTCTCATCCTTCGAGTAGATCATAATGTCATTAGTGAACACCACAACGAACTTTTCCAAGTACTACATGAAGACCTTATTCCTGAGGTACATGATGTATGTAGGTGCATTTGTCAATCCAAAGGACATCATGGTGTACTCATATGATCCATACCGTGTCCTCAAAGCTGTCTTGGGTATGTCCGATGGTCTAATCTTCATTTGAAAATATCCCGACCTCAAATCAATCTTACAAAAGACACAAGCACCCTTCATCAGGTCAAACAAATCTTCTATGTGTGGCAAGGTGTACTTGTTCTTGATGGTCACCTCATTTTGAGCTCGGTAATCTACACACATCCTTTGTGATCCATCCTTCTTGTCAAATAATAGCACGGGCGCTCCCCAAGGTGAAGAGCTGGGCCGAATAAAACCATTCTCTAGTTGCTCTTGAATCTGCTTCTTGAGCTCCGCTAATTCCATAGGAGGCATCCTATACGTCCTCTTAGCTACGGGTGCAGTTCCAGGTATTAAATCAATAACAAACTCCATGTCTAAATCAAGTGGCATACCTGGCAACTCGTCCGGAAACACATCCAAAAATTCGCACACAACTGCAATCTCCTCAATTGTGGCACCGTCCATATGATTCAGCTCCAATGGCTTCGGTGCGTGTTGTGATGCTTCAAATTCTACGGTGATCCCTTCCCTATTAATCAACTTCTCTGTCTTCATGGCACACTAAATAACACCATTGTGCTTCCTCAACCACTCCATACCAAGTATAATGTCCAATCCTTGAGATTCCAAAACAATGAGGTTGGCGAAGAAGTGTACCCCCTTTATTCTAAGAATTAGTTTTGGACATATTATAGTTGTCCTCATCTCTCCTCCAGGAGACTTAACCAATAGAGTAAACTTCACGTGAGAAATAGGCAAACTATACTTGGCAACATATTTCGATGTAATGAGTGAATGTGATGCTCTAGAGTCAAATAACATGGTCACGAGGTTAAAGTTCGCGAGAAACATACCAATCACCACGTCATCCGCTTGTTGAGCATCCTCCGTAGAGACATAGTTTATGTTGCCACGAGAAAAATTCTGTTGTCCACGGTTCCCTTGTGGCTGTCCTCCATTGGTTCTTGAATTCTGCCTCGGCGCATTGCTTCCTTGACCAAGGCCTGACTTGGGACATTGATGTGCAAAGTGTCCATCTTATCCACAAGTATATCACTTCTTAACTCCACCAGAATTTGGACTGTCTTGATTTTGAACATTTGCACCAGGAAAGTTGGCACGAGGTGCATAAGGCATTAGAGGCCTAGGTGCTTACATAACAGGGCGCTGCTGCACAAACTGAGTTGGGCGCGTTGCATTTCCAAGGCGAAAAGCGAGGGCGCACATTACTGCCTTGTTGCTGGCCTTGATATGGTGCCTTCCTCTTGTTGTCTTGCTCCATCTCATGGACTTTGTTCACCACAACAATTGCTTTGTCCACAAGCTTCTGGAAGTTGGATTATCACAGTTGAGCAATTGCACTTAGATCTCATTGTTCAAGCCTCTCATGAACAAATACTGCTTCTGGCTGTCCCGACTAACATCCTCAGGTGCATATCTTGAGAGTTGAGTGAATTTATTGAGATATTCATTCACGCTTGACCTTCCTTGCCTTAGGTTCTCAAATTCTCGCCTCTTCAAGATCATGACACCTTCTGGCATATAATGTGAACAGAAGCTCTCCTTGAATCCCGCCCAAGTGATCCTCTCCTGATTCTCATGAGCATTGCATAGAGAATCCCACAAATCGGTAGCTGGTCCAACAAGTTGATAAGAAGCAAATAGAACCTTCTCCCAGTCGCTGCATTGGACAATAGCTAGCTTCTTCTCCACGGACTTAAGCCAATCATCCGCGTCCATAGGGTCAGCAGCTTGAGCAAAGGTTGGTGGCCTAGTCTCATGAACTCTCTCAACCGGTTATGAGGTGGCGGGGGTGACGGTGGAGGCATGTGGGGCTGATTGTTGAAGTTGCCAGCCTGCAGCTAACCCATAGTTTGAATCATGGTCTGCATGAGCTAGTTTTGCATCGCCAAGAACTGATCAATGTTGATAGCTCTATGAGCAGGTCCTTGTCCATTACTAATCTGAGGTGCTCCATTGTTCTCCTCCTCATCATTACCATCCTTCTTGTTGCAAGTCCTCACCATCTGAAGAAAAGCAAGAGATAAGAGTTTAGAAACGTCCACAACTATATGTATCAAGGGATATGAAACTAAACAACTAGCTATGCTAGCCTAGGTGGACATGGCAATGCTAAAGCATCCCAAAATCCTCTATTAAGCACACAAGCAACCAATATATAGCAGACAGCACGCCAAGCAAAAACACATCGATTCCAGAGTTCTCCTATTTGCTCTAACATATCCATTCTATCTAGGCTGCATCCTACGGTCAACCTGTGGCTCTGATACCAATCTATGACACCCGGTTCCGAAAATGAACCAAGTGCAGTATATGTGTGCCCAGGATGTTCAACACACATACATAAGTGCATCACAAACGATATACAGACAATTACCATGGCTCAAATTAATTAATAGATTTTATTACACAAGCCATATTATCCTTGAATACAAGCTCTAATGAATATTAATGACAAGTTTAAACTAACGCAGTGGAAATAAACTAATTAAGCAACTATGCAGCGAAGCAAACTAAGCAAATAGGGTATAGCGCAGCTCCAGTCAACACCACAGGCAAAGTTGACGGTAGACATGGCCTAGAACTTCGTATTATCACCATTAAACTCCCAATCCTGACCTGCAACTGTTGCTGGGGGAATTGCAAGGGTGAGTACAAGTCGTACTCAGCAAGTGTGGAAAGTATGACATGTAGCTGATTCAAATGACTAATATAATAATAGCAAGGTGCTGAAAAGTACATTAAAACATTTGAAAAGCAATATATTATATGTATGTGAAATTAACCCATCATAAACCATGTGATCATCATAGTACAGGTCCATATTTCATATTCATCAATCATCATGTCAGATTTCACCATTACCATTAATCATATCCAATACCAGCATTTAATCCATAACCATCCATATTTATTTCCAAACATTAACCATCCCCAAAACCATCTCAATACCAAGTTTCCTTTAATCATGTAGGTCATCTAGGCGCTCTAAACCGGGAGCACGGCTATCATGATAGTTTATTAGACTCTGCATAGTTTGTACCACATTACCCACATGTTTGTGATTTCATCACCTTGCAGTGACTTGAACCTCTATTATGCCGTCTCACACTTTCATCGGTGTGTGGCCAAGAGATCACAAAATAGCCTTTACAAAGGGATTACTATCCTATTTAGACCCCATTAAGGTTTCACCGGTGGCGATGCCTCCAACTGAGCACATCCTCAACCAAGGGCCCCCTCTTGAGCCATTCGGATCCCAGGGTAGTCCCACCAATCATCAACAAACCCAATCCGACTACCCATCCCCGAGCATCCTGAATGGTCCATATATCACTGGCAAAGCCCTAATTAATCAGCTACGCCGCACCCATACTTGGCCTCGTCGTGACACTGTAGTCCTGGCTTATTCTCGCATGAATCGGTCCTTAGATCTAAAGCAAGCAAACCTCAATATCATACAACCCATCCACATACCAGGCTTGCTTAGATCACCCATTACCAAATCATATTAACCAGTTCATGTTAACCAAATCTTATAGATGTATAATTAGATAGTATGCTTGTTTTTCCCATCCCAATTAATTAAGCATAGCCAGAAGGTAAAAATCCCATCCCGACTCTCTACCATGAATTCAATGTGACAAGGGTGGTCAACAAAACTAGTAAACTTCCTACAATAGGATTCCCATCAAATTGACACAAGCATGCAGTTTTGTAGACAAAACATTTATTTCAGAAACTGGATCAATATGCTTCAAGGACACTTGCCTTGCTCTTGGGATTGGTTCGGGTCAAAGCCTTCAAACTATTGGTGCTTAAGATCCTCCGCGGCACTCCCTAGCGCAAATCCGTCTAATCCACACAATAAAAATACAGGACAAGAAAAACAATCAAAGAGTGCACAAACATTACTCAATATGACATGATATGCATGATTAATGCAAATGCAAGGTGGAACTTGTTAGTGAGTTGTTTTTAATGATCACTAGCTAGTTCTAATAGCTTTTAACAAGATTATACAAATTTGAAGTTGATTAGATCTAATTTTAGAATTAATTCAAAAGAAATTAACAAGGAAAATCGGACTAGTCTACTAGGGACCGGACAAGTCCGCACTGCGCGAGATCAGCAGATTAGGGTTTTCCTAGATCGACATGAATTTGGAGAAACGGGGTCGAAGTCATGTAAGGAAAAGAGAATAGAAGGTATACCAAGTGTTTAGGACTCCAATGAATGAAGGATCTTGGAGGTAACACATGGATCTTGAAGATCTAGGGTTGATGGAGAACTTGATAGTGATTTGTTGATGAAGAGCTCGATGTTGATGGAGATCTTGATCCTCTTTCGTTTCCTCCTCTTGTTCTTCTTGTTCTAGATCTCCTTCTTCCTCCTTGGTGGCGGCTACTCACGATCTTGGGTTTGGGTGGGGTGGAAAAGTTGCAAATAGTTGTCAAGCCTAGGGGTGGAGTTGTTTATATAGAGGTGGAGGCTAGGGTTAGATGGATTTCGAGTTTGAGATGAGTAAGGGTCGGTTTAGAGTCCCACATGGGCTCTAAAAGAGTTAGGTACGATGTCCCTAGGCCCACTTAACGTAAAATCCAAGAAACAAGTCGTGAAACAAAAGATCAATTCGGAGTCACGATTTATCGGACAAGTCCGAAAAGGTCGGACTAGTCCGAAGTTAGTCAGAAAGATATCGGACAAGTCTTCTCTGGACATCGGACAAGTACGAACTTATCCAGAGGCGAAAAACAGACAAGTCTGCCCTAAAATCGGACAAGTCTGACTTTAGTCAGAGAGGAAAACGGACAACTCCGCTGGGACACCAGACTAGTTCGGACAAGTCTAAGGACTTAGCAAATTTTCCAAGGATTCTTGGAACACCGGACTAGTCCGCACAGGGCCGAACAAGTCCGAAAGTGTCCAGAGGCAAAAACAGACAAGTCTGCATAAAAATGGACAAGTCTGATCGAGGTCAGAGAGAAATCGGACTAGTCCGCACCAAAATCAGACTAGTCCGCACTTTCCAGAATTCTTAAGTGTGATTTTGTTCTAAATTCATTTTAATCTTGTTCCTTTTTATGTTTCTCATTATTATGTTACAGGGGCTCAACCTCTGCACCTCGTGTGCAACCAAGCGGTGACACCGACGTTCCTGTCAAAGTCATTCAAATTGTTTCCGATGCTGCTCAGACTACCCGTATATCGGGAGGTCTGAACAACAAATAGGAACTCGTGCTCATCACATTCCTCCAGGCTAATGTCAACGTGTTTGCCTGGCAACCGTCCCAAATGCCTTGGATCCCTTGGGAGGTGATTGAGCAAAATCTGAAGATTTATTCCGACGCATGACCTGTACACCAAAAGCCTCCGAAGCAATCAATCGAGCGGCAAAACTTCATCCGACAGGAGATCAAGAAGTTGCTTGAAGCTGGTTTCATCCTGGAGGTGTTTCATCCAAAATGGCTGGCAAATCCAGTTGCGGTGCCCAAGGCTGGCGGGAATCTTCGGATGTGTATCGACTACACCACCTTAAATAAGGCATGTCCAAAGGATCCATTTCCACTACCTAGGATAGATTAGATAGTGGACTCCACCTCTGGGTGCGAGCTATTGTGTTTCATAGATTCATATTCTGGATATCATCCAATCCAAATCCATAAGGAAGATGAAGATCATACTGCCTTCATAACAGTAGATGGATTGTATTGTTATACTACCATGCCCTTCGGTCTCAAAAATGCTGCTTCAACATTTGTGCGAGCTATGTACAAAACATTTGGAGAGCTAATCAAAGACTTGGTGGAGGTGTACACTGATGACATCGTCGTGAAGATCAAGAACAAGGAGTCACTCATTGATAACTTGCAAGCTGTCTTTGACAAGTTGCACAACACGCGCACTAAGCTGAAACCGAACAAATGTGTCTTCGGGGTTAGCTCCGGCAAGCTTCTAGGTTTCTTGGTGACTCACCGAGGAATTGAAGCAAATCCGACGAACATCAAGGCCATAGAAGTTATGCGGCCCCCAACCCGCATCAAGGATGTCCAGAAGTTAACTGGATGTCTAGCTGTGCTTAGCCAGTTCCTCTCAAGACTAGCAGAGCGAGCACTTCCCTTATTCAAACTCTTGAGGAAGTCTGAACCATTTCATTGGTCTGAAGAATCATTTCAAGAGCTACAACAGCTCCTCACCACACTACCAATCTTGGTAGCTCCGAATCCTGGTGAGCCTTTACCGCTTTACATTTCTGCAACTACCAAAGTTGTCAGCATGGTCCTGGTCGTAGCAAGACCGGAGCCACATCCAGTTCAGGAGCTTAGGCCTCTTTGGTAGGGTTCGAAACTACCTGAAGGTGAGTCTGGATTTTACTGGCCTACAACACTCAAGGATGCGGTTGAGCTAGTGAAAAAGTGAAGCGTGCCAGTTCCACGCAAAACAGATTCACACACTGGCTCAATCACTACAGATGATATCTCCTACAGGGCCATTCACTGTGTGGGGCAAGGACATCTTGGGACCATTCCCAAAATCCGTCAGAGGTTACAGGTTCCTGTATGTTGCCATCGACAAGTTCACCAAGTGGCCAGAAGCAACTCCATTTGTGACAATTAACAAGCAACCAGGTATCAAATTCTTGAAGTCCATAATATGCAGATTTGCAGTTCCAAACAAAGTCATAAATGACAACGGAACTCAATTTACAAGTGCTGCATTTCAAGAATATTGCAAAGACCTCGGCATTCAACTCAGCTACGCCTTAGTAGCTCACCCAGCAAGTAATGGACAAGCCAAGAGAGCAAATGCATAAATCCTAAAATGACTCAAGATGCACACATACGAGCGCCTAAAAAAGCATGGAGCCAACTGGATTGAAGATCTTCCGTCCACATTGTGGGCAAACTGGACAACACCTAACTGGTCAACTGGGGGGACGCCTTCCTTCCTAGTGTACGGATCTGAAGCAGTCCTTCCTCCAAAGATCACCACGGGGTCCCTCCGGGTCCGGACCTTCGACGAAGCCCCGCAGGACCAGCTCCGGCGCGAAGACCTTGATCTCATCAATGAGGGAAGGTGCCAAGCAATTGTTCGGAATGCACGCTATCACCAAGTGCTCCGCCGCTATCATCAAAGGCATGTGCGTAGCCGACAACTCGAGGAAGGTGACCTGGTGCTGCAGAAAATACCAACTCGCGAAGAGATGAATAAACTTTCATCCAGCTCGGAAGGTCCCTTCCAAGTGATCAAAGTATCCCGGCCCGGATGCGTTTGCTTGGCAACTGAGGATGGAACTCCACTTCCTAATCCTTTGAACGTCGAGCACCTCCTTAAGTTTTATACTTAGAATCACGGAGGTGAATCTGTAATTACACACAAAGTATGTTATAGAGTCAATACACAGAAAAGGATAGGTCCACTGGGAGAACATCCAAACCCCTCCGGGAAGGTCCCGGAAGTTCAAGTAACACTTCATACAGTCACAGCACTAAAAGTGTAACTACCTGCCCAGGGCTAGTACAAGATGCATTGTGCACTTACCTTGGTCATGCACCCTAAGTGTGTCTTTGTGTCCCCTGTAATCTGGACCTAAAATAAAAGACATTGTTGTGCGTAAACAGACTCCACGTGCATTTATTTTTGTACAAGGCTCGGTATATCAAATTATTATTTTTACCCTTCTTGTCTATAATAAAGTTTTGCAATTCTATTTTAGTTTTTCTCCAAGTTATTCATATGTGTTACAAGTTATATTGTTGGTCTCTCTACATCTTAACATGTTGTATAGTCTACTTGCCTGAACGACAAGCAACATAGGTCTGGAGTGTGCTATCGACTTAGTCTGGTCCAGCACCCTAAGTGCGCCACTCTACCTACCCCCCGGATGGCCTATGTAGGGTGAGTACTAAAAAAGCATACATATCTGGGAAGATTACACCAGTACACTTGTTACCATATCGAGTTCATTTGGATTCAAAACTCAAATAGGAACGATAAGTCACAAACAATTTATAGACAAGAGGATGAATTTTACTCTTCTCTTGTCTCTAATGTGCAGGAAAAACAGAAACTGATAGCGATGGTGGACAACGCAGGAGCTACTAAGCTCCGACATCTTCCAAGGGGGCCTGCCCTGGACATTTTATATGTTGAAAGTGGGTACCTTCAGAGCTACAAAGCTACGACAACCCCAGGGGGCTTGCTGTCGATAATTCGCGCGTTGACATCGGGAGGTACCAGACCTATGAAGCTCCGATAAATCCCAGGGACCCACCGTCGACGTATCAGAGATAAAGACATCGGACCTAAAATCTACAAGTTTAAAGCGTTCAAGTCATCAACATACTGTCAAATCCTTTTGGTACATGTACACACTCGAATTGTGCACATATACCTGGGGGCCAACAAGACAGAGCACAATATATTGAAGACAAAGTGAAATTCATGGTAAAAAGAGTGGATTTCATTAAGTTAAAGTACTGGATTACAAAATTGGGATTACAAGAAAGAGAAAAAGGAAAAAGTCCTAGCCATTGGAGGATCTATGTCCTGTGGAAGAATGAGGCGACTTCCTTGGCAACTTCTTGGACGCTGGCCTTAGTGGCGTCCTCCTCTTTAGCAACAGAACCTTTGAGCATCGGGTCGAGGGAGAATTGGCAATCTCGGCTCACATAACACATCAGCACATACTATGCTATGTTCGTAGCCAAAGATTTCCCCACTGTCTCCAGCTGGTTCACAATGACGTCACCCATCGCGTTGAGTTTGCCGCCAGTAGGATTAAGGGCCACCAGTGCTCGGTCCATGTCCAACTCCGGATTGTCCAGACGTAAAGGATTGAAGCCTAGTGGTGTCAACATGTCGTTGGCTTGCCCCAAGAAGTCCCACACTTGAATGGACTTAGTCTCCCTCAAGCCTCGCAGTTCCTCTAGCGACCTCCGGGTAGCCACAAGCTTCAAACCTTCCCGAGCGAGGCGCTCGACTACTTTTGCATGTTGCTGCATATTCACAGCAACATGCTTTTCGCGATCAGTTAGCTCTGTCTTTCGGAGGTGGATGCGGTTTCGCCGTTCTGCTAGGTCTTTCTCCCTGCCTCTTACTTTCCCTTCTCTGGTGGCAACATCAGCTTCTCATTTTGAGAGTTCCTGCCCCTGTTTTGAGTACTTTTCCTCTTCCTCCTTACTCCACAGCTCAAACTTCCTTGAGCGATCTGCAAAATTTTGCTCTCCTAGAGTCAGCTTCTAGACAAGCTCCTCCACTCACTTCAAAAGATCCTCCTGCTGTTCTAGGAGCTTCGCTTCCCTTGCCTCAAGGTCCGCTCGACGCATCAAGAGGACCGCATTTAATTCATTGAGGTTTTCATGACGCTCCTCTGCAGCATCACTCCTTTCCTTAGCTTGCTCGAGGATCTCTTGAGAGTTAGCATCGAGCACCCAGATGGTGGCTTCCTTCTCTTCCAGCAATTTGCCCAAGTACTCCATCCGGGTTGTTTCCCTCTTGACCCACTCCTTCTGGTCAGCAAGACTCGTCTGAGCAAGCCTGGTCTCGAAATGAAGCTTGTTGTGCCAACGCCTTAAGGTGTGGCTCTCCTCTTCTAGGACCTTGCTCTCATGATCAAAGGCGAGTTGAACTTGTCAGAGGCTCGAGTAGGCATTGTCTATGGACAACGCTAGGGGAATGGGCTCTGGACCTACTGGGGTCATCTCCGTCGGTTCTAGGGGATTCTCCATAACAAAAATAGGGTCCCACTCTACAAGAGAGGGACCCTCAACTCCTCTGGCACTGGGGCCACCCTCCGGAAGCTCTTCGGTTGAAGTAGAGGAAGAACCTTCTAGGGGAACTCCTTTCTCAGGGGCTGACGCTAAAGGTCCTGTTGTAGGAACATTAATTGTTGGCTCCGCAGGAAAAAAGCCTACCGGAGCAGTTACATCTGGGGTGGTCATCGGGGCTTCACCCGAAGCCATTTACATCACCAGCTTAGGTGTCGGTACATCAGCTACTTACGTCTCAATCGCCGGAGCTTCAACAACTTCCGACCCAAGGGCTGGAGCTTTAACTACCTCCGGCTCAGTGACTAGAACTTTGGCCATTTATAGATCAGTGGTCGGGGCTTCAATCGTGACCGATTTTGCGGTCGGAGCTTCAACAACCTCCGACTCAACTGTCGGAACTTCTAACACCACCGGCCCCGCAACAACTTCTAGTGCAAGAACCGGAGCCACGATAACCTTTGGCTCAAACGTTAGAACTTCCATCATCTCCACCTCCCGCGCTGGAGCCTCAGCCTCCAGCGCTGTTGCTGGTGGTGCTTCTTCAACTTATCCCCCATGGTCCGGTGCTACCACGGGAGCTTCCGGCGAAGACTTTGAATCCAAATCCACGAAAGCTGGCGTCGGAGCTGCCGTGACTTCTGCCACCACTTGAGGAAGAGGCTCAATGGTAGAAGCCAGAGCTTCAGCATGCGCAGCCATAGTCGCTGCAACAGATGCCGAAGTCTCTGACAAGAAGATTAAAAACATAAAAAAAACAAGACTAATATTTCAAGGTGAGCCCACGATGCTTACCTAGGTATGCTACCACACTAGTCACCGCAGAACCTCTTCTTCTGAGGCCTGGGGTCAGAGCCCACCAAGTTTGGTGAGACAACAACATCGGACCTGAACTGGGACCACTTGTGGCAGCCGGAGTCTCCTCGGCTGGAACTTCCCTCGGTCGGGAAGAACTTCCAGACCTTGAGCTCTTAGCCGGCATGGAGGCTGGAGTTGATTGTTCGGAGATGGCACCTCTTGTAGATTCCTACGCCAGAGGTGTAGCCGCAGAAGATCTTCCTCGCCGGGCAGAAGGGGCCGTTGTAGAGGGAGCAGGCCTGACGGACCTCCCATCAGCATGCTTTAGTTTTCTCTTCCAGCTGGAAGGTTGGGCTGGATCCTTGACCTCGCCCTTGCCGATGTCTTCAATCCTCTGGCTCGGAGTAGAGGAAACCACCTCTTCAGAAGCTCTGGGGATTACCACATGGAGGTCCGACGCTTCTCCACTTCACCAAGTCATCAAGCTCTAACATCTTCCTCCGAAGCTCCCTGCTGAACTCTGGAATCATGTTTAGGGCAGAAAAGCAACCGGTGGAGCCAAGTCATTGCCGTCGACAAGCCCATGCTGAAACTTCTTGAGATGGAGCTTCAAAGCTTCATCATCCAAGTTGGATTTCAAACAAGTTTCAATCCAGTCACCATCCATCACATTGTTTAAAGCCCAGGCGAGCTTCTCCCTCTTCCTCAGCAGAGCCCATCTGTTCACCAAGAAATTCCAGAAGACGATCTGGGGGATGACTCCGCCCTCCACGCATTCTCGGATCCTGATCAGGACAGGGTTAAATGCATCTGACAGCTTCAGAACTATACTCCAGGCGTCAGGGTAGGGGAGTCCTTGGGGCAGCTCCAACTTGTCATGCTCCTCCACTGCAATGATGACACAATCCTTCTTCTAGTCATCCCATTTGCCGGAGGGGAATGACTTCAAGTGCTTGAAGGGGCAGTTCTTGCGCTTCACAAAATAGAAGAAGCCAAGAAACTCAATCCCCTTGCCGGTGGTATGGACCGTGAAGAAGGTACGGAAGAGCTCGATGCAGGGGGGAACACCTACCCACATCTCGCAGAAGCGGACGAAGGTTGCCACCAACAAAAGAGAATAGGGGCCAATATGATACAATTGGAGGCCGTAGAAGTCCAACAACATTAAGAGGAAGCTTGAAAAAGGTGGGAGCAATCCCACCATGGCGTACGCTGGGAAGTACACCATGTCGCCATTGCGCTCCTTCTTGAATGTGAGCTTGCCGGTGCGGATCAAGTGGTTGAAGGAGTCACTGGACCACCCCATATAGGTCCGAACCTTCATCAGATCGTCCTTGCTATTGAGGCGGCTCTTGGGAAGACCCAACTCCATCGCGGCAAAGTGGAGCAAAGGAAAGGAAAGCTAGGCAGAGTTTGGGAGGCTCTAAGTCGGACCTTGCTAAAAAAGTGTTTTAGCAGAATTTTAGAACTTATATTATCAAAGCCAATGTATTCAGTACAAGCCAATGTATTCAACACATATAGGTCTCACACCTACAGCACCAGCGACTACACTGGTGAATCTCCAACAGCATGGACATTCAAGGGACAATTGAATCGGCAGTTACAATACCTGATTATGTGTCATTAATGTTGTATTAATGACACACGATCAGAACACTGTTAATAGGGGTAACGCAATGATTAAGGAACGTTATCACACTATTAACCACGCTTAATGCTCATAGACAGTGTAGTACGCAATTGAATCTGCCGGGGCCACATGTCGGGCTAGGCAAATGTTGTAACGGCCAGTCCTTAGACTATAAAAGGACTGTGCCACACGATACATGGACATGCCAAGCTGACAGGCATACAAGTGCTAAAGAATCCTCAATACAACAACACACACACAGTGGAATAGGGTATTACGCTCAAGCGGCCCAAACCACGTAAAACCTTAGTGTCATCATCTTGTTCCTGAGCTCTGCGCGCCCAAACCAATACAAGAACCTCCGCGGGTTACATTTAGTAGTACCGGGGGAAGTGTCGTTCTCACACTTCGACATTTGGCACACCATGTAGGGGTTCTTGTTCACACTTTGGAGTTTTACTTTGTCCAAAATGTGAGCTGTTGCCTACATTTACATTGCGCACTAGGAGGTCAGTCCACATTTTGGGCAAACAGGACAACACCTAACCAGTCAACTGGGGAGACGCCTTTCTTCCTGGTGTACAGAGCTGAAGCTGTCCTTCCTATGGAGATCACCACGGTGTCTCTCCAGGTCCGGACCTTCGACGAAGCCACATAGGACCAGCTCCGGCGCGAAGAACTTGACCTCATCGATGAGGGAAGGTGCCAAGCAGGTGTTCAGAATGCACGCTATCGCCAAGCGCTCCGGCGCTATCATCAAAGGCACGTGCGCAGCCGACAACTCGAGGAAGGCGACCTGGTGCTGCAAAAAATACTAACTCGCGAAGGGATGAATAAACTTTCCTCCAACTGGGAATGTCCCTTTCGTGTGATCAAAGTATCCTCGCCCAGATGCGTTCGCTTGGCAACTGAGGATGGGACTCTGCTTCCTAATCCTTGGAACATCGAGCACCTCCTTAAGTTTTATACTTAGAACCGCGGAGGTGAGTCTGTAATTACACACAATGTATGTTTTAGAGTCAATACACAGAAAAGGGTAGGTCCCCCGGGAGAACATCCGGACCCGTCTGGGAAGGTCCCAGAAATTCAAGTAACACTTCATACAGTCACAACACTAAAAGTGTAACTACCTGCCCAGGGCTAGTACAAGATGTATAGCGCACTTAGCTTGGTCCTGCACCCTAAGTGTGTCCTTGTCTCCCCTGTAATCCGGACCTATAACAAAAGACATTGTTGTGTGAAAACAGACTCCACGTGCATTTAATTTTGTACAAGGCTCAATATATCAAATTATTATCTTTACCCTTCTTGTCTATAATGAAGTTGTGCAATTTTTTTAGTTTTTGTCCAAGTTATTCATATGTGTTACAAGTTATATTGTTGGTCTCATTGGATCTTAACTTGTTGTATAGTCTACTTGCCTGAACGCCAAGTCAACATAGGTCCAGAGAGTGCTATCGACTTAGCCTGGTCCAACACCCTAAGTACGCCACTCTACCAACCCCCCCCCCCCCTGGCAGGCCTAAGTAGGGTGAGTACTAAAAAAGCATACATATCTGGGAAGATTACACCAATATGCTTGTTACCATATCGAGTTCCATTGGAATCAAAACTCAAATAAGAACGATAAGTCACAAACAATTTATAGACAAGAGGACGAATTTTACTCTTTTCTTGTCTCTAATGTGCAGGAACAACTGAAACTTATAGCGATGGTGGACGACGCCAGAGGTACTAAGCTCCGACATCTTCCAAGGGAGCCCGTCATCGATGTTTTATATCTTGGCAGTGGGTACCGTCAGAGCTACAAATCTCTGACAACCCCAAGGGGCCTGCCTTCGACAATTCGTGCGTTGACATCGGGCGCTAATAGACTTATCAAGCTTCGATAAATCCCAGGGGACCCACCCTTGATGTGTTATATGTTGATGGTGGGTGCCGTCGGAGCTATCAAGCTCCGACAACCCCAGGGGGCCAACTGTAGACGTATCGAAGATAAAGACTTCGGACCTAAAATCTACAAGTTTGAAGCGTTCAAGTCATCAACATACTATCAAATCCTTTTGGTACATGTATACACTCAAATTGTGGACATGTACCAGGGGACCAACAAGATAAAACACGATATATTGAAGAAAAAGTGAAATTCATGGCAAAAAGAGTGGATTTCATTAAGTCAAAGTACTAAATTACAAAATCGGGATTACAACAAAGGGCAAAAGGAAAAAGTCCTAGCTACTGGAGGATCTAAGACCTGCGGAAGAATGAGGCGACTTCCTTGGCAACTTCTTGGACGCTGGCCTTGACAGCGTCCTCCTCTTCATCAACGGGACGTTTGAGCACCAGGTCCAGGGAGAATTGGGGATCTTGTCTCACATAACACGTCAGCATATACTCTGCGATGTTTGTAGCCAAAGATTTCACCTCTGTCTCCAGCTGGTCCACAATGACGTCACCCATCGCGTCGAGTTTGCCGCCAGCAACATTAAGGGCTACTAGTGCTCGGTCCAAGTCCCACTCCAGATTGTCCGGACATACAAGACTGAAGCCTAGTGGTGTCAACGCGTCGTTGGCTCGCCCCAAGAAGTCCCACACATGAATGGACTTAGTCTCCCTCAAGCCACGCAGCTCCTCTAGTGACCTCCGGGTGGCCGCAAGCTCCGAACCTTCCCAAGTGAGGTGCTCGACTACTTTGGCATGTTGCTGCATATTCTTAGCAACTTGCTTTTCGCGATCGATTAGCTCTATCTTGCAGAGGAGGATGTGGTTTCACTGTTCCACTAGGAGCTTCACTTCCCTCACCTCAAGGTATGCTCGATGCTTCAAGAGGACCTCATTTAATTCACTGAGGTTTTCATGATGCTCATCGGCAGCATCACTCCTTTCCTTGGCTTGCTCGAGGATCTCCTGAGAGTTAGCATCGAGCGTCCTGATGGAGGCTTCCTTCTCTTCCAGCAGCTTGCCTGAATACTCCATCCGGGCCGTTTCCCTCTTGACCTACTCCTTCTGGTCAGCAAGCCTCGTCTAAGCAAGCCTGGACTCAAAATGATGCCTATTGCGTCAACGCCTTAAGGTGTCGCGCTCCTCTTCTAGGACCTATCTCTCATGAACAAAGGCGAGCTAAACTCGTCAGAGGCTCGAGCAGGCATTGTCTATGGACAACGCTAAGGGAATGGGCACCGGACCTACTAGGGTCATCTCCTTTGGTTCCAGAGGATTCTCCATAACAAAAATAGGGTCCCACTCTACAAGTGAGGTACCCTCAACTCCTCTCGCACTGGAACCACCCTCTGGAAGCTCTTCGGCTGAAGTAGAGGAAGAACCCGCTGGAGGAACTCCTATCTTAGGGGCTGACGCCGAAGGTCCTGCAACAGGAACTTCAATTGTTGGCTCTGCGGGAAAAAAGTTTGTCGGAGCAAGTACATCCGGGATGGTCATTGGGGCTTCACCTGAAGCCATTTCCATCACTGGCTTAGGTGTCGGTACATCAGCTACTTCTGTCTCAACTGCTAGAGCTTCAACAACTTTTGGCCCGAGGGCCGGAGCTTTAACTACCTCCGGCTCAGTGACTGGAACTTCGGCCATTTCTGGATCAGTGATTGGGGCTTGAATCGTGACTGGTTTTGCGGCCGGAGCTTCAACGACCCCTCAAGTGTCGAGACATCTAACACCACCGGCCCCACAAAAACTTCTGGTGCAGGAATCGGAGCCTCGATAACCTCTGGCTCAAACATCGGAGCTTCCGACCTCTCCACCTTCCGCACTGGAGCCTCATCCTCCAGCACTGTTGCTGGCGGTGCTTCTTCAACTTCTGCCCCTTGGTCTGGCGCTACCACGAGAGCTTCCGACGAAGACTCTAAATCCATATCCACGACAGCTGGCGCCGAAGCTGCCGTGACTCATGCCACCACTTGAGGAAGAGGATCAACGGCAGAAGCTGGAACTTCAGCATGCGCAGCCACAGTTGCTACAACAGATGCTAAAGTCTCTGACTCCTTTCTTGACACCATGGAAATAAAGGGACAAAAAGATTAAAAACATAACAAAAACAAGACTAACATTTCAAGGTGAGCCCGAGATGCTTACCTAGGGATGCTACCACCCCAGTAGCCGTGGAACCTCTTCTTCTGAGGCCTGGGGTTAGAGCCCACCAAGTCTAGTGAGAGAACAACTTCGGACCTCAGATGGGGACCACTTGCGGCAGCCGGAGTCTTCTCGACCGGAACTTCCCTTAGTCGGAAACAACTTCCAGACCTGGAGCTCTTAGTCGGCACAGAGGTTGGAGTTGACTGTCTAAAGCTGCCGCCTCTCGAAGACGCATGCGCTGGAGGTGTAGCCGCAGAAGATCTCCCTCGCTGGGGAGAAGGGGCTGTTGTAGAGGTAGCAGGCCTGGCGGACCTCCCATCAGCGTTCTTCAGTTTTCTCTTCCAGCTGGAATGTTCGGTTGGTTCCTTGCCCTCGCCCTTGCCGATGTCTTCAATCCTCTGGCTCGGAGTAGAGGCAACCACCTCTTCAGAAGATCCGAGGATTACCACCCAGAAGTTCCGGTGCTTCTCCAATTCACCCAAGTCATCAAGCTTCGGCATATTCCTCCGAAGCTCCCTACTGATCTCTAGAATCATGTTTAAGGGCAGAAAAGCAGCCAGCGGAGCCATGTCGTCGCCGTCGACAAGCCCATGCTGAAACTTCTTGAGATGGAGCTTCAAAGATTCGTCAACCAAGATGGATTTCAAACCAGTTTCAATCCGGTCATCATCCATCACACCGTTTAAAGCCCAGGCGAGCTTCTCCCTCATCCTCAGCGGAGCCCATCTGTTCACCAAGAAATTCCTGAAGACAATCTGGGGGTTCACTCCACCCTGCACGCATTCTCGGATCCTTGTCAAGACAGGGTTAAATGCATTCGACGGCTTCGAAACTATACTCCAGCCGTCGGTATCAATGTTGGGGAGTCCTTGGGGAAGCTCCAACCCGTCTTGCTCCTCCACTGCAATGATGACCCCATTTTTCTTCTAGTCATCCCATTTGCCGGAGGGGGAATGACTTCAAGTACTTGAAGTGGCAGTTCTTGCGCTACACGAAATAGTAGAAGCGAAGAAGCTCAGTCCCCTTGCCGGTGGTATGGACTGTGAAGAAGGTACGGAAAACCTCGATGCAGGGCGGAACACCCACCCACATCTCACAAAAGTGGACGAAGGTTGCCACATTAAGAGGAAGCTTGAAAAAGGTGGGATCATTCCCACCATGGCATATGCTGATAATGGGGGCCAAGATGATATAGTTGGAGGCCATTGAAGTCCAGCGGCATTAAGAGGAAGCTTGAAAAAGGTGGGATCATTCCCACCATGGCATATGCTGATAAGTACACTATGTCGCCATTGCGCTCCTTCTTGAATGGGAGCTTGCCAGCGCAGATCAAGTGGTTGAAGGAGTCGCTGGACCACTCCATATAGGTCCGAACCTTCATCAGATCATCCTCGCTCTTGAGGCGGCTCTTAGGAAGACCCAATCCCATCGCGGCAAAGTGTAGCAAAGGAAGGGAAAGCTAGGCGGAGTTTGAGAGTCTCTAATCGTGAGTTTGATCGAAAGCGTAAAGAGTCCTCAAACCGTGCATACTTTTCTTCTTAAGTAGGCCTCCGCGACGCTTGGATGGAAACCGCAACGAGAGTAGGGTCACATTTCAAAAATCTATCCTGTCAATGATGAATTGGTCCGGGGTCACCCCGATGAAGAGTTCGAGGTTATTATCCCAGGCAGACCGTTGTCATGATGGGCGGCGAGAAACCCAAAGACGGGACCTAGACAAGGCGCTCAGAACTGATACGGTTTACGTATTGGGAACTGTCGATCTTCAATTTCGTAAGATCCGCACTAAAAGATCTTATCTGCCACATTCATAACAAGCCACGCGGCGATGGTTTGATCCTGGACTGTCGCCCCAATGGCACATCAGAAGACTTTTGAAGACAAAGTGCCGGAATCGAGGATGGCCTCACCTCTGGTAGAATAACTTAACCTAAAGGGTTTCTCCCAGGGGTGGGCCCGCGGGCCACTGTTGGTACCCTGCGTACCGGGTACCCCACGGTACCGCAAGAATTGCAAGAGAGTTCCACCTATCAAAGTTGAAGGGCCCCTCAGGCCCCACATATCACACTACACCCGGACCCACATCCCTCATATGGATAGCTTCGGGGTTGACATGTGTGATGTAAGTCAGGAGCTAAACTCCCAACATAGGGAAGCTCTGCAGTAAACATGTGTATAATGACCCCGAACCTAACCCCCAGCAGAGGGGAGCTCCGGTGCCGCCACGTGTATAGTGGTTCTGTAGCTACCTCCCCGCAAGGGGAAACTCCGAAGTTGCCACGTGTGGCGCTTCCAGACCTACACCACCAACTAGTACACTGGCGGATCTCCAACAGCAGAGACATTCAAGGGACAATTAAAACGGCAGTTATAAGACCTGATTACGTGTCATTAATATTGTATTAATGAAACACGATCATAACACTGTTAATAGGGGTAACGCAACCATTAAGGCACGTTATCACACTATTAACAACGCTTAATGCTCATAGACAATGTAGTAGGCACTTGAATACGCCGGGGCCACATGTCGGGCCAAGCAAATGTTGTAACGGCCAGTCCTTAGACTATACAAGGATTGTGTCGCACGATACATGGACATGCCAAGCTGACAGGCATACAAGTGCTAAAGAATCCTCAATACAACAACACACACAACGTGGAGTAGGGTATTACGCTCAGGTGGCCCAAACCACGTAAAAACTCTGTGTCATCATCTTGTTCCTGGTCTCTGCGCGGCCAAACCAATCCAAGAACCTCTGCGGGCTACATTGAGTAGCACCGGGGGAAGTGTCGTTCTCACAATTCGACATGCACAAATCGAAAACATATCTGAGACGCGTCTTTCTAAAGTGCGTCTCTCATGCACTCTTCACACTATTGCCATTCACACGACATCATGACCATCCGTTTCGGGGATAAACAAACGCAATGACATTGCAATTTGTGAGACCTATGTGTGCTGATTACATTGGCTTTGACAATAAAAGTTTTGAATGCTACCATAATATGTTTTTGCTAGGTCCAACTTATGTTGGTTAGCTCTGACATGTTTTTCTAGCCCCGGCTCTAGGTTGTACTAGCTTTCGTAAGCTCCAGCTCAATCTCCGGTTAGTTTTGGCAAGATTCAGAGCTTCATGGCAATGTTCCTGATTTTATTGTGAAATATTTTGTACTTGCTTTACATTGTTGAAAAGATTGCTTAGTATTCATTTGCTAAGTTTTTGGCGCGTTTTGATGGATATGGTTGATGTCATTTTGCTATGGTTTGCAACATGCTTATGTGAAGTGCTCACGTAAGATGTTGTAGTTTCGGAACTAACGAGAGTCAAGTCAAGGACTTGAGCTCAAATGTATTGGTTGTTTGTTCATGTGCAGGTGTTACTTGAGTTCAATACATGGCTGGTGACGGGAACCATTGAACTAGTCTTAGGGAGAAGATGAGGTTCAACAACCAAGTTCGGGAGGAATTGTGGTTGAGTTGATCGGGAGGTCGCGCAGCATGTTTGAATCAAGAACAATGCATATGAAGGTATTGTGGACATCGTTGGAAGATGTTTGCACGTATGCAAGGAGTGCTTGGACATGGCTACATGGTTCTGAGGCGTGATGAAGATATGTGGATGTAAAAATTAGTCAGAAAGGTCCAACCGACTAGGTTATGGACTCAGGTTGCGGCTGAGTCATGTTTGACTCAAATATGGAAAGATTTGAGTTTGTTATGATAGAATTTCATGTGGGTCGCAAATTTGAGTTGTTTTATGAATGTGGGATACGTTCCGAAGTAGTTTCGAAGTCTTAAGATTGCTTCTATCTGTGTATAGAAGAGTCCTAAGCAGTTATGAAAAGTTTTGATTCGTGAACTGAGTAGGAATAGAGTCCTAGTTGAGATTGGGTTGGCCTAAGGGCTGGTTATATAATCATGGGAGGCCAGAGCTCGTGGTAGACGACTTTGGGGTTGTTCCTCTTGTGTTCTATTAAATAAAATCCGTAGTTGAAAGGAAATTTTGTGCCTTGTTCGTCCGACTTGTTCCAGACAAGTTTTTCTCGTCGAGTTTTCTACACAGCACTACCTTTCTTCGGTGGTTTTATCATAACTCGAGTTTACAGATCCAATTTACGTGATTATTTTTGTATGGTCTTCACAAATTGATTATATATCATCTGTCAAAATTTCACGATCATTGAATTTGTGGTTTTTGATCTACACGAGTTTCTTTGCAATATTACACATCTGTTTTTTCTCGGGTGAGACAGATTGACCTTTGTTCGATCTTTCAATTGTAACTTGAGTTTCTCTAGACAGATTTGAGTGATTCATCTTCTGACATCTTGGTGACTTGATTCTCTCTGATATCTATCACTTTTGTCGTGGTGAAGCACGTTGATTAGTCTCACACAAGATTTATTTAATAGATCGTTTTTCTGCCGAAGGGGTTGGGATTTATTTGTTTCCGCTGTGTAAGATTTTTTAATCTACCATTCACCCACCCTCTGGTAGCTTTTCATGTGCTCTTCAATCCTACAATTGGTATCAGAGCCACGGTGCTCTAATCTTTGTGATTTGCATGTGTTTTTGACTAATCATCATGGAGAAATACTCCGCCAAACCTTGTGTGTTTAGAGGTATTGATTTTTAGGTTTGGAAGGCACGTATGGAAGCCTTCATCTAGGCTCAAGGCTTTGCAATATGGGAGAAGGTATACAAGCATTACAAAGTGCCGTCAAACGATCAAGTTACAGCTACAAATCTGAGAGATGTCAACAACAACAACAAGGCTCAGAACTTGATCATACAAGGACTAACTCAAAGCAACTTCGACCGTGTTGCACACCTCCGATCTGCATACGATGTGTGGAAAGCACTTTGTTACTAGCACGAAGGATCCAACACGATCATGGAGGTAAGATAAGACATGTTTAAGAAAGAATACATGCGCTTCGAGATGAATTTCATTGATGTGATAGTGTAATTTACTTGATAGTATGACTTGGATGAGCTTTGGTTTATATGTATATGTTATAATATGCTCATAACAATTAAAATTTGTCTTATAAACCTTGCTAAATACATTGTCAATGGGGGAGAGATAATATGTGAATTTTCAAAGATAAGTATGCAAGGGGGAGAAAATTATTTCTATCTCATTTGATTTTCAAAAAGGGGGAGAAATTGTTCTCAAAAATTTTCATGCCAATGTTCGGATTTTAAATGGTGTTGCCAATGCATTCAACAAGGGGGAGATTATGAGACCTATGTGTGCTGAATACATTGGCTTTGACAATAAAAGTTTTGAATGCTGCCATAATATGTTTTTGCTAGGTCCGACTTATGTTGGTTAGCTCCGGCATGTTTTTCTATCTCTGGCGCTAGGTTGTACTAGCTTTCGTAAGCTCCGGCTCAAGCTCCGGTTAGTTTTGGCAAGATTCGGAGCTTGACCGTAATGTTCCTGAATTTACTGTGAAATGTTTTGAACTTTCTTTACATTGTTAAAAAGAATGCTTAGTATTCATTTTCTAAGTTTTGGTGCGTTTTTATTGATATGGTTGATATCATTTTTCTATGGTTTGCAACATGCTTATGTGAAGTGCTCACGTAAGATGTTGTAGTTTCGGAACTAACGAGAGTCAAGTAAAGGACTTGTGCTCGGAAGTATTGGTTGTTTGTTCATGTGCAAGTGTTGCCTGAGTTCAAGACATGGCTGGTGACGGGATCCATTGATCTAGTCTTAGGGGGAGGAAGAGGTTCAACAACCAAGTTTGGGAGGAATTGTTGTTCAATTGATCGGGTGGTCGCGCAACATCTTTGAATCAAGAACAATGCATATGAAGGTATCGTGGATGTCGTTGGAAGATGTTTGCACGTATGCAAGGAGTGCATGGACGTGGCTACATAGTTCCGAGGCGTGATGAAGAGATATGGACGTAAAAATTGGTCTGAAAGGTCCAACCGACTAGTTTATGGACTCAAGCTGCGACTGGGTCTTGTTTGACTCAAATATGGAAAGATTTGAGTTGGTTATGATAGGATTTCGTGTGGGTCACGAATTTGAGTTGTTTTAGGAATGTGGGATATGTCCCTAAGTTGTTTTGAAGTCTTAAGATTGCTTCTATCTCTGTATAGAAGAGTCCTAGGCAGTTATGGAATTTTTTGATTCGTGAACTGAGTTGGATTAGAGTCCTAGTTGAGATTGGGTTGGCCTAAGGGCTGGTTATATGAGCAAGGGAGGCCAGAGCTCTTGGTAGACGACTTTGGGGCTGTTCCTCTTGTGTTCAGTTGAATAAAATTCGTAGTTGAAAGGAACTTTTGTGCCTTGTTCGTCCGACTTGATCCAGACAAGTTTTTCTGGTCGAGTTTTCTGCATAGCACTACCTCTCTTCGGTGGTTTAATCATAACTCGAGTTTTGCAGTTCCACTTGATGTGATTCTTTTTGTATTGTCTTCACAACTTGATTATATATCATCTGTCAAAATTTCACGATCATTGAATTTGTTGTTTTGATCTACACGAGTTTCTTTGCAGTATTACACATCTGTTTTTTTTCTCGGGTTAGACAGATTGACCTTTGTTTGATCTTTTGATGGTATCTTGAGTTTCTCTAGACAGATTTGAGTGATTCTTGTTGTGGCGTCTTCGTGACTTGATTCTCTATGATATCACTTTTGTCACAGTGAAACACGTTTAGATTAGTCTCACACACAATTTATTTAACAGATCGTTTTTCTGCCAAAGGGGTTGGGATTTAATTGTTTCCGCTGCGTAAGATTTTTTAATCTACCATTCACCCTCCTCTGGTAGCTTTTCACGTGCTCTTCGATCCTACACAATAAATGGATTAATTAGACTTTCGGGATAAACAAACACAATGACATTGCAATCCAGATATAATTTGCAACTCAATGAATTTAATATTTCATACATTGTGTGCCCTCTAAACTAATTTGGAATCTAAATTTCTTCCTAAAGCTCCCATCGATCAATCTAAATTGTACCATCCAGCTTGCTCCCGAACATATCTCTTATATTCCCCTGGAACCTAAAAATATTGACATTCTGTAAATTAACAAAAGTTGAAGGAGGAATGAATAAACTACGTTGGTCACTAACACAAAGTGTCTAATCTTGATAAGTACATTATAGCAATCATTTTCAACATCGGGGTACATTTGGCTGATGCAGCAAACGCTGAAATTCAAGTAGTATAGTTTTGATTGTAAAACCAGTCCACCACCCCTACGAAATATCAATTTAACCAACATAAGAAACTAGTTCCAATAAGTTCGACAACAATTACTAATTACATGAGCAAAATAGGTCTATCTTACTGTCTCTTGATCAAGAATTCCAATGAAGAGTGCTACTGAGCAATGGACATTTGGGTGGAAGAAACCACATGGAAAGACGCATCTTGGAGGCACCAATGGATAGTCCTCAGAGAAGGAGATTGTTAGGGAGTAGTAACCACCTTCCTAGTCAGTCTACAAAGAAAATTCATTAATAGGTGGATGATGGTTAAACTCATATTGTGATTGTTCTTCATGACTTACCCCTTCTTTAGCGGGGACGATGCACTGCCACTTCAATAAATCTCCCGATTTAGGCTTCGCGGAGAAACCCTACACAGAGAAATCGAAAATACCAAAACAAACGAGAAGGAAAAACAAAACTACAGTTAACTTCATCAGTCCATTGCAGATCTACATATATACAACCACGCGACCGGTGTGCCATACGTACATAGATGTGGATGGTTCTTGCGCCACGCCAAGCGCTCCTCCTTCAGTCGGCTACGCGCCAAGCTGATACTAGCCATGAACAGTGACGATGACGAGGGGGACGGTGATGACCACAATGATGAGGATGATGACGATGATGACAACATCGATGGCGAACGAAGGAGGCGGTCGCACTGGAGTTGGTCGATTAGTAAAGGACCGTTGGTCGATTAGTAAAGGAGCACCGGAGGCGAAGAGACAAGGGAGATAAATTTGAGACACGCTACAACAAAGAGTGACATGCGTTACATAAAAGAGCGTCTTCCAATGTTGAAGGGACGAGGGAGATAAATGTGAAATGCGTTATAACAAAGAGAGACGCGCGTTACGCTAAAGTGCATCTTTCATTTTCCAAACAGAGATGTGCGACATGAGGTCTGCAGAGAACTTAATTTCGGTGTCATGGTGCAGAGATGTGTGCGACGTCCGTGCGCGACCTTCCATTTCCCGAGGCGGTATCGATGTGTGGCATAATTCCATCAATGCGCGGGAAACCAACCACTCCATCATCGACTCCATGCGGACCTTATTTAATATGCACCATCGCCCGTGAGTTATCCATAAGAGCGTCGCTCACTTTGAATCCTCTTCTTTTCTTCGTCTCTTTGCCCTGACGACCCACCACCACCATGGTCGACCTTCTATCGCCAAGCCCTCCGATGAAGCCACCATGCAAGAAATTGTGTTGCAGCTCTTCCGAGAGGATCAACACTGAGGAACGCCTCCTTTTGGCGCAAGAGGCGTACAAAAATACGTCTCGTGCTATGAGTTCCTCGGGTCTTGGTACCCTTCCCTAGTTTACTGGAATGGGTACCATCGGCCACTACCTCTTCGCCATCACAGGGGTGGCCGATCGACTCAACATTCTGTTCGAGACGATGGCCCAGGTGCTTGGCACCGAGGGCCACAGAAACCTGGTGGAGGCGACAGAGAGCAACCTCGTTCTTAGGGTTGCACTACCGGTGCAGCGGGAGCAGCCGGCGCAGCCGGCCCAGGCTCCTGTTGCACTGGTGCCGGAGTCACCGCCAGAGGATGAAGAGGAGGAGGTGGAGTAGGAGTAGTATTTAGTCTTTCTTTGTTGTTTTTAGTTTTCTTATGTTTTGTAAATGTTTTTAATGAATGAAATCTATCTTTGTTTATCTCTGTGATTGAATATTATCTTGTTTGTTCTTCAACTGTGTGAGTGAATGAATGTGTGGTTTGTTCATAGTGTTTCTCAGGTATCATAAGGAAGGATTTGACTATTTTCTGAACAAGTGAATGATTTAGTTGTCAAGTGAATGTGCTCTAAGTTCAGTGATGTGTGATATCAATAGTGAACCGCAACAAAATGGAGAAAATCACGAAGCTAAAGGTGACATGTGTAATTGGAGACACACTCTTTCTAGAAGTGTGTCTCATTTTTTCTTCTCCGCACAGACATATAAGGCGCCATCAATCTCTTCTCTTCTTTCGTCTTCCCCGCATAGACAACCCACCATGGCCAATGTTCCGCCGCCAAGCCCACCCAGGGAGCTACCCCTGTAAGAAATAGTGTTGCCGCTCACCCGAGAGGATCGGCAAAGAGCTACTCGAGATGCTGTTCGACAGGCTGTTTGACCGGTTCCAGAGGCTGCAAGAGACGATGCCCGAGGTGCTCGGCGCCGAGGGTCATAGTATCCTGGTGGCGGCGATGGCGAGGAACCTCGGTCGTTAGGTTGCACCACCGGATACGGACCAGCCAGAGCAACCGGCGGGGTAGCGGAGCAGTCGGAGCAACCGGCGGAGCAGCCAGAGGAGGAGGAGGGGGAGGAGTAGAATTTTGGTTTTCTTTTGTTGTTTTTAGTGGATGTTGTTTTTATTTTCTTATGTCTTGTACTTTTTTATTGTGTTTTGTAATATATTTATTAACGTGAATGTGTTATTTGTGTTCATCTATGTGATGAATATTTTGTGTGTTCAACTGTGAATGGATGAATTAATCTTCAGCGACAAGTTCATGTCTATCTGTAAACAAAGACAAAGGAGACGAGCTTTCTGTAAAGTACGTCTCACTTCTTTCACTAAAAGGAGACACGCTTTTTTGGAAGCGCGCCTCCCATTAGTCGGAGAGAAGGCACATCTTGGGTAACTACTTAACTGAGACGTGTTGTATTGTAACGTGTCTCCTTGAACGTTCAGCCGAGCCATGTCAAGTCCTCGCTGAAGCTGGCTCGTCTAGCTTAACCTTATCAGAGATGTTTACCTTTGACCGTGTTGTCCATCATTGTCTCCTATTTGGGTTTCTTACGTAGTGCCATTTTCCTAACTGCCATTAGCAAATCCTAGCTTTACAGATAAGCCTTATTTTCAAGGCTTTTCAACATGATTAGCACACAGAATCTTGCTCCTCATGTCTCCAATATGCTATTTGTGAAATCCCTGACCTAAATAATCTATTTCTGAGTTAAACGATGGTCGCCGTCGTAGGTCTCACCGCTGCCATTGCCAGAGGGCAAATTCCGGTCATCCCGGCCATCGCCATGGCTACCATCATGCCGACCATGTGGAGTTCTGTCGGAGACACCCATCGCTGCAAAGCTTTGGGGCCACTGGCATGCCTCGCTGGCGTGCGCCACCGTATCATGAGAGAAACACCGCCCGCTCGAGTGATTAACCCAAGGTAGAAGACGAGCTCATGGACCCCAGCCCTCAATCTAATAGTCGCCCCCTAGGATCCTTTGCGCCCGTTTGATTTATCGTGGCTACACGTCTGGAATCGGTGGGCCACCATGTTGCCTCTATCCTATTGGCCCGATTAAAAACCGTGGGCCCATTGATTTATTCAAATTTTTCTATACAAAATAAATCCCAGCTTGGCCTCCCACTTCCAAAAAATCATAACTTCTTGTATATATGTCCAAAAATCATCAAATAAATTTTCATAGACTCATTATGATCTCTAATTTCCGGTGGTGCTTTTGTATCAGTATGAAATGCTATAATGTTTCTTGAATAATTCAACTAAACAAAACTACTGAGAAATTAATTCCCGAAGATCTGTTCATTCGAAAAAAACCGAAATTCGGTGAGATCCTTCCCCTTCATATCTTTGAACTACAGTAAAATTGCACATCCATTTGATTTCATTAGCTCAGTAAAATTGAGTTCCCAACCTGTATGTAATTCACAAATTCCAAAATGTCGAGAAACATTTTCAGATAGTTGTCCAAACTTCTAAAATCAATATATAGCTCACATTATAATCCATATAAAATTATGAAGCCACTTTTGTTTGACTTTTCTTGACCTCCTCTAAGCAGAAAACAAACCTTTACCCTACCAAAGCTCCAGATTTAAGACGAAATTTTCTGAGAGTCATAAAGGTAACAGGATTCTTTTGGCCACCTCCTTTCATGACCAGACCTGAACTTTTGCTATAACTGCACCCATGTCTTCCGTAAGTTCATTAAAATTCCCAGGACCATTTGATTTGGGTTTCTATGGAGTTCATCTGTTATTATGCCCTTCCATTAATAGGCCATACAAGAATTTTTGTGACCCAAATACTTCACCTAGGAATCTGATGTTTTTCTGGTAGATCACATTTCATCTCCTTGAGTTACTGCAAAAATCTTAGCTCCAGTTGGCAAGGTATTCCCATCAAAGTGAATCTGTTAGTCTCTTTATATGGAAATTATACTTAGGCCTATCGAACCATTTCTGTAAATGTATGAATTAAATACAACTATTCAAAGTAAATTTTCTGAAACCATCAGAGTCTTCCTTTAATTTCCATTCTGGTATTTGGCCATGGGAATAGTAGGAGCCGCAATCTTGTGTTCTTATGATCATAGGAATGCAAGAAAAAGCCTTTTGTATGATTCAACTTGGATTCAATTAAATCTCTCACTGTTTTCCCAAGAAACCAGCATAAGCCATTTTTAGCTCCTGTACATGATGTTGTTTTCTTTCAAGTTTCATGTAGTATTCCCTCCTTGTTAACCTTAATTCTTACATGTGCATTTTCATAATGATAGATCACACGTGATGGAGATTGACGAGGAGCACTGTAAGGAGGAGAAGGGGAGCAACATGGAAACTAGCTACAAGCAAAGTATGATCTGGAACAGCAGCAAGGGTACTTGAAGAAAATAATCAAATCGGGGCTCCATCACAAGATCAAGAGCTGACTTTATTGATTTTTATTTTGTCGCAACCCAAGGCAAGCCTCGGTTTGCATATAAGCGCCTTTATACAGTTTTTCTTTAAATTTGTATACACTATATGTATGAGGTATGTATTGTGCATTTGGTCAGGTTTTGATGATACTCCACATGCATGACAAAATAATCCTTGGATTGGCTGGGTAGAACATTACTCCATCGTACTATATTGCTATGCTATTGTTTTGTGGAATCAATAGATGTGAGTGGTTGGAATCCACTCACGAGACAAAGATTTGGGCTCACATGGATATAGTTTAAGAATAGTTTATGAATCTAAATATGAGACCGGGCAGGGGAGTAGGAAGCAGCAGGACATGGTCATGGGTGCGTGGCCCTGCCTGTGGCCATTGAGGACCGATCCATATGCGGCCCCACTGAGCAAGTTTGAACTGTACCAGTTGCATACTTGCTATATGGGTCCCAGAAAACTGATGTAACTCAGGCAACCTATCGTCGAAACTTATATCGTGGTCCCTTGTGGGAAAGACGACAGGAGGTGGAAATCTGCAAGCGGGGAACTCCAACGTGTCCGTGTAGTAGACCTTCTGAGAGGATCATAGAACTGGTTCGATGTTGGGATGGCGGGTGAAAGTTGGCCACTTCTAACGTGATGAGAAGAGCATCGACGTGTCTTCCACATAGGTGTATTTGTCGTGCACACCGGGTGTCTACAAATTGCAACCACCATCCTCGCGATTATTTGAGTACCGCTTGTTCACTGAGTCATGACGTAGTAATAAAGAGTTGTTGGAATATTATGAGTATTCTTCAATGATTATCATAATTGTATTGCCACTTGTATGGCTTAGCAGTAGCACAATTAAATTTACTATTCCCCAATGATTTAACTTGTGTGCAGCTTATGCAACTTTTGGCATGTAACATCATAGACAGAGCGTTTCCTGTTTGATTCAGAAATTTATGGTGTGCCATGCCCATGGAGTGCACATCTGCTACTTAAAATCTGAAAATAAGTATTTACTGTTAGGCGAGTCCTTTATGCAATTCAACTTTCCTATATTCAGAATTCCTGCATGTAGAGTTTTATGTTCAGGTGAGATGTTTAAGTCCTGCTAAGCCTTCGTGCTCACGGTTGCTATATATGTGGTTTTGCAAATAATAGTTTAGCTGCTGCTTTCGTGCTCATGGTTGGTTGTGAGACCTCGGACTTTCCGAGGTGTATGGCTCACGAGAGACTTTGCTGCTGCTTTATCTTCTTTGTGATGCCAGTGAGAAGCATCCGCCAGCATGGACGTCTTCTCTCGTGCTTAGCTAGGTTGAGAGTTTGAGTATATTCTCTCCGCTTCTTATATACTCCTTATGTCCACTATGTTGTAAACTCGATAATTTTATAAAATAAAGATTGTGTATGTTTCACGTATTCTTTTTGATGTGTGTTGTTGGTTGTCACATCGCACAACAGCACCCAATGTGATTCCTGGAATTTCGAGACCCCGATCCTCACAATGGTGGCTATTCCCTTGAGCTTGAATGGGTGCTTAAAATAGTTGGGAGCATAGAAATCCCACTAATTCATAGCAGCAAATTGGTTGCTCATGGTAGATTTCCATGTGAAACCTTCGACCTTGTAAAGCTATGATTGGCCCTCGGGATTAAATCCCAACGGGTTTCAACCATGCTTAGTTACTCATTTGCCAAGAGATATTGAAATGTTACCACAAAATATTCTTTTAACAATCGACTTCTTGTATGCCTACATAGAAACATTATTCCTGCAAGCCTCACCTCTTGGATAGAGAAGGATGGTTTGCCCCCGACACTTGTATAGCTGAAACTTCGGGTTAGATGACCTAATTTCATTTGTACATCCGGGGAAGAAAAATATCAAGGATTCATTGGGTTCAATTTTTAGTGCATACATAAACAAAGTGTTGTTCATTGAGACAGAGTGGAGCTTTTCAATCAATTTGCACATTTTCAAAAGCTCCCACTCATAGCAATGCAAGTGATAGATGTACACTCTATTGATTCCTTCATCTTAAAATTTTCTAACCATCATGACTTTTTACAAGAGCAATTTTTATAGTTTGGATCATGGCAAGCGAGATTCTTAATTTTATCCTCATAAACATTTTTAGTTCCCTGCTTAGGAATTTGAAATTTAGTGATACATGTATGAATAAGTTTCAAAGCTAACATATGGAGACATCACTATTCCTATGTTGCTACATACCAATTCAACCATTAAGTTGTTTCATAATATTTGTTTGTAAAACCTAGGCAAAGAATGATTAAGTCAATTAAACAATGCTTATAAAATTTTAGGTACTTGTTTAAATTTACTCCAAGTAAGGTAACATTCCTTTTTGAAAAATCAAAAAGACCAATGCAAACACTTACTCTCATCAGGATGCATAATAATTGAATGATGAGGAGATGTAAACTTTCCTCGCCAATATAAGGAAAAAATCCTTCAATCCTAGTGCAATTCAAATGACAAATAATTTTAAACTGGAGAGCAGTTCGGGTTGAAGGTTGTTGTGTGAGGAATTCACGACCATAGATTTTTGTGTTGCCTTGATGTTTGATGTCTTTTGCCAAGTTGAGGTTGGAGTTGATGATGAATGAATCTTTATCCTGCTCCTCCATTGGACCATCATCTTGAGCATTCCTCCACCTTGAACTCAAAATGAGATCGGTGGAGGGATATGCTTTCAAATCTTCTCAATGGTGGTTTGAGCTGGTTGAGTCTTACAATCTTATTTGCCAAACAACCTCTTCGCAAATTTTGTCCTGACTGCAATTTAGTCAAGAACAAACAAAACAACTCAAAAACGGGTTACGTTAGCCCAAAAGGAAATTGATCCCTTTGTCAAATTGTTTTGCGCAACTTGAAACAACTTGCAAATGCAATAAGGATTAAGGTAAATCTTTTTCTTTGAAGTAAGAAGATGAATTCAAGTGGTTATGCCAAGAGTTCATATCCAAATAAATTTGTTTCCTAATTCATTTTTTGTTTTATGATAGTTGTAAGTTTTACTTTCCAACATGCAAGTGTGAAAATTCAAACATGCCTAATGCTAATGCAAGAGTTGATGAAGAATTCAAATATGCAACTGGAAAATCAAATATGTGATAACTACCAATTTACCTATTGGCAATGGCTCACCAAATTTCTGAAGTTCGATGAGTGGGACTTACCTCTGTCCGGTTTAGTGTGATGATGTGTCGTCCATGCCCGAAGATGAAGGCATGGATGACTTCTCTTCACTTACATGCCAAACCTCATTTGGTTGTCATAAGGACAAGTGGGGCACGTGGTGGTACCCGCCTCATCGTTGCCTTGACGGAAACTTGTTGATGTTGCAGTGACTTTTCCTTTCTAAAGATATTCTTTTGTGAACTTGATGAGGCTTGTCCTTCTTCTGCCTTTTCCTTTCTGGTGGCCTAGTGGACTTGGGCCATTTGAATGGCCCTTTCTTCTCAATCTTCTTAGAATGTCATTGTCGATGACATGACAGAGTCTCCCCTTCCCCATGAAGGCAAATGACGATGTCTACTTATGGGGGCAGGGGGTCGCTTCGACCTTGAAGATATTCTTTTGATTCAACCACACTTGATCTAGGATCAAGAGGCTTCCTTAGGCATAACGACATGCAGACTCAACAATCAAACAAGAAACACTTCATCCAGATGTTGTTTTGAAAAAGGTTGCATAGGCTTGGTCTAAGTTTTAGGGTTCAAAAGTGATTGTGGAACCCTTGGGTCTTGAATGATCTTTAAAGTGTCTTGTCCTTGACCAAATGCTTCATGTTGCCATTGATTTCTTCTTGGCCATTTGACAAGATACTTCAAGGTAGGCCATTTGAATTTGAACATGTTGGAATCATATTCAGATAGCCTCCTTGATTGTGTTGATTCCACTTTTTACCTCCTTGTTGGTGGTGGCCTTCGAAGTTGTATGGAAATGAATGAACCTCATGGGCCTTAGGGAAATAAACCCCCAAGTGTCCATTTTGACATGGATTTTCACAAATCTTGTGAATATACGTAGCTTGGATCATCCAAACACTTCTCCATTGGGTTGACCTTCTTCATCTTTCAATAGGAGGTCTAGCTCCGTGGCTAGCATGTCCACCTTGTCAATGGTGTGCTTCCTATGCAAACAGAACTGAAGAATTCATTGATCCACCCCTTGAATATTAACCACATTCTCAATCATATCCTCATCCTTTCTCATCATGAAAACAAGAGGTCAATGTTGATGTGTCTTACGTCAGAGATAAAAATCTGTGAGCGCACGAAAACTATCGAAGTAGCACGTCGCCATTAAGAGTATTCCCAAGGGTGTCATTTATATTTTCCCAAAGGAAGGCCGAGTGGAAGCATATAAATCATCAAATGTAAAGGGTAGATTGGTCTAGGTAGGGTTATAGTGAGCATGGGTAATAGATATGTAGAGGTAGTGTGACACACATAAGAGCATTCTATTCTAAGGGGGATAAATGGGTCAAAGAGGGATTGGGCTAAGAGTTAGGGAGTTGCTCCTACAATCGTTCTAGTATACATATACATAGCCTAAGTTAGATACTGATGAACATGTCAATGGTGAATTCCTATGCTAAGTTCACTACAAGGATTCCGACCTGTTGCAACGATTGTACTGCAACAAATACTAAATCGTTGCAGTAAGCTTGGCTTTTTGCCACGATTCACTAGTTCGTGGCACTAGAATCTATCGCCACGGAACACAATCATTGAATTAGGATCTGTTGCCATGAATCACTAGTTTGTGGTGTCAGGATGCTAATGTAACGGACCACAATCGTTGCATTAGGATCTATTGCCACGAATTACTGGTTCGTGACATTACAGGATCTATCGCCACGGACCACAATCGTTGCATTAGGATCTGTTGCCACAAATTACTAGTTCATGGCGTTACAGCTTTATTGCCACGGAACACAATCGTTGCATTAGGATCTGTTGCCACGAATTATTGGTTCGTGGCGTTCCAACTTTATTGCCACGGAACACAGTCGTTGCATTAGGATCTGTTGCCACGAATCAGCAAACATTTGCATTTGGACCGTAATGCAACGAAACATAATCGTTGCATTAGGCTGTGTTGCCATGATACTCTGGTTCGTGGCGTTAGTATCAATGGCCACGGACCCCAATCATAGCAATTGGGGTGTGTGGCCACGATTCACTTTTTTCGTGGCATCAGGATGCTAATGCAACAAAACACAATCCTTGCATTAGTATCTGTTGCCACGAATCACTAGTTTGTGGCATCAGGATGCTAATGCCACGGAACACAGTCGTTGCATTAGGATCTGTTGCCACAAATTACTGGTTCGTGGCGTTACAGGATCTGTCGCCACGGACCACAATCGTTGCATTAGGATTTGTTGCCACAAATTACTGGTTCTTGGCGTTACGGGATCTATTGCCACGGACCATAATCCTTGCATTAGGATCTGTTGCCACGAATTAATGGTTCGTGGCGTTACAACTTTATTGCCACGAAACACAATTGTTGCATTAGGATCTGTTGCCAGGAATTACTGGTTCGTGGCGTTACATCTTTATTGCCACGGAACACAGTCGTTGCATTACGATCTATTGCCACGAATCAGCAAACAGTTGCATTTGGACCGTAATGCAACGAAACAGAATCGTTGCATTAGGATGTGTTGCCACGATACTCTAGTTCGTGGTGTTACAGCTTTATTGCCACGGAACACAATCATTGCATTAGAATTTATTGCCACGAATTACTGGTTCGTGGTGTTACATCTTTATTGCCACAGAACACAATCGTTGCATTAGGATTTGTTGCCACGAAATACTGGTTTGTGGCGTAACAGTTTTATTTCCACGAAACACAGTCATCGCACTAGGATCTGTTGCCACGAATTAGCAAACAGTTGCATTTGGATCACAATGCAACGAAACAGAATCGTTGCATTAGGATGTGTTGCCAGGATAGTCTGGTTCGTGGCGTTACAGCTTTATTGTCATGGAACACAATCGTTGCATTAGGATCTGTTGCCAGGAATTACTGGTTCGTGGCGTTACATCTTTATTGCCACGGAACACAGTCGTTGCATTACGATCTATTGCCACGAATCAGCAAACAGTTGCATTTGGACCGTAATGCAACGAAACAGAATCGTTGCATTAGGATGTGTTGCCACGATACTCTAGTTCGTGGTGTTACAGCTTTATTGCCACGGAACACAATCGTTGCATTAGAATTTATTGCCACGAATTACTGGTTCGTGGTGTTACATCTTTATTGCCACAGAACACAATCGTTGCATTAGGATTTGTTGCCACGAAATACTGGTTCGTGGCGTAACAGTTTTATTTCCACGAAACACAGTCATCGCACTAGGATCTGTTGCCACGAATTAGCAAACAGTTGCATTTGGATCACAATGCAACGAAACAGAATCGTTGCATTAGGATGTGTTGCCAGTATAGTCTGGTTCATGGCGTTACAGTTTTATTGCCATGGAACACAATCGTTGCATTAGGATCTGTTGCCACAAATTACTGGTTCGTGGCGTTACAATTATATTGCCACGGAACACAGTCGTTGCATTAAGATCTGTTGCCACGAATCAGCAAATAGTTGCATTTGGACCGTAATGCAACAAAATAGAATCGTTGCATTAGGATGTGTTGCCACGATACTCTTGTTCGTGGCGTTAGTATCAATGGCCACGGACCCCAATCGTAGCAACTAGGATGTGTGGCCACGATTCACTTTTTCGTGGCGTCAGGATGCTAATGCAACAAAACACAATCGTTGCATTAGGATGTCTTGCCACGATTTACTGGTTCGTGGCGTCAGGATGCTAATGCAATGGACCACAATCGTTGCATTAGGTTCTGTTGCCATGAATTACTGGTTCGTGGCGTTACAGGATCTATCGCCACGGAACACAGTCGTTGCATTAGGATGTGTTGCCACAATACTCTGGTTCATGGCATTATTATCAATGGTCATGGACCCCAATTGTAGCAATTAGGATGTGTGGCCACGATTCACTTTTTTGTGGCATCAGGATACTAATGCAACGAAACACAATCGTTGCATTAGGATGTCTTACCACGATTCACTGGTTCGTGGCGTTAGGATCTATTGCCATGGGACCACAATTGTTGCATTAGGATGGAGCTACATGAAGTTTCAAGCGAGGACACAGCTTGTATACTCCCATTCAGTGCGTCCATGCGTGCTCCTACTTAAGTTTCATGATTTTCGACCCTTTCATTTACCTAACATAATGTCTTATTTAACTTCAACCAATTAGATGATGACACATAAGCGCGGAGTACGCATGGAAGCACAAACGGGAGCACCGAAGTTGCAACCCCAGATAGTTGCCACGTACGTTCACGCTTCAAATCTTACAGCCTAGGGAGCACTGCAAGGTTCCCGCGACTGTACCACCCTGCCCTGATGATTGCCACGTACGCGAGCGCACCGAATCTTGCAGGGCGCATGGGCACACATGAACTCCACGTCTGAACTTTGCTCAGCGATCCGAATAACTCGGCGCTTGGCGTGCACGATCGATCATCATGCGCATGAATAATATTATGAAATTATTAACTTTGATGATTCAATAATCTCAATCAAGTTTCATCCAACCTACCAACGAAAAATTGGACCGTCTAAGGCGCCTCGGTGACTGGCGTGCACGCAAGCTCGGTGCGCCCAGTCGCGTCAGCCGTCTGTACAAAATGGCTACGGCTTGAACGAAGGACGAAACCTTATGCGGCAAACAGCAACGTATAATACTTCCTCCGCCCCAACTTAACTCTATTTCTGTTTTGGTCGAACTAATTACCTTTGACAAATGATTTATACGGAATTTATTAACTTCAATAACATGTTGTACTAGATTGTATATTATGGAAATATTTTCATGGTGAATCTAAAAGTACAATTCTTGTATTGTTAAAACAGATCAAAATTGCGTAAATCTGAAAGATAGATTTGACGAAACCTAAAACTTCCCTTTGAAAAAGTTTTATACTTTACATTAGTTTTACATATGTAATATGCACATAGGATATATTACTAAATAGTTTTGCAAAAAAAAAAAACATGCAAGAGAAATATGTATATCCCATATATATGCTGCTACTACGTAAATTAGGGGTGGGCAAATAAACCGAGACCGAAAAACCGAAACCGATAAAACCGAGACCGGAAATGAAAAGACCGAAATATCGGGTATCGGGTACTTTTCGGGTAGCAAATATTAATATTGAAAAATAAATGTCGGGTTCGACGGATGAATTCATTGTGGAGCTACATGTCACGTACTTAATTATACTAAAAATCATCATCTTCGCTGTCATCCCCCCACAATGGAGCTACATGACCATCATTGGTATATGTATCGTCGTCGTTGTCATCTTCATTTTCTGATGCAACTCCATCTACCTCAAACCGATCACCTGACGTTGTCATTATAAGAGTGGAAGCATCGCCGCTGGCTCCCTCAATGTCATTCCTAGCTCATGTGGTGGTATCCTCATAATTGATATCATCAGTAAGCAGATCATCATGAAATGTCTCGGCCTCCATCGTCTCAGTCAAATTATTTTCACTGTCTCCAGGGGGCATAGCAAAAAGGTTACGTGGCTTCGTTTTAACAATTGTAGCCCATTTAGGATGCTTCACACTTGGAACATAAAAAACATGTTCTACTTGGGTGGCTAAAATGTAAGGCTCATACTTGAATCAAAACAGAGTAGTGTCAACATCTATGATTCCGTATTGATCCTTTTTGTAGCCTCTGCTTTGGTTCTGACTGCTCCAAAAGGCCGATCAAACCATTCACACTGAAATAACAGAACCTCTTGATTTTTTTTTTCAAAATCAACAATGATGATTTTGTTGATTACTCCAAACCAATCATGATCAGTGCCCCGAACAACAATACCACTATTTTGGGTCCGTAAATCTTTTTCCACATCTGCAGTTCGAAAGAAGAAGCCATTGATGAACAACCGACTAAAAAACGTGCCCAATGATCAGGTCCTCTACATAATGCATATAGATAATCGGTTGCTTTTCCTTCTTTGTGTAATGCCATAATCTGTACACATTAGTATAACAGGGGTTATCGACGACAAACCAATTTCAGAACACATATTTGTTCAATATTTCATCAAAGTGCAAACTTGCATGTACTTACTTGTTTCTGAAACCAATCAACAAACTCATCTCTATGGCGTTTATCAACATCACGAGAATGAATCTTTTTCAGTTCTTCAATATGCTCACTAAAATGGGTACAAAATTAAATTAGCCATCTAAAATAGGCCATATATATAGTATACAACATCTGAGTTATACGTTATTACTTGATCCATGGAGCGGCCTCTTCAACGTTAGTAATAAGATAATGCCTGATGTTATGTAAATCCACCATAGTAAGTTCGTCCCATTTATACCCTTTTTTAGAATTATCAACTTCTGTAAATATGTTAGAATTATCAATAGAAGTTTCATTTGTAGCTGCAGCTTCATGACGTTCTGGCCTATTACGCATGGTGCTGACGTTATCCCAAAACTGACTACAAAAAGTCACACACTCTTCGGCAATATATCCCTTAGCTATAGAACCCTTCGGGTGAGCTTTGTTACGTACATACCTCTTCAATGTACCAAGGTACCTCTCAATTGGATACATCCATCTGTAAGAAAGAGGTCCACCCAACCGTGCTTCTTCGTCAAGATGGTTGGAAGATGTACCATCATATCAAAGAAAGCGGGAGGAAACAACATCTCAAGCTTACAAATTGTTTCAGGAATTTGTTTGCTCATCTTGTCCAAATTTGGTTCCGCCAATTCTTTAGAATAAATTCTAGAAAAGAATGTGCTAGACTCAATTAAAGGTGCAACAAAGTTTTTAGGCAATATGTTACGTATTGCAATAGGAAGGAGCTTCTGAAATATAATATGGCAGTCATGAGTTTTTAGACCCGATACCTTACATGCTTTTATGTCCACACATCTCTTGATGTTTGAGGCATAACCATCGGGCACCTTCACATTCCCCAAAAACTTGCACAACGTGGTCTTCTCATCTTTGCCCAAAGTATATAATGCTGGTGGGAATGTGTACTTGCTCTTTATGAACTTCGGATGTTGATCTGGCCGTATACCCACATCCTTCATATCAAGACGAGCTTGTAGACTATCTTTTGTTTTACCATCCATAGCAAGCAATGTCCCCAATATGCTATCACAAATGTTTTTCTCAATGTGCATGACATCCAAGTTATGCCTTATTAGCAATGTCTTCCAATAAGGGAGGTCGAAAAATATACTTTTCTTCTTCCAATTATGCCATCTATTTTCCTCGGTGTGCTTTCTCTTATTATTCGTCGGTCCAAAACACACTTGATCAAAACACTCGTATTGTTGGAGTACTTCGTCACCAGAGAGTGATGTTGGAGCTTCTCTATTCTCTTCCTTGTTGTTGAAAGAAACTTTGTTTCGACGCCATCTGTGATCCTGAGGTAGGAAACGACGATGACCCATGTAACAATGCTTTCGTCCATATTTCAACCAGAAGGCGTCAGTGTTTATATGGCAGTATGGACATGCTAGCTTCCCTTTTGTGCTCCATCCACATAGCATTGCATATGCTGGAAAATCATTTATCATCCACAATAAAGAAGCTCACATGACAAATGTCTCTTTATTTAAACTGTCATATGTTTCAACACCATCATACCATAATTTCAGTAGCTCATAAATCAAAGGTTGCAAATACACATCAATGTTGTTTCCAGGTGACTTTGGCCCAACAATTATCATTGACATCAACCAATAAGACTGCTTCATACACAACCAAGGTTGTAGATTATAAGGGATTAGAATCACAGGCCATGTACTGTAAGAAACATTCATTACTCCGAAAGGACTGAAACCATCAGATGCTAGCCCAAGTCTTATGTTGCGAGGATCAGATGAGAAATTTGGGTGAATGCTATCAAAATGCTTCCATGCTTTCGAATCGGCGGGATGGCGTAATATTCCATCATCAGCACAACCTTCTTTGTGCCAACGCATGTTTGATGCCGTTGATTCTCCCATATAAAACCTTTGTAGACGGGGAATAGGAGGGAAGTAACATAGAATCTTGCGTGCTACAAGCTTCTTGGATTTTCCGCAAGGTAAAGCCTCTTTTGCATTCCCAGCAGTACTATTTTTCCATCTTAATTCACCACATTTTGGGCAACTATTCAGCAGAGAATAGTCCTTCCAGAATAACACACAGCCATTGACACATGCATCGATCTTTTGGTAGTCCAGCCCGAGGTCACGAACAACCTTCTGAAGTTTATCAAGTGTATTAGGAATGCAGTGGCCCTTTGGAAGCGCAAATGAGAATAGTTCAAGTAACATCTCACAAGCTAATTTGCTCATACCAGTTAAACACTTTATCTGGTAGGACCTGACAATGTAGGATAATTGGGTCAGTTGCGAACAACCTGGATACAACTCCTTTTTGGCATCAGTTAATAAGAGTTAATAAGCCATAGAATTTCTTTGCATCCCCAGTTGGCTCCTACTGGTTTATAGCATTTTCTTGATCATCAACATCTGCTGAAGTACCAACATGATCGGTGCCTCTAAGTAGACTGGACAACATATTTTGTAGCACCATCATCAGAAATTATATCCTCATTATTTGCTGATTCCTCAGCAATATTTTCCTGAACTTGTATTTCTCCAAGGTAGATCCAACAAGTATAATCCAATAACATCCCATTTCTGAGCAGGTGTAAATGAACTGCCTTGCGTGTCTTGTGGCAAATATTACGACATCTCGTGCAAGGACAAGGCATAGTTCCTCCTTCACGAGTGCCCTGAAATGCAAAATTTAAAAATGACTTCATTCCATGCTGCCACTCTCTCGTATGCCTGTCTTTTCCCATCCATGTCTTATCTTCTGACATCGCTTCCTACAATTCAATCAGCCATCAGCCTATCCCTAAGAGGATAAATGTACAAGAACACATTATGTGAGCAATTGTACCTAGCTGTTGTTACTCCATGCGCTGCGGCCGGCGGATTCTCCTACAAGCGTGGCGGCCGGCAGATGCTCCTCCAAGCGTGGCGGCCGGCGGTTGGTCCTCCAAGCTTGGCGGCCGGCGGATGCTCCTACAAGAGTGGCGGCCGACGGATGCTCCTAAAAGCGTGGCGGCCGGCGGATGCTCCTCCAAGCTTGGCGGCCGGCGGATGCTCCTCCAAGCGTAGCGGCCGGCGGATGCTCCTCCAAGCGTGGCGGCCGGCGGATGCACCTCCAAGCGTGGCGGCCAGCGAATGCTCCTCCAAGCGTGGCGGCCCGTGGATGCTTCTACAAGCGTGGCAGCCGACGGATGCTCCTACAATCGTGGCGGCTGGCGGATGCTCCTACAAGCGCGTTGCGGATAGGGGGCCGGCGTTGCGGTTCGAAGGGTACCGTAATAAAATATTATTTTCGTTTCTTATTTTCCTTCTTCATTCGGCATGAAAAAAATTTCCCGCCGCAGGCAAGCAGGACAAAAAAGCTGGGCCACTTGTTATTTGTGGGCTCAAACTGCGCTGATTCACTTTATATTCAAGCTAGGCCTTCGCGCATTCATGATGCTCGCACAGAGCCGACGGCCTCGAATGGTCCGGTCCTATCACCGGATTTTCATGAGATCCTCAAGGGACGCTTCTTCTGATGTTTGTCCTCTTCATCCTCGCCTTCTTAACCCCCCCCCCCCCCCCCTATTGCTTCCAGGGTCAAGTTCCCGACTGATTCCCATCCATGCTCCCATGTGTTGCCTGAGAAGTCCTTTGCCTCTGTTGTCGCAGCGCCATGCCTCGCAACCATGTTAGACGCGAGCAGGTACCTGCAGGCTCACCGTCCCTGCGCCCTCGTGAGGGGCAATGCACGGTGGTCAACAACTGCCTCATGACCATGGAGTTTATCCGTTTGCGCCACCAAGCAGCTGTTCGAGGAGCCAGAGGAGGTCGCAGCGAGGCGACACCCATGGAGATAACCCTGGCCATCCATCACCAACTTTAAATCGCGCATTGGGTTTTCACCGTGTCCACGTTTGGGGATGGCAAGTTCCTGGTGCGGTTAACCCGTGATGACTATAGGGAGCTCGCCATCGAGACGACAATCATCTCCATGCTGGATGATAACCACTACTTCTGGCCATGGATCTTTGGCGTCGATGTGCCGATCGTTGGGTGTTCTTCCACGTGCAGGTTGTCATCGAGAACCTCCCTCTGCATGTCTGGTCTGCAGAGGGCATCAAACAGGTTCTAGGTGACGTCTTCTTTTTTGACCACTTTGATGCTTCCACTTACCACCGGGAGCGTGCTAACCTGTGCACGGTCGTTGGGTGGATGAAAGACCCAAGCCTCCTGCCTCGGACCAAAATGGCCACCTTCTTTGCAGGAAGTGATGGCCGGACTAGGAGTGACGGCGGGCCGCCGGCGGAACCTTTCAATCATGCCGTAGTGGTCCGGCCTGGCGGCCTCACGACGGAGCTCATCATCCACCTGGATCACTACATCGACTATACGCCGCCGATCCACCCCAACTCCCCATCCTCCTCGTCATCAGGTGACTCTTCTAACAAACACTCCTCGGTGTCCTCGAACTCTTCGGGGGACATCTTCCCGCGACCGAAGAGATTCTACTGGCGGCGTGGGGAAGTGGATGAGGCGGATAAGCAGCTCTTTTAGTATGGCTACCAAAGTGTCCTACCTCATGTGTTACATTTCCTATGGAAACTAAAAATTCTTTACAAATCCTATCCTTCAAAGGGAGCCTATGTTTGAGAGGATTACGACTGGATTAATTTCTGTGAAAAGATTTTCTGTTTAACATTTCGGTTGTCCTTCCTTTTTTCAAACATTTTCTTCCTCGTATTGTCTTCACTTTTTTCTTTCCAGTCCTAGCTACCGGCCTGTTGTATTTTCCTGTTACTACTACTTTACAGACCGCTTTGCGGGCCCTGCTGCGGGCAATCTCCTGGCAACTCCACTAGTTTGGGGACAAGGAGGGTTTGGTGATCGGAAAATTCAAACTAATTTTGCACAGATAGTACATCCATGATCAAGAACACCAAGTACATTTAACTTAAAAACATTACTCCCTCCGTCCCAAAATACTTGTCCCTTTCGATGGAGGGAGTATCTCCGCCCCAAAATACTTGTCGCTTTGGATGGAGAGAGTATATTACAAACACAAGAAAAGATAAACTACAACTAAAACCATGAAACGAAAAACTACAACTAAAAACATGAAACGAAAAACTACAACTAAAAACATGAAAAGAAAACACCTAAATACTTCTCTACTCAGCCTCCACCTCCTCCTCCTCGGGTGGGTCCTCGGGCTCCTGATCCTCCTCTAGCGCCTCGGGCTCCGGCGGCGGAAGGTGACCTAGTCTCAAGGCCGCCGCCACGATGAGGTTGCGATGACCCGCGACGCTGAGCTCAAACGCCATCGTCTCCCAGAGGGAGTTGAGACGAGAGGCCACGTGCGAGAGGCCGAAGACATAGTGGCCCGTGGTGTCCATTCCAGTACTGTGTGGAAGGGTACCGAGCCCAAGGCATTCCATGGAGTGAGATGTATCTGTAAATATCTTGGGCCATGTTGAACAGGAGGGTATCCTTCAAGCGTGGCGGCGAGGGGGGGTCCAGCCGCGGCTGCATACCGGCGGCCGGGTCCCTCGGTGGGCTCGGTGGCCGAGGGTTGCTCGAGCTCGAAAGCATTTGCTGTATACTAGCTGCGGCTAGGTTTTGTGGAGAGAAGAGAGGATGTTGGAATGGTTGTGCGGAAGACACGATGGCGCGGGTGACCATCTCATACTCCCTCCATCCCAAGTGAACTCTATTTTTAGGATTCAAACCGCACACTAGTCAACACATAAAATTACCTCATTTGGTCCATAAATTCATTACGCTAGGCGGGAGTTAGTACCTCATTTGTGACCGCAACCGCATATTCCTCATTTTTCTTCGCGATTTCGCCAGATTTGTGGCACACGCTTCTGGTCCTTCTCAGAGGACCACCATCTTCTGGGATCATCAGCCGCGGACAAAACCGACGGAGGTCGATGGAGAAGTTTGCCATTAATGAGCGACGAGCGGCGAAGAAACAAATCTGCCTGAGAGAAACAAAGGGTGTACTACTAGTATTTGGAGGTTGCGGTTTCTTGCGAGTCTCCAGAGTACTCCTATATTATAAAGCAAAACAACATGGAACCGCCGCACATCCCCTGCAGTACTGCAGGTGCAGTAGCAGGGGCTGACATGTGGGTCCTATGGACATTGTAATGATGACACCGTGTATAAGGGTAACTTCCGGCCTGTTCCAGTCCGTGCAATAATAACATCGCGAGTCTCGCAACTGTTCAGATTTTTGCAGGAAAACAACATGACAAAACGTGAAAAGAAAAAATATCAAAAAAACAAGAGAAACACAACATCACGACTAGAGTTGTTTTTGCATTCACGCACGAAGTGGGTTAAAGGTTAAAACATGACGTTGTTAAAGTATATGTTTTTCGATAAAAGGAGAATTTTTCAATAATACATCAGACACATTGTTCATGAACATAAAAGACATATTACATTAACATACTACCAACACATATATTACAAACAAGAGTAAAGAAAACATGGATGAAAAACACGTAGAAAAAGGAACAAAACTACTCCTAATCCTATTCTACTTGCAGGCCTCGTCCACCTCCGCCGCCGCGCGCACCTCGGCCTACGCATCCTCCAGCGGCTCCGCCTCTGCCTCCACGGCGGCGACGATTCCTCTTCCGTCTCCACACCGAGCTTACAGGCGATGCTGTGCAGAATCTTCTAGCGGCCCTGTACCCCAGCAACCTTCGCGATTGTCTCGTGGAGGGCGTCGAGACGAGCGGCCACAAAGCTTAACCCGAACAAGTAGTAGCCGGCGGAGTCCATGCTGGGGAACTGGGGAAGCCTACCAAGACCCAGACGGCGACAGATGAGAGATGTATTGTTAAATACATCCCGCGATAGTGTGTCCAACGCTCTTGCATGTTCGACGGTGGAGGACACGTCATCTTCGACATCTTTAATTCGGCACGTTAATTCGTCGATGCGGGCGGTAAAGAGGCGGACAGTCTCCTGTAACCAGTCGGGCTAAGGAGATGCGGGCACCGCCATCAGTTCCACCGGCATTGCCGGTGGTGATGGAAACGGAGAAGGAGGTTCGGAGGACGTCGATGGCCTAGAGCGCTTCAGCGCGGGGCTACCCATTTGTGTGGCTCGGAGGTGCAGAGAAAGAGCGAGAGGTGGTCGACGGTGGCGGGGGGAGATGTTTGGAGCCTAGAATCTAAGGAGCAGTGCGGCGGAGAAGCAAGAGAACGGTGAGCCTTTATAGCGGGTCATCATCTAATAGCGGGCGTGTGGTGAGGGGTCCCCGTCTCCAGGCGTCGGTTTTTCACAGACGGTTTTTAACTTTATCTTAGGCGGGTTTTACTTACCAACCGCCTGATAAGATATTTAATCAATAATATTAATCAAGAAGAAGTAAATATCTTCACAGGCGGTTGGTACTTAATAACCGTCTGAGAAGATGTTTATCTCAGTCAGGTATTACTTACCAACCGACTGAGATAATGCCCTATACTGTTCCTTAGTTTCCTTATCCCTTGCTTCTTTTTTATTTAGATTCCAATATAAATACTCAAAAATGTTTATATTTTGAAAATTGTGTCCAAATTTGATGATTATTTCTTCTACTTTTGTATAAATTTAACATCTACCACCTGAACAAAATATTTTAAAACTTGTATAGCTGACAGTGTAATGTTTTGGTAAATATCAAATTAATTTCTACTCACATATTATTCACATTTGTGTATCTCATAAAAAAAAGATCCTTCATTCAAATTTGTTTGTATGAACATATTTGTATCATTTATACATGTATGAATTTTGTTAATATTTTTTTAAAGCATTCCAACATGTCAAACTTCAAATTATCCATCATTCTAACTAAATGCTCATATACATATGAGGCATTCATCAAATTATGAACACACATTGATTCAAAAAAATTTAAAAAAAAATCTAAAAAAATTCATAGAGGTTGGTATGATGAGTAAAAATGTCCACTGAAAAAATAAATGAAACAGGCATTATATTCATCAAGACAGAAAAATGAAAAATAGCATTTGTTTTATGTTTTTTATGTTCTGACCAATTTCAAAAGATTTCTGAAGTGAAATTTAATGGTAACCTTTACTTATCAATAATATTACAAGAAAGTGGAATTTTGCCTTTTTAAAGGACCCACATTTAATCAAGAATATTAATTAAGAAGAAGTAAATATTTTCACAGGCGGTTGGTACTTAATAACCGCCTGAGAAGATGTTTATCTCAATCGTGTATTACTTACCAACCGCCTGAGATAATGCCCGATACTGTTCTTCAGTTTCCTTATCCCCTACTTCTTTTTTATTTAGATTCCAATATAAATACTCAAATATGTTTAGATTCTGCAAATTGTGTCCAAATTGGACGATTCTTTCTTCTACATTTGTATAAAATTAACATCTACCACCTGAACAAAATATTTTAAAACTTGTATATCTGACATTGTAATGTTTTGGTAAATATAAAATTAATTTCTACTCACATATTATTCACATTTGTGTATCTCATAAAAAATATCCTTCACTCAAATTTGTTTGTATGAACATATTTGTATCATTTATACATGTATGAATTTTGTTAATTTTTTTGAAAGCATTCCAACATGTCAAACTTCAAATTATCCATCATTCTAACTAAATGCTCGTATACATATGAGGCATTCATCAAATTATGAACAAACATTGATTCAAAAAAACTTTAAAAAATCTGAAAAAATTCATAGAGGTTGGTATGATGAGTAAAAATGTCCACTGAAAAAATAAATGAAAAAGGCATTGTATTCATCAGGATAGGAAAATGAAATATAGCATTTGTTCTATGTTTTTTATGTTCTGACCAATTTCAAAAGATTTATGAAGTGAAATTTAATGGTAACCTTTACTTATCAATAATATTACAAGAAAGTGGAATTTTGCCTTTTTAAAGGACCCACATTTAATCAAGAATATTAATTAAGAAGAAGTAAATATCATCATAGGCGGTTGGTACTTAATAACCGCCTGAGAAGATGTTTATCTCAGGCGGGTATTACTTACCAATCGCCTTAGATAATCTTCTTCTCAGACGAGTTTGAATTACTAACCGCCTGAGATAATTACCTTATGATACCCGAGTCTGAGGATCACGATGAAGACACTACACATTCATTCATTCACACAGTTGAAGAACACACAAGATACTCATTCATTAACAATATTCAATCACACATCTCACGAAAGAACACACAAGATACACAATATGCACAAGAACACACAAGATACACAAGTAATATTCAATAACATAGATGAACAAAGATAGATTTCATTCATTAACAATATTTAAAAAACAGAAGCAACTAAAAACAAAAAAGAAAAACTAATTAAATCCTACTCCTACTCCTCTTCCTTCTCCTCCTCCTCTTCGTCCTCCGGCGGTGACTCTGGCGCCGGTGCAATAGGAGACAAGACCGGTTGCACCGATTGCACCGGCGGTGCAACCCCAAGGTTGCTAGCGGTCGCCTCCACCAGCGTTCTGCGGCCCTCGGGGCCAAGAACCTGGGCCATAGTCGTGAACAGAATGTCGAGACAATCAGCCACCCCCGTGATGGCATAGAGGTAGTGGCCGATGGCACCCATTCCAGGATACTCAGGAAGGGTACCCAGCCCCAAGGCACGCATGGCGCGAGACGTATTGGTGTACGCCCCTTGGACCATGAGGAGGCGCTGCTGGGTGTTGATCCTCTCGGGGGAGCTGCAACATGGTTTCTTGCAAGGTGGCTCCCTCGGAGGGCATGGCGGCGGAAGGTCGTCCATAGTGGTGTTGGGTCGTCAGAGCGGAGGAAGACAAAGAAAAGAGGAGGATTCAAAGTGAGCGACGCGCTTTTGGAGAACTAACGGGTGATAGCGCGTCTTTAAGGCCGCGCGGAGTGGGAGATGGAGCAGTTGGTTTACCGCGCATTGAAAGGTTGTGCCTCAGAGAAAAGAAAGGTCATGCACGGTCGTCGACACGTCTTCATAGACGGTTGGTGAGGGGTATTTATGTAGCCGTTCATCAAATTATGAACACACATTGATTCAAAAAAATATGAATGTAGGAAATATCTTCTCAGGCGGTTGGTAAGTAAAACCCGCCTGAGGTAACCGTCTTCTCAGGCGGTCGGTACTTAAAATCCGTCTAAGAAAATTGGAGTTTATATATACCCCCTCGGCAGCGTAGGAAAAACCTAACGCGCGCGAAACACTTAGACACCGTTAGGCTGCAAAAATTTCATTTGCCGCCAAGTGTCCGCCCTCGTCACTGCCAGGTACGCCGCTGAGCTTTGCCGTCGTCGCCGAGCTTCCCCGTCGCCGCCGAGCTTCGCCCTCGTCACTTCCAGGTACGCCCTCATCGCTGAAAAAGGGTGTCTCTTCTCGTCTGCAGCTACCTCGCCTCGCCTCACCTCACCGCACCATCCAAATCCAAGTGCCACACTTTGCGATTCTTGATACTAGAAAAAGGCTGGAGGATTTGCTTTTTGTCCCTTGTTTGATCAGTTATAGGTCCGGAGCTAGGCGCCGCCTAGTAAACCTCAAGAACGTGGTCGCCACTCTGAACGAAGCTAGCCTATTTAGAATAAGAAGATAAAATTGCCATTGCTGGTGAGCAACTTTAACATGCTTGTCACCCTCGCAATGTATAGGAACCTTTTGGTTAGTCACCTTAAACCCTAGAATGCCTTATCAAATCCTAGAATGCTTCCATCTTTTTCTTCATGCAACACTTCATGTAGAGTTAATATGCCATTTATTAGGTTTTTTGTGTTATTAGTTCTAGCATGGAAAGCCCTAAGAAGACTGGTCCTGGTGGTAACAATAAAGAAGACAATATGGAGTTTACTGACTCCCGCAGTTCAGGCTCTTATCACAGTCCATCAGATCCTTTTCTGAATATAAAAATTAAAAAGACTTCAGTGGATCTAGACCCGGAATATGATCCCGCCGACGAGGTATGGATCACGAATCTTAACTTCAGCAGTTCAAGTTAATGTTGGTTGTCAAGTATACGAAGTCTTATAATTTTTTTCTACCTAGATTAATCGAGAAGACAATGAGGTGACATCGGCTCCTAAAACCGCAGAAGGTTCTCCAATGGATGAATCCTCAACTTCACTCAAGCGGAAACGAGGGCAACGAGGTCCCAATAAGGGTCCATTGGACCGCATCATGTATATAACAAGGGTCGGTCCAGGTGGGCTTCCCCAAGAACCACTGGATTCAGTTACCAAGTACCGTAATGCATGCAGTTTTCTTGTTAGGGAGGTTGTGCCTATCATAGCCGAGAATTAGAGGAAATTACCCGACCAGACCAAGAATGAGTTGTGGGAAGGATAAAGAAACAATTCAAGTTCCCAAAAGGCACAGAAGAAGATGTAAAGAAAGCAACATTGGTCTCTTGCGGCAAGAAGTTTCGATACTGGAAGAGTGAAATGAATGCTTATGTTAAGGCCGATAAGGTCCCTAGCCCGAGGAAGATGGGAAAAAGCACACAAGCTCAGTGGCAAGAGTTTGTTCGTCAAAAGAGCACACCTGATGCTAAAGCTCTTAGTGCAACTAGGTCAGAGCTTGCAAAAAAGAACAAATACCATCATCGCTTGGGGTCTGGCGGATATGCCCCCAATGTCTAGAAATGGAATAAGATATTAGACGAAATTATGAGTAAGGGCAATCCTCACCCATTAGAAGGGTGCGATGAGCGAACTCAATGTTGGGTCTTTGCTCGGTCAGGTTTGACCAGCGAGGGCAAACATGAAAAGCCCGACTCTCTGAATGAAGTAGAGGATAAAATGAAAGAAGTAATTGAAAACAAACAGAAGGGTCTCTTCAAGCCGAAGAGGGAGAATGACCAACTTACCGCTATATTAGGAAACCGTGAACATAGCGAACGGGTTCGAGCGGTCTCTTCTCAAATGTTTTGGCTAGATGGTTTCCCTAAAGATAAAGACACATATAGAAGACGTGAGAAGTTTAAGAAAACACTTGATGAAATGATTGCTCAAAAGGTAAAAGAAAATATGCAAGAAATAATGGAACAACTTAGACAATCGGGGCAATAAGTGGCACCGAGTACAGTGACGGTTCCAGTGCAAAAGGACCAATTAGTATCTCCAACTGCCTACCCTAGCAACTTTGGTTCCGTGCCAGGCTCAGGGTCAGCCCATAAATCCCTGTTGATGATATTGCAGACAACAAATCTTGTCATCTTCTTGTCCCGATAGGCAGAGCAGGAAACAAAACCAAACAGGTTGTCACTGCTATGGCAAAGCAAGATCGAGACTTTAACGGGAATCCACTTCCCTTGTATTATGCTGTGGTGCAAGTTCTTCAGATCTTTGATAATGATTATGAAGATTATGAAATAGACCACGTCACACCTGAGGGGATGTTGACTCTAGGGCAGGCTGTCAACCAATTAATCCTTTGGCACCGACGCGATATCATGTTGGACGATGAGCCAATTTCTAGCCCTGTCGCATCTCCAAATACTGCAACCCCATCTTCTAAGGCGAAAGTGCATGAAGATCCACTCCCGGTCCAGGAAGATCCACCCCCCCTATGTCTCAGCAAGGATGATATCCAAGAGCAACAAGTTGGACAACAGCTTCAAGCAGTACCAGAGTAAGCTGTTGCTAGTAAAGAGCAACCAGTTGAGCAACAGCCTTAAGTAGTACTAGAGCCAACTGCTGGGAGTAAAGAGCAATCAGTTGAACAACAGGTTCAACAACAAGCCAGTGTCCAACTTCCGACGACTACTCCTCGATCATCAGTGCCTATCAAAGTTACCTCATACGAAAATAAGAAACCTTCATAAGATGTGTCAAAATATTTGGAAACTATGCAGGAAAATATTATAAAATCGAGTGCATCTCGTTCTTCTCATGAGCCATCATTAGGAGATATCGAGGAGTGGGAAGAAGACGGTGTCATGTATAATCAGCGGATGACTCTAGTTAAACCAGGAGTTCCAATATACAAGCTTGAGGATGTTACTCCTGAATTTGAGAATGGGAAGCTGTTCATGACATCCGTACAACTTAGCAAACAACCCGTCCAGCTCAGAAGAATGCATGAGTGGTACATCCTTGCCAGCACAAAATATGGTCTTAATTCCGTCAAATTTCGTATTCCAAAAGAAGCATTCTGGAGCACTGGAGTGGATAGACGAGTCATTTTATTTGAAGAGCTGCGTGCCCCTTTCCATCAGGGCATGCTCGAAATCAACCTGCTGCTCGTTTGGTGCTTGTAAGTGCTCAAGTATTTTGTATTTGCTTTTATTACTACACGCATACGCATTTCATGAGATTATAACAATTCTGGACTTCTTAAATAGGATGCAATACATGTATAATGAAAAGTTGGAGCGCAAGACAGGTATCCTTGACCCTACTAGGATTGCAAAGGTGCTATTCGACGTCCAGGCAGATCGAGACTCAGCACAGTTCAAACACATGATTTTTTTTGAAAAAGCAATCGCAAAACTTAAGAAGGATAAAAGGAAAGAAGTTGCAGGTTACATAGGACATGCGATGTTTAACTTTGTCAGAGACGGCAAGGACCTCGTAAATGCTCCGTACCACATCGAGTAAGTTCGACATATGACATTGAAATAGCAATTATTGGTAATTGTTAACATATGTGTTTGTATGTTTGCAGTAATCACTACATAATTATCTTCATCAACCCAACGCAGGGAATGGCAACAGTCTTGGACTCGGCCAATTTCTCATCAGATCGTTACAAAGATTTCCTTTCCATTTTGAAATTTTACGTTTATTCAATAATTTTAATTTACGCACATTTAGAATGTGTTGACAAGTTTTATATGACATTTCTTGTATTACAGTGCTTGGCGGTTTTACGCGGAACGGCTTGGCGGTGAGAGACCTTCCAATACGAATGCATTGGACATTAAAACATATTATGCTTGTCCGAAGCAGCCTGCTGGGAGTATCTTATGCGGGTATTATGTATGCGAGCATCTTCGGACCGCCAACGTATATAGAGTGAATCATGAGGATGTAAGTTATCCTTAATGTCGATACCTTATTTTCTTACTTTTGTGTTTCATTTTCATTGTAACTAACATAGTTTAATACTTATATTCTCTTCTGTTCAATATTACCAGAAACATTATTTTTATATTTTGATTCCAACTTCAAAATTCAATTGCTCATAGTACAACTGCTCCAAAAATACCAAATAAATTCCTGTATACTCTCACTTTGATCTATACTTTGAGATTCTTCAAACCAATACATTCTAAACCTTGTTATGTGTTATATTGCAGCACATGAAGAATCTGAACGAAGAATGGCCGGTTTGTAGAAGTATTCCTAGTGGAGGAGCCGACAGGATTGCTGCTGAACTCTTTCAATTCATTCATCACGAAACTTTGCACAAAAGAGGGGAGTTCTTTGATGAGGATGGTGCTGCAGCTGATGTGCCAGAACTTTGCAACTATCCTAATAGAAATATTTTTTAGTGAAAACTTGTAAACTTTGAGATGAATTGTATCTGTAACTTGTACATATGTATAATGTTTTAGTGAAATTGACTTCTGCGATGATAATATTTTTGACTTTTGTTCTGTGATGATATTATTGATTTTTGTTCTGTGATTATATTGAATTGACCTGGAAATTAGAAATAACAGCAGTATTACTGCATAGGTTATACCTTATCACAGGCGGTTATTAACCAACGGCTAGGCATGTCTGTGAAAAACAATTATCACAGACGGCTAGATACAAGTAAAGAACCATCTGTGATAACCTAATTATCTCAGGCGGTTACTGTTATGGTAGAAACCGGCTGCGGTAAAAGGTCTTCACAGGCGGCTTGATGTCTGTGATAACACCATTATCATAGGCGGTTAGTTATGCTGCAAGACCCTCCTCTAATAAGACAATTATCACAGGCGGATATATATGCTGCACGGTCCCAACAGCTCAATGCGTCCCATCGGCATAAGAGAAAATTAACACGTGTACGCCACACATCCGACTATCCGTGCATTAATGCTTTGTCGTGATCATGTATGATGGTCGGACATGCATGCATGCTTCTGAAAGAGAGCCAGCGAGGTCTCCATCATGTTTCATGCATGATTGATCACTTGTTGATGAGGATTTGTGATGTTGATTTTCTTGTTTCATGATGACATTTCCCTTGTTTTGTAATGTTCTATGTTACTGAACTCAATGTTGTTCATCTATTCCATATGTTATTTTATTCTCTATCCGTTGTCTAATGAACTACGTACTCCGTATTTGTGTTCTATGTGTAACATGCATGTGCAAGACCTCGATCCACGATCATGTTAAATTGATGGTGTTATACAAGTGTTTTCTCTTTTTGTTGAAAAAAAGATCGTCATATTTAATATTTGTATATTATTAATATACATTAGTAAAATAAAGAATTAATATATAAATAAATATTATCATATGAAATATCAACATGGATGGTCCAATCCAACCTACAAAACAAAATTTTTTGATCGTCGTACATCCAATGAAACATCAACTAGCATGGATCGAGATCCAGTATACAAAAACATGGATGATCCTATCGAATCCAACTTTGACAACAAAAAATGCACGTACACGACGGTCGTTCATTAACAGAGAATACAAATATATATAACTGATAGTTCATTAAATAACAGACAGAAAACAAAATAACAGATGGAACAGAGGAACAATGACATTGAGTTCATTAACATAAAACAATAGTACTACAAAACAAGAAAAATAGTATCACGAAACAAGAAAACCAACATCACAGACCCTTTCTTCCTCCTCGCGCCGAGGGCGCGCGTGCGGTGCCTCCGTGGCGAGGCTCACCGGAGATCTCGCCGCTGGCCTTTCCAGTGCGCCAAGTAGCTGACGCGCCGCACAAGGTCTGCGGAGAAGTTAAGAAGCTGTGGTGCAGGGACGCGTGCGCGACGTTCCACATGGATACAACAGAGACGAAATGATCTCTGAAGATTGTCTTCCACAGTGGTTTAATTGCGCCGCACGAGGTCTGCAAAGAGTTCAATGCGCGGGAAACGAACCGCTCCCTCGTCTACTCCACACAGATCATATATAAGGCGCATCGTCGGTTATGTACAAGCACAGAACTTTTGCACTCCTTTCTTCTTCTTCCATTGTTCCACCTCCTAGACCAGCGCCGATGAACCACCACAGCCATGGCCAACCTTCCGCCTCCTAGCCCACCGAGGCAGCCACCCTGCAAGCGGATATGTTGCAGCTCCCCCGAGAGGGTGAACGACGACCAATGCCTCGAGAGGCGTACAACAATACGTCTCGGGCCATGGACACCTTGGGTCTTGGTACCCTTCCCGAGTTTCCGGGAATTGATACCACTGGCCGCTACCTCTACGCCCTCACGGGTGTGGCCGATCGCCTGGACATCTGGTCTGGGACGACGGCCCAGGAGCTCGACGCCGAGGGCCATAGTTCCCTGGTGGCGGCGACGGAGAGGAATTTCCGTCGTGGCAGGGTTCCACCGCCAGTGCAGCCGGAGCCACCGGTGCAGCCAGAGCAATCGGCTCAGCTAGAGCAGCCGACCCAATCTCCTGCTGCATCGTCGCCAGCGGAGGAGGAGGAGGAGGAGGAGGAGGAGGATGAGGAGGAGGAGGACAACGACGACAATGATGACGACGACGACGATGATGATGATGACGACGACGATGACGACGGCGACGACGATGGCGAGCAACACCACGACGATGACGATGACGACGATGAGGAGGAGGACCGCTTGTCGTTGTTTGAGAAGTTGGGGGAGAGGGCAGAGGAGGCAAGGCCGGCAGAGTAGTTTTAGGAGTTCTTGTACATATTTCTTTTGTAGTTTTAGGAGTTCTTGTACATGTTTAGCTTCAATTCTGTTCTTGTACATATTTCTTGTGTTCTGTAATATATATGTGATCTTTCGTGTCAATGAATACTGGTGTGTTAGAATTTCTAGATTTCAATCAAGTGAATGTGCTCTAAGTTTAGTAATGTGTCAATCTATCACAAGTGAACCGAGCAAATTGGACAAAAACAAAAGATCTTAGGGTTTGAAGCTCGTCTCGATTTGTAATTGAAAAGATAAAGGAGACAAACAATGACTTTAAGCGCGTCTCGCATCACTTTGTGATCGATGAACATCCGATCTGTCGCCCATCGTTGTCTCCTATTTGGGTTTCTTACATAGTGTAATTGGTTGATCATGTTTGCGGTCCGTGCATGTTAGACATAGCTAGAAGTAATTAAAACACCTCAAACAGTACATGAAGATCTTTCAACAAAAAGAGAAAACACACGTATAACATCTTGAAACATGATCGTGGATCGATGTCGCACATGCATGTTGAACATAGAACAGAAATAGTACTAGACAACAAATAGAGAAGAAAAGAACATATGGAACAGGTGCGAAGGATTAGTCCCACCACAGAAAGTTGAGGTTGGTGCACCGACGTTATAAGGCATGGCGCAAAGTTGCAGTTAAAAATCCGAATGAAAGTAATGTGTGTAGGACTAGGCCCATGTTTGCTGCAAGGCATCCGCTGGCACAGAAGCGCGGTCACGAAGTTGGCTTAGGCGTGTACGGACGAATTTTTTTTATATAACGAAAAAATTGTTTTTCCCCGCGTGTAAATTTACTCCTAATGGGACGCGTCGAGCCGTTGGGACCGAGAGGATGCAAACCGCGGTTTCGAGGAAACGCTGGGCCATCGACCGGTTCATAATTAAGCGCGGTTTCCTCTAGCTTCCGATCATCTCGACACGCTTGGTTAGACGATGACCCTCTATAAAGGCTCACCGTCCTCTTGCTTCTCCGCCGCACCACTCCTTAGATCCTAGCCTCTAAACTTCTCCCCCCGCCACCGTCGACCACATCTCGCTCTTTCTCTGCACCTCCGTCGCCACACAAATGGGTAGCCCTGCGCCGAAGCGCTCTAGGCCATCGACGTCCTCCGAACCTCCTTCTCCGTTTCCATCGCCGCCGACAATGCCGGTGGAACTGATGGCGGCGCTCGCATCTCCGCCCGCGGCGCCTGCACTTCCTCATCCCGGTTGGGTTGACCAGAATCTCATACTCCTCACTGACCGCATCGACGAACTCAATTGGCGCCTTAAGGTGGCCATCGACACCAAGTCCGCCGCCGCTCATAGCGCACTAGCGCTCAACGCAGTGGCGCGGAAGGTCTTTTATGACACAGATCGCTTGTATCACCGGCTGGGTCTTGGGACCCATCCCCTCCACACGAGCATGGACACCGCGGTCCACTACTGCTACGGGTTGATGACTATGGCCGGTCGTCTCGACGCCATCCACGAGACAATCACGGAGGTTGCTGGGGTAGAGAGCCTCCTTAAGATTAAGGACAGCGTCGCCGGGGAGCTTCGGACTGTGACGGAGGTTCATGAGTATGAGGCGGCTTGGGCAGCGGTGGCAGCGGAGGAGGCAGAGCGGGAGGCGTCTCTTGAGGCAGAGGTGGACGCGGCTATGGAGGCGGTGGCAGCGGTGGAGGAGGAGCAGGAGGAGGCGGCAGCAGTGGCGGAAGCAGACGCGGAGGCGGAGGCGGCAGCAGCGGCGGCAGTGGCGGAGGAGGAGGAGGAGGAGGTGGCACCGGCAACAGAGGCGGAGGAGGCGGCAGCGGCGGAGGAGGAGGACGTTGTTTTCTTCGAGTAGAGTAGTATTAGGAGTTGTTTATCTATTTTGTGATCTTTGAGTATAGTAGTATTAGGTGTAGTTTATCTTGTTCTTGCTGTCTACTACGTGTTTTCCTATTACTTGTTTGTTAATGAAATATGTCTTTATGTTCATGAACAATATGTTCTATATGTGCAGTATCGAAAAACTTCTTTTATCGAAAACATTGCCTATATGTTTGTAACTTGGGACCGTCTATATTTCTTGTGGCTGAATGAATGAAATCTGGTAAACATTATCCTTACAAGTAATAGAACTAACGACAGACATGATGCATAATTAACTTGATTAGGAAATTACGTCATCTAAATTGCTAACTAGTCCATCGCCTGATGCAACAGGTGCATGAAAAGTACTTTATCCGTTGTAACTAATATCCGATGACATTGTTGATATATATATCGTATGTACCTGTGATACTCGTATCACAGGCGGGTTTGGATCGACGGCCTGAAGATTAGACATCACAGGGGAAAATGTTTTTTTTGTAGTAGTAGTATATACTCTGTATATGTTATCATTTCATTGTGACGAATGTTATATATAAAATGCTGATTGTTTATCTTTTACTAGACCATGGATTTGCCGTCCTCCTTTCGTGGACTTGGGTGTTCTGTATTTGCATGTCGTTTGCATTAGCACAACGATACATTTGGCGATTCATATTTTTGTTCGTATTTTTTTTGGAATGTCCCACTACAACATGACTGCTTTTACATCTCCATGAAAACAAAGATGAACAGCAGGTAGCGGTCCCTCGAAAAATTTTTCGTTCTTCTTGGCGCGCACAATTGAGATTTTCACAATTGAAACTTCACTCCGTGCGCCCAAAATTCCAGTCCCGCCCATTTGTAGCTAGCCACGACGAATATAAATGTGCGTCTCCCTCTAATCCCGCTATGGCTTCCGTTCCCAGCACACATGTTCTCCTCTTAGTGCTGTGTTCCAAACTTACATTCCTAAGAAATTCTCGTGTGAGTGGTGGTGGTGACTGTGGGTATAACATCGAGCGACCAAGTTTGACAGGCTCTACCGAACCTCTTCGTCGCCGACCCCGACCTGCGACATCCCGGACTCCAGTTTTGTGCTACGTAAGTTCTACACGATCCATGCCATCTTTTTATAGAGCTACTCCCTCCTTATCGCTTTAGTTGTTGTCCCAACAGCTGCAGCCCGTTCATTCCTAGTTGCCATCCCAACTCCTTATATACTCTTATGTTTCATGAATGTCTAGTATAAAATCTGATTAATGGTGCAATCATGCAATCAACTATCCTCAATCGTTAGATCTGCATCCTACAGTCGATTCATCTTTTTATGTTACCCTAGCATCTGATTGCATTCTACTTTTTTCCATATATAAAATACACTACACCTCTGTCCCGAACTAAATGTCGCTCTGACAGTTTATGGTAGTGTATTTCTAGTACATTTCCATGTCAGGCAAGATAACTATTAAAAACCGCACGTACCATGTAATTTCTTGATTTAGAAGTAAATGGCGCCATGTTATCTTATCAACCACTCCCAATGTTGTACTCTCATTCCTGTGTTCCAAACTTGTATTCCTAAGATTTTCAGTTCCCACAGTTTGTACACGTTTTTCTTGTTTTTCTTTCTCAGATTGTATGGTTTTTTTCCTACTCCTTCATTTCTAACTCCTCCGTTCAAAACAAACATTTTCAGTTCATAGCAACCACACCGCCCTATCTAAAATACACATCCTCGTGTAATCTGACGTTATCACTATTACTTACTATATATACTCTATACTTTAGGAACAAGACACCAAACCGTCATGTCGTCTACAAGTAATCGTGATGGGCAACAAGCACCTGGTATAACTATAAATGTGTTTACTATCAAAACACACATATTTATAACACATTAATTCCTTTGCATCGTATGCAAAGAATATTGCAACACCTGATGCTCAGGAACCCTAAGATTCGTCATCCCATGCTGGTACTACGAGTATAAATATGTACCGGGCTCTACTAAATATTTTAGCATTGCGATTGTAGTTTCCTAGTCCTAGTTAACAGTTAATCAGTATATGTGATGGCGTGATTTATTGATGCCTACACACACACGATGGGCTCTCTCGCCGCCAGCCACTACGGCACCGGCGACCACACCCTGTTGCTGCTCACTTCAGTGTCCTCCCCGACGCGTCTCCCTCCACCATCGCCACTTCCCATCCTTCGCGTGTCATGATGATCCTGCCGCTTGCAAACCCCTGTCGCCGCCGGTCACTCTGGCACCGGCCGGCGCCAACGCCCTGCTGGTGAGTATATGTGATTGCGTGATTTATTGATGCCTACACGCGCACGCTGGGCTCTCTCGCCGCCGCCACTCTGCCACCGGCGACCACGCCCTGCTGCTGCTCACTTCGCTGTCCTCAGAAATGCGTCTCCCTCGATCATCGCCATGTCCCATCCTTGGCGTGTCATGATGACCCCACCGCCCGCAAACCCATGTTGCCACCGGTCACTCCGGCACTGGCCGGCGCCCACGCCCTGCTGGTGGTCACTTCACTGTCCTCCCCGACGCGTCTCCCTCCATCTCCACGTCCCATCGTTCGCGTGCCATGATGGCCCCACCACCCGCAAACCCCTGGCCATTACGGCGTACCTATATGCTATGCCCCATATGACATGGCATACCCTGGAAAAAATAGTCCAATATCATTAACCCCTGTCCACTAAGAAATGTTAGTATCATATAGTTTAGAGATGCATGTACATGAGGGTTCATTGCTGCTTATATGATCTCAATTCTGTTTTTTTACACTTCCAAATGCGTTGCTGATGTCAGGTAATGAACGCAAGATTATATTCATGTATCCGTTCTAGTAGCACTTTTAGGGCGAGATGCTAACATGAAGAGCAAAATATCAGTATGCAATCCACCTAAATTTAATTCGTAGATCCGCCACACTGTCCTCCTAGCCTCGAGACTTGCTTCGGGGTGATATCAATGGACGCAGATCACCTGACTTATACGTTTTTACTGCACGCGATGCAGTAAAGATCCAACGGAATCACACCATTGGATCTTTACTGCATCGCCTGCAGTAAAAATGTAAGTCACGTGAGATCACCGGTGTGATCTGGACGTTGATCCTCTGACTTAAATGTGGTCACTGCACTGCCAGACCGAACCCTAGCTTTGTTAAACGTCGCAAGCTGCCCGCCTCATCTGTCTTGCATCCTCTACCTACTAATACCGCTGAAGTCCATGACTCGCCCTGCCACCAATTCGCCTCGAGACACGCTCCTGCTGATGTCAGTCAGACCGAACTGGCAGTAATGCAGAGGATGAGCACCCGACGAACCCTCTCTTTCTCTAGCATCGCCAGCTACTGTCTTGCCTGCTTCGTAGCTGGACTGAAAATCCCCTGCAGTACTACGGGTGCTGTAGCTCCACTGACTACTACCTGATGCCTGATTGTAGGGTATGAACAGCAACAAAGAAGTCAACAAGTCGATGCATCGCCCAATATGGAGCAAAATGCTGTTGCGACGCGGTGTTCCCACGCTCGTAGTTGCCACACTCGTCCTGAATATGGTAAAACATCAGACTTCTTCTTCTTTCACACTATTTGTACATGATATTAGGCCTTGTCAGTTGCTAATTTGCTTTAAACATTTACCGTTTAAATGACACTAACATAAGGAAAGAAGTTTGGAAGAGAGGTGGCTAAAAGACTTAAGGTTGCTAAATTGCGCTATCTAGCATCTGCAAATAGAACAAATGATCAGAATCGGAAGCTACAAATTCTGTGGTCCAATAGGTTGGGTGATGTGGTTGGTCCTAATCAGCGGCACTTTGTCGATGATGTGGTTATTACAACAAAAAATGCACCCCTCACTAGTGTAAGGAAGTGGGCAGAGGTTGGCGATACTTCGAAGAGCGATATAGTGAGAGACATTCTGGTTAGTGTTGTGACACCCCACATAAGTATTTTTTTTCTAGCGACCTCCATCTTGTATGTTTATAACAGTGTGATATACAATGTACAGAATGCCTGGGACTTGGAGGACACAGATGATACCAGAAGAAAAATATTGAGGATTGCTGGTGAGCGCTACAAGGGGGTGGCGATTAACATTGCATGCCACCTATAAGAAGTATTCGACCGATGAGGAACGTATACAAAACAAGCCTGTTGACGTAGCAGATTCCGATTGGTTGGCACTTATGGACTATTTTGGGTCCGAGCTATTCAAGGTCAGCTAGCTTTCTAATACCTTCATATCCTACAAAAATTATTTGATAACACCCATTCGTGAAATTAATTCTTAAAATTGCAGTCAATAAGCATAACCAATTCACGAAATCGAAGTACTCAAAAGACAAAACACTTGCTTGGCTCGAAATCCTATGCCCAACTTAGTTACGAGAAGGTATGAAAACTAGATCATGCTTTTACTTTGCACTGCAATCATTCAATCAAATTTTACTAGTATTTGATGTAGCGAGACCCAGAGACCGGAAAAGAACTTGATGACATAGAACTGTGGGAGGCAAGCCATGTGAAGAACGGTCAATGGGCAAACGAGCAGGCAGAAGCTGTACATGTGAGAAACAGTTCAAACAGTCCCCATTTAAATAAATATTTGCAATGTACATGTGACTTTTCTTTTTGTATATAGACCCAGGCACGTGCCCAAATCAACGTCAAGGAAGCTGAGCTAGGAGTCCCAATCCCAGATGAGGAAAGAAACAACATCTTCCAGCTTACTTATATATCTGCAACCGGTTCTGGAGGATCACAGTTTCGGGGGTGTGGTTATATGGCTAAACCTAATGTTTCTGAAAGATTGCGTATCCAGATGTCTGACCAGCTCAGCCAGCAAGTTTGATCCTTGCAAAATAGAAATGAAGACCTCAGCTCTCAGGTGCAAGAGTTGGAAGGAAGAAATGATCATATGACCTCCCAGATGGATGGCTTCGTCCAGGCAAATGAACAGCTCAACCAGGAAGTCCGGGCTTTACATGATCAGATGGCAGCCAATTCTGCACGGCAGGAAAAGGAGCTAGCAGACATGCTTAGAATGATGGAGAGCTTGCAAAATCAACAACGTCTAGCAGCAACTCCACAAAAGGCTCCTGCTCGCACCAAGTCGAAGCTGGATGTTCAAGAAACTATTCCTAATACTACAACTCGTCGCAGTGCTATTTTAATGGGTGCAATGTTGCAACCTGAAAAAACTGTAAATAACATCGTCTCGCAACGACGCAAGGGTCCTTGAGCATTGCATCAATTGCTGGATGTTTGTTGTTAAGTCGACAGACGTATCGTGTGCGAGTAAATTTATTCTGTTGCAACTAATTTTCAAACCTGGTGCATTAGGATTCTAGTGCTGCTAATTATAAAATATGACATTAACAGATTATTGCGACGAAAATAAACTGTTGCAATAGGAAGCTAGCTATTGCCAGGAATTATAAAACGTTGCACTACAAACATTTGGCTACGACCAAAAAAGCGTTGCACTAGACTGCTATTGCCACCACCCAGAGAACGTCGCATTACGACCCTGTTGCAACAGATTTGAATATGTTGCATTACGAACCTATTGCCACACATCAGAAATCGTTGCAATACAATACTATTGTCACAGTTTTGAAATCATTGCAATACCGTACTATTCGCCATGAACGTGAAATCGTTGCATTACAAATTATTGACCACGGCTGTGAAATCGTCGCGATTCCATATTATTCGCCACGAGTGTGAAATCATCGCGATACCGTACTATTCGCCACGGAAGTGAAATCGTTGCAACACCGTAGTATTCGCTACAAATGTGAAAACGTCGCGATACGATATTATTCACCATGAGTGTGAAATCGTCGCGATACTGTACTATTTGCCGCGGATGTGAGAACGTCGCGATACCATATTATTCTCAACGAGTGTGAAATCGTCGCGATACCGTACTATTCGCCACAGATGTGAAATCGTTGCAACACCATACTATTCGCCATGAATATAAAAATGTTGCCATACCGTACTATTCGCTACGAATGTGAAATCATTGCAACATGTACTATTCGCCGCGAATGTGAAAACATCGCGATACCATACTATTCGCCACGAGTATGAAATCGTCACGATATCGTACTTATCGCCACAGATGTCGCAAATAACGTACTATTCATTGCAATACGTTAAATCATCACAATACGTTAAACAGTTGCAATACCATACTTTTTGCCACGAACGTGGAGTCGTTTCAATACCATACTTTTTTTCATGAACATGGCATCGTTGCAACACCGTTATTTTCGTTGCAATACGTTAAATCGTCGCAATACGTTCTGTTGCAATACCATACTATTTGCCACGAAAGTGGAGTCATTGCAATACCATACTTTTTGCTATGAACGTGACATCGTTTCAACACCGTTATTTTCGTTGCAATGCATTAATTCGTCGCAATACGTTAAACCGTTGCAATACCATACTATTTGCCACGAACGTGGAGTCGTTGCAATACCATACTTTTTGCCAAGAACGTGGCATCGTTGCAACACCGTTATTTTCGTTGCAATACGTTAAATCGTCGCAATACGTTAAACCGTTGAAATATCATACTATTTGCCACGAACGTGGAGTCGTTGCAATACCATACTTTTTGCAACGAATGTGACATCGTTGCAACACCGATATTTTCGCCGCAATACGTTAAATCGTCGCAATACATTAAACCGTTGCAATACCATACTATTTGCAACGAACGTGGAGTCGTCGCAATACCATACTATTTGCCACGGATGTCAAGTCGTCGCAATAACCTATTGCCGTGGCTGTTATCGCCACGAGTTGGAAAAACTATCGCGATGTTCTATTTTATTGCGACAACAACCTATCGCGATGAATTTCGACCTATTGCAACGATTTTTTTTGTCGCAATAAACCGGAATCTCGGTAGTGGTTGTTCAACACATCGAGCACGGGTTTACCCCTAGCAATACTAGGACGTCTCCCGCAAAGAGTCTGTGGCATAGCCGAACGTGGAGGATTACAAGGACAAATTGGACTTTCACCACCTACTGCCTACCTCTTCAATCCATGGGTCTATGAGACATACAACACTACTTAACTATCCTACCACCATGCTAGCATATTAAGTAAATACCTTAGGATTCTAGGCACAATCCATCCTAAGGCAATGACTAACCTAAACATCGTTGAACCAATGTTGAAACACAGCATAAATTATTCATACTAACATGGTCATGACATAACTAATTTGACTATAGTGGGGGTTTGTAGTGTTTATGATAATAGAATAAGATTGTTATGACATAATCATAAAGACTACTCCTACCACAAGTATATGAACAAAATATGACTAAAGATAACATATTTATTAAGAACAAAGTCACAAATACAAAGAGGAATATATGAGCCATACCTTTCCTAATTTGGAATTGGGAAGAGATTGACTCCTTCTACTCCTTCCTAACTTGGACTATGGACTAGAAGCTCTCCTCTCTACAACCTAAACTCCTCTAAACCTATGGAGAATAGTGGGTACGATAGAATGAATGCTCAAATGGTGTGTGTGTGTGTGTGTGTGTGAAGTGAGGGTAGGGGGTCCTATTTATAGCTGGAGAAGGGTCCGTTCCCGCCACCAAAAGTAGGCAAATAAGTCTTCATTGTGACCAGGGAATCACAGGGAGTCGACACGTGAAAGTTGACCGAGTTTGGCGCCAAGAACAAGTCGACTGAAAAGGGGGTTTGGCTGACCTGGTCATTGCACCATTAGGATGTGCTTTCTCCTGGTCACTTAAATGTGGGTACCATTGATTGATACGGGTGATACACCGTTGGATGGCCTCGGATAATTCTATTTTTGGGCCATTTTATCTATGTGATGCCACATGTCGGTGCTTGATTGGCTGGTATGATATTTTATAGGATTGCTCCCCATCTTTTACCACATTCCGGCATAGAATGCCTACTATTCTTCCAAAGTCAAGTGGAAATAGGTTAAATAGAAAAGTGATGTGTGCAAGAAATGGTATGTCCTTCACATAATTGAGTTATATTGACAGGTGAAATGGTATAATAGCAGCCATCAACAGTCACCTCCAACTTCAACATGGATTTCATCATAGGTCGATGAAGGTGACCTGTTGTACGATGAACCAAATATCCACCCCCATGGTGAAGACAAACCAAGATATAATCTTGGAGCCTCCCCCAAGCTTTGACGATAGATGCCTTTGGCTCCTGCTGGAAGCTGTAGAATTCCCTGTTGTGGGCAATGATGGTGCCCAACGAGAAGACTTTGTTGAGGAATGCCTTGAAATGCCATGCGTCCTCCATGGCTTACCCGTGAAATGGGCTAGCCAAACACTACCCATTTTCACACAAAAGGAGAAAACAAACCAAGGGTAATCCTGTCTAATAACTACTAGTACCTACAACTTAATCATAAGTGATAGCTATCCATTACTTCCTTTGCCAATCCCCGGCAACGGCACCAGAAATGCTTGTTGGTATTTCTTAACACCACAGATTATCTATGGTAAGAGATGAGATCCGCAAGCGCATAGAAGATACCATTATAGCATTTCACTCAAGAGTATTTACGAAGTTATTGTATTTATCAGAAAGGAAGGCGGAAAAATAAAGTAAACTCTATTCCTATGATCAAGGAATACGGTACTAAGTATTTGTCAGAATAGGGGTAAGATGATAATAGGGGTAGTGCGACAAACACCAAAGCAATCTACACTTAAGGGGTAAGGTTTTCCTAGTCAGGGTTAAGCTACGAGACGGAGATACTCCTACTGTGCTCTAATTACTCATATACATATCCTATAGGGTACACATAAATATGCTAATGTTGAATACTAGGGCTTAGTGGTCCAACATATGGTGTATGGGTTTACCCCTTACAATGAAGGACGGACAAGGCTGTCACCACCTACCGCCTACTCCTACAACCTGCGGGTCTACGGGACATCGTCCGATGCTAATTAACTATCTAAGCACCACACTTACATGTTATGTAAATACCTTAAAAGCCCGGGTACAATTTCTATCCTAAGGCAAGGTCTAACTTAAACATCATTAAACCAACGTTGGGACCAAGCACTAACATATTCATATTAACATAATCATATTATTACCTAATTAGAGTATTGTGGTCGTGTATGATGTTTATGATAACACATGCCATCTACACCTAACACATACATCGACCCCACGGTCAAATAAGGAACACTTTGCCCAAGTATATAAATAAAGAGAGACTAATAATAATATTATTATAATGCATGAAGTCAAATGAGGAAAGAAATATACATGAGCAATACCTTTCCCAATTTGGACTTCAGACTAAAGGCTCCACTCTACAGCCTAACCTCCACTAACGACCTAAGAGAACTAGTGTATACAAGAGAGAATGCTCGAGTGGTCTGTGTAGTGAAATGAGTCCCGCCCCCTATTTATACACGGAGTAGAGGCGGTTCCAGCCACCAAAAGTGTGTGAAACAGTCTTCGTCGTTATCAGCTCAATACAGTAGGTCGACACGTGAAAGTTGACCGCGTTTGGTGGCACTACTAGGTCGGCCGAGCCAGGGGGTCGGTCGACCTGGTCATTGCACCATCCGCGGTGTGCTTCCTACATGTGGCTGTCAAGTGGGTCCTCTGACCATTTCGGGGCGCTACGCTGTTGGATGCCCTCGGATACGCTTGTAGGTGAAGCATTCGATCCACGTGCTACCACATGTCAGTGTCCAATTGGCTGGGAAGGTATTATTTAGGATTCCTCCCATGAATTCACTTCATTTATGCATAGAACACCTGTGTTGATGGCTGTTATATACAAATTTCACCCATTAATATAACTCAATTATGTGAATAAAATATCATTTCTTACACACATCACCTTTCTATTTAACCTATTTCCACTTGTCCTTCGAGAAAATAGTGCATGCAGGTATTTTATACAGAACTAAAGTGAAACAAGGGGATGGATCTTATAAATTATCATCCCAACCAATCAAGCACCAACACGTGGCACCACATGGATCAAATGGCTTACAAATATAAGTATTCAAGGCCATACAAAGGTGTAGAGCTTATATCAAGGGATGGGAACCACCTGGAAGTCACTCCAAGAAAGCACATACCGTTTGGAGGACTTAACAGGTCGGCTGACCCGCCTAGTCGGTCGACCTGGTCTTTCCTCCAAACTCAGTCAGCTTCCACGTGTTGGCTTCTCCTAGCTTGATGAAGTCAGTAGTGACTGATTCACGCACTTTTGGAGTCGGGAACCGACCCTTCTCCAAGATATAAATAGGACCCTTCACCCCTCACTTCAACGCACACCACTTGAGTATTCATCCATTGTATCTACTACTCTCCATAGGTTTAGAGGAGTATAGGTTGTATAAAGGAGACCCTCTAGTTCATATTCCAAGTAGGAGAGGAGTAGAAAGAGTCTCTTTCCAGTTCCTAATTGGGAAAGGTATGACTCTCATATTCTTATTTGTATTTGCGACTTTGCTCCTAATAAAGATGATATCTTTAGTACTCTATTGTTCATATACTTGGATGAAGCATTTCTTGTTCGATTTTGGATTCCATATATGTGGTAGGAGTAGTATTTATGATTATGCTATACCATTCTCATTATATCATCATAAACACTACAAACCCCCACTATAATGTATATTATAGTAATATACTTCAAACAAAATAGGAATTCGCAATGTCTAATTAGCTATGACATGATTATGTTAATATGAATCACTTATGCTATGAATTAACATTGGTTCAATGATGATTTAATTCATCGCCTTAGGATGATTTGTGCCTAGGCTCTTAAGGTAATTACTGAATATGCTAGCATGGTGCTAGGATAGATGAGTAGCACTGAATGTCTCGTAGACCCACGGATTGAAGAGGTAAGCAGTAGGTGGTGACAGCCTATATGTCCTTTGTAATCCTCCACGTCCGGCTATCCATCCTTGCTAGACCTCTACCTAGAGAATCCTAACCTCTCCATTTGATGATTGCTTTGCATCCAACTGGCCTTCCTTTGGAAGAATATAAATGACACCCTTTGGGAATACTCTAAAAAGGAAAATGCCACATCGATAGATTCCGTGCACTTGCGGACTTGTAATCTACAAGCATTTATAGCACCACTGCTAGGAATGAATTGTTAGTAGTGCGTAGGAAGTATCAACAAGCATTTCTGGCGGCATTGCTACGGATGATTTGTTGGTGTTTCTTAGGAGTTGGCAACAAACATTTCTGGTGCCGTTGCCGAGGAAGGCGGCCGAAGTGTTCCATGATTGAGTGAATAGGATAGGATCCTAGTAGGTTTTAGTAGGATAACCCTTCTTTGTTTCGCATTTTATGTGAAAATATGATAGTGTATGTCGGGTTTCCGATTGCCGAAAAACTTTGTTGAAGATCCCGAATCCCTTCAGAGAGATGGACCTCGTGTCGTTACTCCTCAGAAGCTTCGAGTGGCAAAGTAAGACAGTGCAACTACACTAACAACCGAAACGCTAATGGCCCATAAGACCCTTGGTGAGTTTTGTGAGTTTTTGGCTCCCATTGCTAACAATGTGTCTGTTGGGCCCACTATTAACACGGGAGACGTAAACTTCAAAATCAAGACTGGCCTAATTACTATGGTGCAAGCCAACCAATTTTGTGGGAAGGCTAATGAGGATGCAAGTGCTCACCAGCAACAATACCTTGAGATCTGCAACACTTTTAAGATCAAGGACATATCTCCTGATTTTGTCCGTCTTAAGCTATTTCCACTCTCTCTTCTTGGGAGAGCGAAGCAGTGGTTCTACTTGAACCGAAGTGATGTAGACACATGGGAGAAATGTTCTATGGCATTCCTCGCCAAGTTTTTCCCGTTGAATAAGACCAATGCCCTACATGGAAGAATTTCTAGCTTCCATCAAGATGCCAAGGAATCTATTTCCGAGGCTTGGGAAAGGTTGCAGGAATATATCCTAGTTTGTCCCCACCGTGGGATGGATGATTGGTTCATTATCCAAAACATCTACAACGGGCTGATCCATTCTGCTCGTGACCATGTTGATGCTGCTGCTGGAGGTGCCTTCTTCTCATTGACGGTGCCCAAAGCTAAAGATTTGATTGAGAAGATAGTTTGAAACAGGGATGGAGCGACGAGTGTCTCCATACCTGCCAACGAGGCATGCACACCTTGAAGGAGGTGGATATGATCGCTGCGAAATTATACCTCCCTATGAAGAAGATTGATGGACAAGCAATGGTGAGGTATGTGGCAATGCCTATGCCTTAGACTCTCACATCACTTGTGAAGTCTGGGGCAACATGAGCCATTTGGGCAATGACTACCCAGAAACCCGTGAGGATGTCCTATACGTAGCCAACAATGGAAACAACAATTGCTATCGTCCAGGAGGTCAAGGGAGGGGCCAACCACGCCCATTCTACCAAGGAGGTTACAACAACAATGGCAATAATGGAAATCAACATACTTAAGAGAACTTGCCATTGGCCAACTGAAAATCAATGATGCTATATCAAAGAAGATGTCGGCTAATGACAAGACCCTAGAGAGCATTAATGCCAATATTGAAGGACTATCCTCAGCCTTCAAGAATCAATTGAGTTTCAACAAGATGTTGGAAACTTAGTTGCTTAACAGACAATTGCTGTTCCTCTAGTGGAGAATGGCAATATGCTAGGCCAGCCCGAACCTCCTATGGAAAGTGCCAACATGATTTCTTTACAAGGAGACAACTTGTTGAAAGACACTGGATGTCCAACAATATCATGCTCAACTGGTGCTCAGCACTTTGACAAGGCCCCTTGTGACCTTGGAGCAAGTGTGAGTGTCATGCCCAAGGTGGTTTTTGACCAGCTGAACTTCACGGAGCTTACTGCAACAACAATGCAGCTCCAACTGGTTGATTCTTTAGTTCATTATCCGGAGGGTATCGCTGAAGATGTTATTGTGAAAACCCAAAAATGCTTCATACCGGTGGATTTCATGGTGCTTGACATGGAGGTCGAGATGGATACACTGCTTATTCTTGGGTGCCCATTCCTTAGCACCATGAAGGCTCGCATAGATGTGGGAGCTGGAGAAATCCACTTCCTTATCAATGGCAAAGAGGAAAAGTTTAACTTTCGCCCAAAGTTCGAGCAATGCTCCATGATCCGTAACAAGTATGGGTCGAATTTAAGCACATTCAAGAGGTCGAAATCACACCTCGAAAGGTGGACCCGCTCATTGCATTCTTGAGATTGATATATGCAAAGAACCCGTTTTTTCATCCACGCTGACACCCTAACAAGACGGAGAAATTCGGGCCTCCCCAAAGGCCCAAGTCCACCAAACCGGCAAAGAAGGAATGGCAGAAGAAGCAAGACAAGTCGTCCGAGCCCATCCCTCTGGGCCCGGATGTCATGAAATGAAGAAGAAGGAATGTCCAACTCATCAGACAGTGGTGAGACCTAGGCAATAGGTTATATTTTTCTTTTCTCTTTATTTGGTTTTACCCATTTAGTTTGATTTTTCCCCACTACATATTTGGTTTTTCTCAGCAAGTTGTGAATCTTATATTATCAACAATCATTTTATTTCTTTATTTTTCACAAAAAATAAAATTGTTTGATATGGAAAAAGGTTTTTTTATTCGAAAAACAATTTTTCTGGGCTAATTCACAAACCTGCCAAAAGGGAGAACAGGGGGGCCCACTTGTTAGTTCGGCCGACCGCCCTATTCGGCCTACTAGGACAAGGATCCATTTTGGCTCTCTCTCCTCCAATGGATACATTTGATTCTGTAGGATCGAAGAGCATGTGAACAGCAACCAGAGGGGGGAGGAAAATGGTAGATTACAACTTTTTCAGCGGAAGCAACGAAAACCCCTCGACAGAAAAAATGATCTGTTAAAGAAATCGTGTGTGCGACTAATATAAACATGATCAATTGTTACAAAACCAGTATAGATTGTGGAGAATCAAGCAACGAATATTTCACAATATGAATCACAAAAATCCGTCGAGAAACACTCAAGTTACGATCGAAAGATCGAACAAAAGTCAATCTGTTCTACCCGAGAAAAATCAGATCTACAACACTGCAAAGAACCTCATGTAGATTAGAAACCACAAATCCAATGACCGTGAAAATTTCACAAATGATATATAATTATGTTTTGAAGACAAACCAAAAAGAATCACGTCAATTGGATCTGTAAACCTCGAGTTATGATAAAACCACCGAAGCAAGATAGTGCTGTGCAGAAACTCGACGAGAAAACTTATGTGAAACAATTCGGACGAAAGAGGTATAAAAGTTCCTTTAAACTATGATCCTTATTCAATAGAACACAAGAGGAACAGCCCGAAATCCGTACGCCACGAGCTATGGTCTCCCTTTCTTATATAACCAGCAATGAGGCCAACCCGAACAAAACTAGGACTCATATCCTACTCAATTTATACCGACACTTTTCATAACTGCTCAAGAACCTTCGATACGCAGATAAAAGCAATATTAGGACTTGCAAACACCTTAGGAATGTATCCTACATTTCTAAAACAACTCAAATTCATGACCCACACGAAAACATATCATAACCAACTCAAATCTTTCCATAATTGAGTCAAACACGACTCAGGCGCAGCCTGAGTCCATAACCTAGTCGGTTGGACCTTTCCGACCAATTCTTTACGTCCACATCTCTTCATCAGACCTAGGAAATATGTTGCCACGTCCATGCACTCCTTGCACATGTGCAAACATCTTTCAACAATATCCACTATACCTTCATATGCATTATTCTTGATTCACACATGTTGCACAACCCCCCGATCAACTCAACAACAATTCCTCCCGAACTTGGTTGTTGAACCTCATCTTCTCCCCAAGACTAGTTCAATGGATCCCGTTACCAGTCATGTCTTGAACTCAAGCAACACCTAAACATGAATAAACAACCGATACTTTTGAGCACAAGTCCTCGACTTGACTCACATTAGTTCTGAAACTACAACACCTTACGTGAGCACCTCACATAAGCATGTTGCAAACCATAGAAGAAACATTAACCACCATGATCAGCCAAAAAGCACCAAAAACATAGTAAAATAGTACTAAGAAAACTTTTCATAATCCAAAATGCATGTTTGAAACATTGCAAGTTAAAAGCAGAACCATTACAATGTAGCACTAGACCTTGCAAAAGCTAACCGGACCTTGAGCTGGAGCATACCAAAGCTAGCAGGACCTAGTGCTGAAGCTAACCAAAGCTAGTCAGACCTAGCGCTGGAGCTTACCAAAGCTAGTCGGACCTAGCACCGGACCTAACCAAAGCTAGTCGAGCCTAGCATCAGAGCTAACCAAAGCTAGTCAAACCTTGCACCGAAGCTAACCATAGCTAGTCGAACCTTGTGCTAGACTTAACGAAAACAAGTCGGACCTAGCCACAATAAGTCGGACCTAGATAAAGAAGTCGGACCTAGGCAAAGCAAGTCAGATCTTACATCGGACCTTGCCAGAGCTAACCAAAACATGTCGGACCTATCGTTGGACCTTGCGGGAGCTCAGACCTAGAGTCAGACCTTGTTAAAAGGGTGTTTTGAAGTATTCAAAACTTTTATCATCATAGCCAAGGTATTTAGGACACATTGGTCTCACAATCGCCCCCTTGATGAATGCATTGGCAGCACCACTTAGAATCTGGACATTGGCTTATTCACATGAAAAGTTTTGAAAACAATCAAATGTGAAAGAAATTTTAAAACAAATATTCCCCCCCTATACATATTTCTCCCTCTTTGTAAGTCAAAAATAAAATGAGAAGAAAAAAATTCTCGCCCTATGGATGTACACTGCAACAGAGAAGAATCGTGCCAAAACACTTGTGAATGTTTGCAGTGTGTGATCAACTGGTCCCCCTTTGACAATGTATTCAGCAAGGTACAAAAGAGAAGTTTTAATTTGTTATGAGCATAATATGACATATACATACAAAACAAAGCTCATCCAAGTCATACTATCAAGTAACTTACACTATCACATCAATGAAATACATAAAGTAGTGTAATCCATGCTAGAGATCAAATGTAATTTTCAATTTAAGCAAGTCATGATCTCACAAACTTAACTATTTCAAAACCTAAAAGCATGACACTTGTCGCTGCATTTTTCATTTTCCAATATTATTTAAAGCACCAATTCTGATCATATAACATTTGCAAGAGATTATATGCCGCATTTGCCTTATTCTAACCAACCAAGCCAAGCCTATGTCGTTTGACAATCAAAAGCTTAAGAAAATGGTTTTAGTCATACAAAACTTCTTCTAAGTTCATATCTAAGTGCAATGATAAGCTATCTCAAAAGAAGTGTGATGCATGCATATTCTCTCCATCTTTTCTCATTTTAATTCGATCATAAAATCTCAACATGTGGATAGTTGATTGATTATTTTTTCATTATTAAAAGCACTTGTGAGCATGCAACAAGTTCAAAACAGCAAGAAAGTTCAATTATGACCAGATTTAGTGTAAGTAATTATTCCGATTACTAGTCATGGCAAAACTACAAAATGTATAACATGAGTAATGTAGTAAAACCTTTCAGCATGAAAAGGAATCACAAAGTCAGATATGTATGAAATACTATGCTCATATTATTTTAAATTCAGATTCACAAATAGACTTCCCAAGTTTCAAAACTCCCCCTCAATTTAAGCCATGAGGATGCATAACCCCTATTTCACTACGAATGTATCAAAAATGAGTGAAATCCAAAGGTTATGTAAAAATGTCACCCAATTGTTGTTCGGTATCTACATGGTGAAGCACAATGTTTCCTTTTTCAATATTATCATGGAGAAAGTGATACCTAATGTCAATGTGCTTTGTTCTCTAATGTTGCATGCTATTTTTAGCAATGCAAATGGCACTAGTGTTATCACAAAACAGTGGAACACTGTCTAGATCAACCCCATATTCCTTATGTGTTTGAACAATATAAAAAATTGGTGAGCAAGCACTAGCAGCAACTACGTATTCAGATTCGACTGTGGATTGTGCAACTAAACTTTGGTTTCTAGAGGACCAAGCAACAAGTGAATTACCAAGAAAATGACAATAACCCAAAGTACTTTTCCATCAATCCTACAACCCCCAAAATCAGCATCCGAAAATACTTTCATAGTAATGGTTGAGGAAGAAGGAAGAAAAATGCCAAATTCTTGAGTTCCATGTATGTATCTGAGAATTCTTTTGACAGCATGACGATGTGAAGCACGTGGGGAAGCTTGAAATCATGCACAAAGACATAAGCTGAATTATATGTCCGGTCTTGATGCCATGAGGTACAAAATTGATCCAAACATGCTTCGATATTATTTTTGATCAACCGGGTCACCAACTTCATCAAGTTCAAGTGTTGTTGTTGGTCCCATTGGTGTCCAAAGGGGCTTGCTTTTGTCCATGTTGAAGTGCTTAAGTTGTATACTTCGCTTGGTGCACAAAAGTACCCTCCTTGGTTTGCATGATTTGCAGCCCCAAAAAGTACGTGAGTTCTCTCATCATACTCATCTCAAATTCTGAACTCATCATAGCTGAAAACTTGGACACAATATCATAAGAAGCACAACCAAAGATAATATCATCCACATACACTTGAACAGATAAATGAGTCATTGCCATGCTTAAGAACAAAAGGAGTTTTATCAACCTTGCCCATGTAAATTTCAAGTAAGAATGTTTTTAACCTGTCATACCATGCTCTAGGGGCTTGTTTAAGACCGTACAAGGCTTTAGACAGTTTGTAAACATTATTAGGAAAAACTAGATTTTCAAAACACGGTGGTTGGTTCACATAAACCACCTCATCTATGTAGCCATTAAGAAAAGCACTTTTAACATCCATTTGATATAACTTGAAACCTTCAGATGAAGCAAAAGCTAACAAAATTCTTATGGCTTCTAATCTAGAAACAGGAGCAAAAGTTTCATCAAAATCTAGACCTTCAACTTGTGTGAAATATTGAGCAACCAACCTAGCCTTATTCCTAATCACAACCCCACCCTCACTTTGTTTATTTTTAAAACCCATTTAGTTCCAATTAGAGTATGACCTTGAGGTGGAGGTAAAAGTTTCCAAACATTATTTCTTTCAAAATTTTCTAACTCCTCTTGCATGGCAATAATCCAAGATTTATTGGTGAGTGCATGTGATATATCTTTGGGTTCAAAAGAAGCAACAAAACTAGAATGAGTGTGAGTGTTTGGATCGCAAAACCTGGACTGTGTGACTCATTCGTGCAAGCTCTCAATGATTTGTTGTGGCGGATGACTTTTGAGGACTCGAAGGGGAGCAAACACTTCACAATCTCCTTCTTCATATTCATCACAGATTGAAGATCTTGTGGATTGAGGACGATCTGAACCAGCTGCAGTAGTTGTTAGTGCATGTAGAGGTTCAAAATCAGCAACGGGATCAACATCATTTGTTTCTGGATTTTCGGGCAGCAGCACCACTTTTTCATCTTCTTCGATGAAAATACTCTCCCCCTGCGGATATGGATCTGGACCTGCAATATCAGAGCTAGTACCTGGGCTAGCTTTATCAAAAGAACCCTCACAATACTCCACTATTTTGTTAGTATGAATGAAAAGCAAACGGTAGCCTCTAGTATGAGATGGATAACCAAGAAACATGCCATAAATGGAACTAGGTTCAAATTTAGCAAGGTTACTGCCGGTACCCTGCGTACCGGATACCTCTTGGAACTGCAAAGAGTGCAAAGGAACTCCACCTATCTGAGTTGAAGACCTCCGAAGGCCCCACATGTCACTCAGAACCGGACCTGCCTCCCTCATATGGTTAGTTCCAATGCTGCCACATGTATCCTAAAACTGGAGCTACATTCCATACATGAGAAAGCTCTGGACTAGATACTTGTGTGGCACCCCCGGACCTAACCCACGATAGAGGGAAGCTCCGGTATCGACACGTGTACAACAACATAAGACCTACTCGACCAAGACGGTAAGCTCCGAAGCTGTCACGCGTCCAACCGCCAAACCTTCAACCTCAAGAGGCAGAATGGTGGACCTACGATGGCTCGGACCTTCAAGGAACATTAAAGACTTCAAGACCTGATAATGTGTCATTAACACTATCTTAATGACACACGATCGGAGGACTCTTAATACCAGTAATACCACCATTAAGGGGCATTACCATGCTATTAAGGGAAATTAAGCACATTTAATTGTGTATTAGGCATCAGTAACTGCCAGGGCCACATGTCGGGTTAGGCTAATGATGTAACGGCTAGGCTTTGTTCTATAAATAGATTGGCCAAGCGATACACAAGAGACTTTTTTGGCCTCTCTCAGACACAAGCGCTCAGACGCTTAACATAATAACAACACACACCCGTGTAGTAGGTTATTACACTCAGGCGGCCCGAACCACATAAATCCTCGTGTCAAATTGCCATTTTGCTCTGAATCTCCGCATGCCCCAACCGAACTAAGAAACTCCGTGGTCTACTAATAGTAGTACCGGGAGAATTGCCGGAACCAGACTCCGACAGTTGGCGCGCCAGGTAGGGGACGTTTGAGATTCAAAGATGGTGAATTCTGCTGCTGGATCATCAACCGGTAACCATGCTGTGCAACCTGCTGGAGGCAATCCCTCCAACATGTAGCAGACCATAGGTGCCGTAGCTCCAGCAGAATCATGCCACCGCCGCCACCATCCGCTCTGGCGAATCAAGCTGGACGTCGAGATGGGGCGTTCGCATCGATCACTGCATCGGCGAACAACAACCCCGAACATGCGCTTAATGCTGTGCATGCTCTTCTCCAATGTCCACCACCTCTAGTAGCACCTCAGGGTGCAATGGGGCAGTGGAGAGATGATGTGGATCATCTGGTTGCAGCTGCAGCCGATGGCATCAGTAATCAAGGTCCTCCCCCCTCGCTACGGGCCCCATCGCAACGTCGGACCTTGTCAGGTAGACTCGGTCCGCAAGCTTCGCAGCACAGGAGGCGAGCTGCATCTCAACAGGCGACGTCGCTGCCTTCCAGGGCGCGACGCACTCACACGGTAACAAGGCTTTCAACTCACGACCTCCGGGCGAAGCTTGACCGTCGTTACCGACAACAGGACGACTGCGTCCAAATCGAGCGTGCTCGTGAGAGGCGAGAGGCTCAAGATAGTCCTGCTCCTGAGGGAGTAGGGGGAGGCTGTTCTGCCTTGGCCTTGCACCAACGCATGGTCAGATGACCACAGAAGTTCCGGCCTCACTTGCCAAAGAAATTTGACGAAACTGTTAACCCTGCTGAATTTCTCCAAATCTACTCCACCGCTATCCTTGCGGCTGGGGGCAATGAGGCCGTGATGGCCAATTATTTTCCTGTGGCTTTGACTGGGACCACCAGGTCTTGGTTCATGAGCCTTACGCCTGAATCCATCAACAGTTGGGCGGAGCTGTGCCAATAGTTCAACGCCAATTTCAGGAGCTCATACACCCGACCAGGCACGGAACTAGATCTTTTTGCTGTCAAGCAAAAAGGGGGAGATTCCTTGCGATCTTTCATACAGAGGTTCTCCTAGGTACAAAATACCATTCCTTCTATCTCAAGCGCTTCTGTTGTTGTGGCATTCAGGCAGGGCGTTCGAGATAAGAAAACGCTAGAGAAGCTGGCGACCAAGGAAGTCACCACCGTCAAGGAACTCTTCAGCTTGGCACAAAAGTGTTCCAAGGCTGCTGAGGGCTATGAAATGCACTCCCAACCACCTCCGGAGGCGAACAAAAAGTCCTCCAAGGGTGAAGCCACCACCTCCGGGAGTGGCAAGAAGAAGAAAAAGTCCAACGGCAAGAAGAAGCCGGTCGGCACACCTACTGCAGCTGTTGCCGTAGCTCCGGCTGGCCGGGGGCCACGCCCCGAGAAACGACCACGGCCGTCGTCTGAAGACGGTGGCAGCTCCAAGATGTGGTGTCCCACACACAAAATGGATAGCCACAACCTGGAAGACTGCCGAGAGGTCTGGAACCTTGCTGAGCGCTACAACAAGCGCCGGGAAGAAGCTCATTTCCTTCAAAGGGAAGTCAAACAAAAAGTTGACGAAGCTCCGGCTGAAGAGGAGTTAGGCTTTTAGGACCCCAAAAAGATCTTGAAGGCTATTTACACCTCCGTTGACGATGACTCCAACGTCTCTGACAATGAGCGTCAGAATACCATGAACACAATCTTTGGTGGTTCATGGGACATCACTTCCCGCCATGTCCTCAAGACAATGCGGATGTACATGGCCTCTTTAGCTCCCACCGCCAGGGTGGAGCCTCATCGGAAGTGGATGGACATTGCCATCACTTTCGATGCTTCGGACTGCCCTCAGAACATGATCGGAGCTGTTCAACTTCTGCTAATGGTATCTTCGACCATCAATAACATCTAGCTCCACCATGTAATGGTGGACGGAGGTTCCTCATAAGCTTCGAAGCCTTTGTCAAGCTTCAGCTTTGACCTTCGGATCTTCGCCCCTTGTGAGACCTATGTGTGCTGAATACATTGGCTTTGACAATAAAAGTTTTGAATGCTGCCATAACATCTTTTTAGCAAGGTCCGACTCTAGCTCCGAGCTTTTGCAAGGTCCAACAATAGGTCAGAGTTTCTTTGTCTAGATCCGACATGTTTTTCGGTAGCTCCGGTGAGCTTTCTCTTTAGCTCCGGCATATCTTTGATAGCTCCGTCATGTCTTTGTTAAGCTCCGATATGTTTTGCTAGGTCCGACTTATGCTGGTTAGCTCCGAAATGTTTTTCTAGCTCCAACTTTTGGGATGACTAGTTCTGACTAGTTTTGGTTAGCTCCGGCACTAGGTCCGACTAGCTTTGGTAAGCTCCAGCGGTAGGCTGTGCTAGTTTTGATAAGCTCCAGTGTAGGATCAAAGAGCATGTCAAATGCTACCAGAGGGGGGGGGGGGTGAATGGTAGATTTAAAAATCTTTACGCAGCGGAAACAATTAAACCCCAACCCCTTCGGCACAAAACGATCTGTTAAAGAAATCATGTGTGAGACTAATATAAACGTGTTTCACCATGACAAAAGTGATAGATATCAGAGAGAATCAAGTCACGAAGACAACACAAAAAGAATCACTCAAATCCGTCGAGAAAAACTCAAGTTATGATCGAAAGATCAACACAAAGGTCAATCTGCCCTACCCGAGAAAAAACAGTTCTGAAACGCTGCAAAGAAACTCGTGTAGATCATAGACAACAAATCCAATGACCGTGAAATTTTTACAGATGATAGATAATCAAGTTAAGACAACCCGTAAAGAATCACGTCAATTGGATTTGTAAAAGTCGAGTTATGATAAAACCACCGACGAAAGGTAGTGCTTTCCAGAAGCTCAACGAGTAAAACTTGTCCGGAACAAGTCGGCCGAACAAGGCACAAAAGTTCCTTCAAACTACGAATTTTATTCGATAGAACAGAAGAGGAAAAGCCCCAAAGTCGTGCACCATGAGCTCTGGGATCCCTTGCTTATATAACCAGCTCGAAAGCCAACTCAACTCAAATCAGGAACCTAATCCTACTCTATTCACGAATCATAACATTCCATAACTGCTTAGGATTCTTCTATACGCGGATAGAAGCAATATTAAGACTTCCAAACACCTTAGGAACGTATCCAACATTCCTAAACAACTCAAATTCGTGACTCAAACGAAATCCTATCATAACCAACTCAAATCTTTCCATATTTGAGTGAAACTTGACTCAGCCGTAGCTTGAGTCCATAACCTAGTCGGTTGGACCTTTCCGACCAACTCTTTACGTCCACATCTCTACATCACGTCTCGGAACCATGTAGCCATGTCCAAGCACTCCTTGCACACATGCAAACATCTTCCAATGACGTCCACGATACCTTCACATGCATTGTTCTTGATTCAATTATGCTTCGCAACCTCCTAATCAGGTCAACAAAATTTCCTCCTAAATTTGGTTGTTGGAACCTCATCTCCTCCTTGAGACTAGTCCAATGGATCCCATCACCAGCCATGTCTTGAACTCAAGCAACACCTGCATAGGAATAAACAACCAATCCCTACGAGCCCAAGTCCTCGACTTGACTCGAGTTAGTTCCGAACACAACACCTTACGTGAGAACCTCACATAAGCATGTTGCAAAAACCATAGTAACACGATATCATCCATGTCAACCAAAAATGCACCAAAGACTTGGAAATTGAATACTATGCAATCTTTCCATATATGTAAAGCAAGTACAAAATATTGCAAATGAAAAATAGAAGCATTGCGGTCAAGTTTCGGACCTTGCCAGAGCAACCCGGACCTTGAGCCGGAGCTAACAAAAGCTAGTAGAACCTAGCGCCGGAACTTACCAAAACTAGTATAACCAAGCTCCTGCCGGAGCTTACAAAACTAGAAGGACCTTAATAAAAAGGTGTTTTGGTGATATTCAAAACTTTTATCGTCAAAGCAAGTGTATTCACTACAAGCCAATGTATTCAGCACACATAGGTCTTACAACCTCCCCCTTGATGAATGCATTGGCAACACCATTTAAATCCGAACATTGGCTTCTTAACATAAAAGTATTGAAGGCAATTTCTCCCCCTTTGTAAATCAAAAGTAAAATGAGAAGAAAATCAAAAATCTATCCCATATTATCTCTCCTTATGCACACATTCTCTTTCTCTTCATGCTTATCTCTCCCCCTTTGACAATGTATTCAGCAAGTCATGAGCATATAAAAAAATTATCTCTCCCCCTTTAGTTGTTATGAGCATATTATAACATATACATATTATCACATAATATTATCAAGTACCTTATATTATCACATCAATGAAATACATAAAGTAGTGTAAGCCATGCTAGAGATCAAATGTAATTTTCAATTTAAGCAGGTCATGATCTCACAAACTTAACTATTTCAATACCTGAAAGCATGATACTTGTTGCTGCATTTTATTATTTTTCAAAGCACAAATTTAGATCATATGATATTTGCAAGATATTATATGTGCATCTGCTTTATTCTAACCAACCAAGCCAAGCCTATGTCATTTGAAAATCAGAAGCTTAAGGACATGGTTTTAGTCATACACAACTTCTTCCAAGTTCATATCTAAGTGCAATGATAAGCCATCTCAAAAAAAGAAGTGCGATGCATGCATATTCTCTTGATCTATTCTCAATTTATATTTGTTCATAAAAACTCAACATGTGAGTTGATTACTTGATTAATTCTTAATGATTAAAAGCACTTGTGAACATGTAACAAGTTCAAAACAGCAAGAAAGTTTGACCATGATCAGTTTTAGTGTATGTAACTATTCCAATTACTAGAAATGGCAAAAACTACAAAATGTATAACACGAGTAATGTAGTAAGAACTTTCAGCATGTAAAATGAATCACAAAGTCATATATGTATGAAATACTATGTTTATATTATTTTAATTTCAGATTCACACATAGACTTCCTAAGTTTCAAAACTCCCCCTCAATTAAAGCCATGAGGATGCATAACCCCTATTTCACTACGAATGTAACGAAAACGAGTGAAATCCAAAGGTTTTGTAAAAATGTCAGCCAATTGTTGTTCGGTATCTACATGGTGAAGCACAATGTTTCCTTTTTCAACATTATCTCGGAGAAAGTGATACTTAATGTCAATGTGCTTAGTTCTAGAATGTTGCCCGTGGTTTTTAGTAATGCAGATGGCACTAGTGTTATCACAGAACAGTGGAACACTATCTAGATCAATCCCATAGTCCTTAAGTGTTTGAACAATCCAAAGAATTTGTGAGCAAGCACTAGCAGCAGCTACATATTCAGATTCGGTTGTGGATTGTGCGACTGAATTTTGTTTTCTAGAGGACCAAGCAACAAGGGAATTAACAAGAAAATGACATGCACCGGAAGTACTTTTCCTATCAATCCTACAACCCCCAAAATCAGCATTCGAAAAAGCTTTCAAAGTAATGGTTGAGGAAGAAGGAAGAAAAATTCCAAATTCTTGAGTTCCACATAACGACCTCAGAATCCTTTTGACGGCTTGACGATGTGAAGCACGTGGGGAGGCTTGAAACCGTGCACAAAGACATACGCTGAATTGTATGTCCGGTCTTGATGTCGTGAGGTACAAAAGTGATCCGATCATGCTTCCATATTCTTTTTGATCCATGGGTTCACCATCTTCATCAAGTCCAAGTGTTGTTGCTGTTCCCATTGCTGTCCGAAGAGGCTTTCTTTTTTCCATGTTGAAGCGTCTTAGGAGATCTTTTGTATATTTCGTTTGATGCACAAAGGTATCCTCCTTAGTTTGCTTGATCTGCAGCCCCAAAAAGTAAGTGAGTTCACCCATCATACTCATTTCAAATTCGGAACTCATCATTGCTGAAAATTTGGACACAAGATCATGAGAAGCACAACCAAAGATAATATCATCCACATACACTTGAACGAATAATGAGTCATTGCCATGCTTAAGCACAAAAAGAGTTTTATCAACCTTGCCCAAGGTAAACCCTTTTTCAAGTAAGAATGTTTTTAACCTATCATACCATGCTCTAGGGGCTTGTTTGATACCATACAAGGCTTTGGACAGTTTGTAAACATGATTAGGAAAATCTGGATTTTCAAAACCCGGTGGTTGTTTCACATAAACCTCCTCATCTATGTAGCCATTAAGAAAAGCACTTTTAACATCCATTTGATATAGCTTAAAACCAATAGATGCAGCAAAAGCTAACAAAATTCTTATGGCTTCTAATCTAGCAACAGGGGCAAAATTTCATCAAAATCTAGACCTTCAACTTGACTGAAACCTTGAGCAACCAACCTAGCCTTATTCCTAACCACAACCCCATCCTCACTTTGTTTATTTTTAAATACCCATTTAGTTCCAATTAAAGGGTGGCCTTGAGGTGGAGGTACAAGTTTCCAAACATTATTTCTTTCAAAATTTTCTAACTCTTCTTGCATGGCAATAATCCAAGATTCATTAGTGAGTGCGTGTGATATATCTTTGGGTTCAAAAGAAGCAACAAAAGCAGAATGAGCATAAGAGTTTAGATCGCAAAACCTGGAACGTGTTACTCATTCATGCAAGCTTCCAATCATCTGTTGTGGGGGATGATCTTTGTAAAACCATAGGGGAACAGATGTCTCACAAGCTTCTTCTTCTTCATGTTCATCACAAATCGATGAGCTTGTGACTTGAGGATGATTTGAATCAGCACTGACGGTTGTCGGTGCTGGTTGAGAATTAACATCCGGAGCTGAACCAAAGTCTTTAGCTGCTGAATTTTCGGGCAGCAGCTCTAATTCTTCCTCATTTTCAACGAAAATGCTCCCCCCCCCCCCCCCGTGCGGATATGGATCTGGACCTGCAATGTTTGAGCTAGTACCTGGGCTAGATTTATCAAAAGACACTTCACAAGTCTCCAGAATTTTGTTAGTGTCAAGTAAAAGCACACGGTAGCCTCTAGTATGAGATGGATAACCAAGAAACATGCCATCAATGGATCTAGGTTCAAATTTATCAAGATTACCATGTTTCTTAACAAAGTATTTGCATCCAAAGACCCGAAAGTTTGTAACACTAGGCCTATGTCCAAACCGGAGCTCATATGGTGTTTTACCTAGCTTAGCACGCAAGAAAACACGATTTGAGACATAACAAGCAGTTGCTAACGTATTAGCCCCAAATTTCCTAGGAGTTTAATATTCATCAAGCATAGTCCTAGCCATCTCAACTAAGGTTTTGTTCTTTCTTTCTACAATACCATTTTGTTGAGGTACATATGGTGAAGAAAATTGATGATCTATTCTATTTTCAGCACAAAAGTGATCAAAAGATTGATTTTTAAATTCAGTTCCATTATCACTTCTAATTGCTTTTAAAGATCCCTGGTAATCAATTGATAATCTAAGAAATAAAGTTCTAAAGTGACCAAAAACTTCATTCCTAGACGCCATAAAGTAAACCCAAGAGTATCTAGAATAATCATCAACAATCACAAGTACATACCATTTTCCTCCGAAGGATTGAACACGTGAAGGTCCTACGGTCTCAAGATGCAAAAGTTGACATGGTTCAGTTGTCATGATCATTGTGAGAGGAGTATGGGAACATGCAACCATCTTAGCATGTCTACAAGAAGAGCACACAATTTCTTTGTCCCCTTTAAGCTTGGGCAGCCCACGTATGCGATCAAGAGCACTAACACGCGTTAGGTGATCAAAGCCTGCGTGACCAAGTCTACGATGCCAAAAATATAGGTCCTTTGAATCATTAGAACCTAGACACCTATGCTTAGAGGAAGACATATCAAAATCAGCTTTAAAAACTCTTCCAAACCGAGACATGTTAAAAATAAGCTCACAATTTGAACTTACAACTTTGCAGCAACTTTTATTGAAAATAATTTCCATATTTTCATCTAGCAATTGTGAAACAGAAAGCAAGTTGTATTTCAAATTTTTGACAAGTGCCACATCCTTCAAAGTGTAGTGATCATTTACTCTAACCGAACTCTTAGCAACTATAGGAGTTGAAGAATTATCGGCAAAAGTAACATTCTCTACACATGACACAAAAGAGAGGGAGGAGAACCAATCTTTGTTACCGGTCATGTGGTGTGAGCAACCTGAATCCACAATCCAAATGTTCTCCTTCCTCAAACGTGTAACCTCTTCATTGTCACTGTTGTGTTCTGCCTCCTCCATACTTGATCTTGACTTGCCCGCCATGAAGCACAAGTTTGCCAAATCATCTTCATCTTCATCACTTCCAATGTCCACGTCGCTTGATCCAAGTTCCTGGAGTGCTGAGATAAAACTGCTCATCAATTGACGTCCTGTAAAACCCTTCTTTTTCTTCGTATCTTTTGCAGAGGAGTGCTTCGTTCTTGTTTTCTTTTCATCCCGGGAAGTAGGACCTGAAAGGTTAGGGCAATCTGAATGAAAATGTCCTGTCTTACCACATTCAAAGCATCGTTGAGGTCCGGAGCTTCCTCTCCTTCTAGTTCTCACATTTTGCAATGCTTTTGAGAACCGAGTAGAGATGAGCGCAAGCTCCTCCTCTGGAAACTCCTCAATCTGTTCAAGGGTTAGAGAGGAGAGCAAAGCAAGTGTACCACAAGATGATGTTTGACCGGAACTAGGCATGTCACGTTGAGAAACAAAGGCAATAGACTTGTTGGGGTTCTTACATGAGATTATGTCAATTTCATGAGTATTTAACTTGGAATATAGCACATCTAATGTAAGTGAACTCATGACAGTAGATTCACGAATATATGTGACTTTCATCTCCCAAATTGACATGTCTAATGCACTTAGCAATTGCCTAGCATTTTCAGCATCTGAAAAAATTAACATTGACACTACGCAAGTTGCTGAGAATCTTATTAAAGCGAGCAAAAAGGTCATCAATAGACTCACCGGGTTGCATCTCGAAGCGCATGTATTCTTTCTTGAACATGTCTTGCCTTACCTCTTTGATCTTGTTGGATCCTTCATGGTAGTCACAAAGTGCTTTCCACACATCGTAGGCAGATCGGAGGTGTGCAACACGGTCGAAGTCGCTTTGTGTTAATCCTTGTATGATCAAGTTCCGAGCCTTGTTGTTGTTGTCGACATCTCTCGGCTTTGTAGCTGTAACTTGATCGTTTGATGGCACTTCATAAGGCTTGTATACCTTCTCCTATATTGCAAAGCCTTGTGCCTGCATGAAAGCCTCCATGCATGCCTTCCAAACCTGAAAATCAATACCAGCGAACACACAAGGTTTGGCAGAGTACTTCTCCATGATGATTAGTCAAAAACACATGAAAATCATAAAGATTAGAGCACCGTGGCTCTGATACCAATTGTATGATCGAAGAGCACGTGAAAAGCTACCAGCGGGGGGGGGGGGGGGGGGGGGGGTGAATCGTAGATTTAAAAATCTTTACGCAGCGGAAACAAATAAACCCCAACCACTTCGGCAGAAAAACGATCTATTAATGAAATCGTGTGTGAGACTAATCTAAAACTGTTTCACCGTGACAAAAGTGATGGATATCAGAGAGAATCAAGTCACGAAGACAACACAAAAAGAATCACTTAAATCCATCAAGAAAAACTAAAATTATGACCGAAAGATCAAACAAAGGTCAATCTACCCTACCCGAGAAAAACCAGTTCTGAAATGCTACAAAGAAACTCGTGTAGATCATAGACCACAAATTCAATGACCGTGAAATTTTTACATATGATAGATAATCAAGTTTTGAAGATAACTCAAAAAAATCACGTCAATTGGATCTGTAAACTCGAGTTATGATAAACCACCGACAAAAGGTAGTGCTTTCCAGAAGCTCGACGAGTAAAACTTGTCTGGAACAAGCCGGACGAACAAGGCACAAAAGTTCCTTAAAACTACGAATTTTATTCAATATAACACAATAGGAACAGCCCCAAAGTCGTACACCACGAGCTCTGGGCTCCCTTGCTTATATAACCAGCTCGAAAGCCAACTCAACTCAAATCAGGAACCTAATCCTACTCTGTTCACGAATCGTAACTTTTCATAACTGCTTAGGATTCTTCTATACGCAGATAGAAGCAATCTTAAGACTTCAAAAAACCTTAGGAACGTATCCCAAATTCCTAAGCAACTCAAATTTTTGACTCACACGAAATCCTACCATAACCAACTCAAATCTTTCCATATTTGAGTCAAACCCGACTCAGCCGCAGCCTGAGTCCATAACCTAGTCGGTTGGACCTTTCCGACCAACTCTTTACGTCCACATCTCTTCATCACGTCTCGGAACCATGTAGCCACATCCATACACTCCTTGCACACGTGCAAACATCTTCCAATGACATCCACGATACCTTCACATGCATTGTTCTTGATTCAATCATGCTGCGCAACCTCCTGATCAGCTCAACAACAATTCCTCCTGAATTTGGTTGTTGGAACCTCATCTCCTTTTTGAGACTAGTCCAATGGATCCCATCACCAGCCATGTCTTGAACTTAAGCAACACCTGCACATGAATAAACAACCAATCCATACGAGCCCAATTCCTCGACTTGACTCAAGTTAGTTCCAAACAGAACACCTTACGTGAGAACCTCACATAAGCATGTTGCAAAAACCACAGTAACACGATATCATCCATGTCAACCAAAAACGCACCAAAGATATAGCAAATGAATACTAAGCAATCTTTCCAGAGATGTAAATCAAGTACGAAACATTGCAAATGAAAAACAGAAGCATTGCGGTCAAGTTTCTGACCTTGCCAGAGCAACCCGGACCTTGAGCCGGAGCTAACAAAAGCTAGTAGAACCTAGCGCCGGAACTTACCAAAACTAGTATAACCAAGCTCCCGCCGGAGCTTACAAAACTAGCAGGACCTTAATAAAAAGGTGTTTTGGTGATAATCAAAACTTTTATCGTCAAAGCAAGTGTATTCACTACAAGCCAATGTATTTAGCACACATAGGTCTTACATCCGGCTCTAGGTTGTACTAGCTTTGGTAAGCTCCGGCTCAAGCTACGGTTAGCTTTGGCAAGGTTCGAAACTTGATCGTAATGTTCCAAATTTTCATGTGAATTGTTTTGAACTTGCTTTACACTTATGGAAAGGTTGCTTACTATTCTTTTACTAAGTTTTTCGTGCATTTTGGTTGGTATGGTTGATATCATTTTGCTATGGTTTGCAACATGCTTATGTGAGGTGCTCACGTAAGGAGTTGTGTTCGGAACTAACTTGATTCAAGTCGCGGACTTGGGCTCGTACGGATTGGTTGTTTGTTCATGTGCAGGTGTTGCTTGAGTTCGAGACATGGCTGGTGACGGGATCCATTGAACTATTCTTAGGGAGAAGATGAGGTTCAACAACCAAGTTCGGGAGGAATTGTGGTTGAGTTCATCGGGAGGTTGTGCAACATGTTTGAATCAAGAACAATGCATATGAAGGTATCATGGACGTCGTTGGAAGATGTTTGCACGTGCGCAAGGAGTTCATGGACGTGGATACATGGTTCTGAGGCGTGATGAAGAGATGTGGACGTAAAGAATTGGTCGGAAAGGTCCAACCGACTAGGTTATGGACTCAGGCTGCGGCTGAGTCGGGTTTGACTCAAATATGGAAAGATTTGAGTTGGTTATCATAGGATTTCGTGTGGGTCACGAATTTTGATTGTTTTATGAATGTGGTATATGTTCCTAAGGTGTTTGGATGTCTTAATATTGCTTCTATCTGCGTATAGAAGAGTCCTAAGCCATTATGGAAAGTTTCGATTCGTGATCTGAGTAGGATTAGAGTCCTAGTTGAGATCGGGTTGGCTTAAGGGCTGGTTATATAAGCAAGGGAGTCCAAAGCTTGTGGTGCACGACTTTGGGGCTGTTCCTCTTGTGTTCTATTGAATAAAATTCGTAGTTCAAAGGAACTTTTGTGCCTTTTTCGTCTGACTTGTTCCAGACAAGTTTTACTCGTCGAGTTTCTGGACAGCACTACCTTTTGTAGGTGGTTTTATCATAACTCGAGTTTACAGATCCAATTGACATGATTCTTTTTGGGTTGTCTTCACAGCTTGATTATATATCATCTGTCAAAATTTCACGGTGATTGGATTTGTGGTTTCTGATCTACACAAGTTTCTTTGCAGCGTTCCAGAACTGTTTTTCTCGCGTAGGACAGATTGACCTTTGTTCGATCTTTCGATCATAACTTCAGTTTCCCTCGACGGATTTGAGTGATTCTTTTTGTGCTTTCTTCGTGACTTGATTCTCTATGATATATATCACTTTTGTCACAGTGAAACACATTTATATTAGTTTCACACATGATTTCACTAACAGATCGTTTTTCTGCTGAAGGGGTTGGGATTTAATTGTTTCCGCTGCGTAAGATTTTTAAATCTACCATTCACCCCCCTCTGGTAGCTTTTCACATGCTCTTCGATCCTACAACCCTCTCGACCTTTCTTCGGAGTAGGTTCGGGGGCCATAACTCCACTCGGTGCCATTACTCTCCCGGTGACCTTCGGGACTCGGGAGAATTACAGGACCGAGAAGTTGGTCTTCGACGTGGCACAGATCAACTTACCATTCAACACCATCTTGGGTAGGCCAGCTTTGTACAAATTCATGGCTGTTGCACATTATGGCTACCTGGTGTTGAAGATGCCAACACCTTCAGGCGTTCTCTGGATCCGCAGAGACCGCACCGCTGGAGTTACTGCTCTGAAATAACTCCACGCGCTTGCTACAGCGCAGGAGGAAGAATTCGGAAAAGAGCAAGCTTCGAAGCCCCCGAGCATTAGTCATCGAGGCTCAACTTCCGCACCTTGTTTGCAACCAAGCGGCAACACCGAAATTCCCTTCAAAGTCGTCCAAATTGGTTTCGACGGTGCACAGACCACCCGTATATCGGGAGGTCTGAACGACAAATAGGAACTCGCGCTCATCACATTCCTTCGGGCTAATGTCGACGTGTTTGCCTGGCAACCGTCACAAATGCCTGGGATCCCTAGGGAAGTGATTGAGCACAATTTAAAGTTTTATCCCGACGCTCAGCCTGTACATCAGAAGCCTCGGAAGCAATAAGTAGAGCGACAGAACTTCATACGTCATGAAGTGAAGAAGTTGCTCGAAGCTGGATTCATTCGGGAAGTCTTCCACCCAAAATGGCTGGGAAACCCAGTCGTTGTACCCAAGGCCGGCGGGAAGCTTCGGATGTGTATCGACTACACAACGGCTAATAAGGCATGCCCAAAGGATCCATTTCCACTACCTAGAATAGATCATATAGTGGATTCCACCTCCGGGTGTGAATTACTGTGTTTCGTAGACGCATATTCTGGGTATCACCAAATCAGATTGTCTAGGGAAGACAAAGAGCATTCTGCCTTCATCACAATAGATGGATTATACTGTTACCTTGCCATACCATTCGGTCTCAAAAATGCTACCTCAACATTTTTGCGAGACATGTACAAAACTTTTGGATAGTTCATTAGAGATGTAGTGGAAGTGTACGTTGATGACATCATTGTCAATATCGAGAACCAGGAGTCATTTCTTGACACCTTGCAAGCTAACTTTGACTAGTTGCGAATCACACGCACAAAGCTGAACCCAGATAAGTGTGTCTTTGGAGTTAGCTCTGGAAAGCTTCTTGGATTCTTGGTGAACCACCGAGGAATAGAGGCGAATCTAGCGAAGATTAAAGCTATTGAAGACATGCGGACACCAGCTCGCATCAAGGATGTCCAGAAGTTGACTGGGTGTCTAGCTGCCCTTAGCCGGTTTATCTCAAAACTGTCAGAACGGGCGCTACCCTTCTTCAAATTATTTAGGAAGTCCGGACAATTCCAATGGTCAAAAGAAGCAGAAAAGGCATTCCAAGAGCTGAAGCAGCTCTTCACCACTCTACCAACTTTGGTAGCTTTGAACCCTGTTGAACCGCTTCTGCTTTACATTTTAGCAACTAACGAAGTTGCCAGCATGGTCCTGGTTGCGGAAAGACCAGAACCATCTACAGCTCAGGAATCCAGACCCCTCCGGGAAGGTCCGGAGCTACCTGAAGGCGAGTCTGAGTCCCGGCCCCCAGACCCGGATCCTCGAGGTGAAATACCATAGGATCAACCTCCTTCAAATGAAGGAGTTAGTGTTGCTGAACAAGAACATCCGGATCCTTCTGGGAGGGTCCGAGTAACTTCAGAAGAAACTCTGGGTTCTTCTAGCAAGAACTGGTAAGTCCCCGAAAAAGGTTCGGACCCCTCTGAGAGGGTCCGGGTTGATGAGGAAGAAGCTTTGGGCCCCTCTGGGAGGGTCCGGACAGTCCAGCGCCCAGTATACTTCATCAGTGAAGTACTCCATGATGCCAAGACTCGGTACCTAGCAGTGCATAAGCTGCTTTACGCAGTTCTTATCGCCTCTAGGAAGCTTCGCCACTACTTCCAAGCTCACAAGATTTCAGTGGTAACCTCTTATCCACTACGTGCAATCTTGCATAACCCCAACTCTACTGGGAACATTGCAAAGTGGGAACCAGATTTGGCCGAGTTCGATCTTGAGTTCGTCCCAAGACAAGCGATCAAGAGTCAAGCATTGGCAGACTTTTTGGCGGAATGGACCCCCTCTCCATCAAATCCTGGGGGCCCAAGTGAGCAGAAACCAAAACCCAAGGTTCCGGTCTTCACTGAGCCTCACTAGACTCTCTACTTCGACGGCTCTATGCAGAAGCAGGAGGCCGGAGCTGGAATTCTTCTCCTTGCTCCAACCGGAGAGAAGTTCAAATACATGGTTCACCTTGACTTCAGGGCGACCAACAACATGGCGGACTATGAAGCACTAATCTATGGGCTCAAGGTGGCACTATCATATGGTGTCAAGTAGTTGTTGGTAAAGGGTGATTCACAGCTCATTATAAAACAAGTCAAAGGTGAATGCTGCTGCAAAAACCTCCAACTAGCTGCATATCTTCTTGAAGTCCAGAAGTTTCAGAAAGATTTCGAAGTCCTGGATCTTTGCCATGTCCAGCGTCTCAACAATGCTGAAGCTGACGAACTCTCGACGAAAGTTTCAACCGGAGCTCCGGTTCCCGACGGAACCTTTGTTCAGAGATTGTCAAGACCAACAGCTCAGCCTGCCGAACTGAGCGAAAGGGGCGAGACCAGCACCTCAAATTTGGCAGTCCCAATGGCCCTGTTACCATGGCGTCCATCAAGGGTCATAGGTGCTGCAGGAAGCTCCGAGCAACCCAGCACGCAAGACTCAGAAGCTCAAGTTAGCTCCGATGCATGGATCTCGGAGATCTGGAGCTACATGAAAGTCAACATTCTTTCTGAAGACAATGTATCTACTAACCAGATAGTCAGATTGGCTAAAAGATACACACTGGTAGAAGGGGATCTCTACCGGCGTGGTTCCAACGACGTTCTAATGTGGTGCATTAGAAGGGAAGAAGGCCGCGATATCCATGGAGGCGAGTGTGGGAACCACGTGTCTTCTCGCACGTTGGTCGGTAAAGCCTTCCAGCATGTTTTTTACTGGCCTAAAGCACTCCAAGATGCAACCAAGCTAGTGAATAAATGTGAAGCATGCCAGTTTCATGCGATGCAAATTCACACACCAGCTCAACCTCTAGAGATGATACCTCCGACATGGCCATTCGCCGTGTAGGGTATAGATATTTTGGGACCTTCCCAAAAGCCGTAGGATGTTACAAGTACCTGTATGTTGCCATCGACAAGTTCACCAAATGGCCAGAAGCAACTCCAGTTGTGACAATAAACAAGCAATCAGCTATCTATTTCTTGCAGTGCATAGTATGCAGATTTGGAGTCCCAAACAATATCATAACTGACAACGGGACCCAATTCACAAGCTCTGGATTCCAAGGATATTGCGAAGACCTCGACATTCAAGTTAGCTACAATTCTGTAGCTCACCCGGCAAGCAATAGCCAAGCTGAGAGAGCAAATGCAGAAATCCTAAAAGGACTCAAGACGCGCACATATGAGCGTCTGAAAAAAACATGGAGCCAACTGGATTGAAGAGCTTCCGCCCACCTTGTGGGCAAACAGAACAACTCCAAACCGATCAACGGGAGAGGCACCCTTCTTCTTGTTGTACGGAGCTGAAGCAGTCCTTCCTCCAGAAATCACCTTGGGGTCGTTCCGGGTCCAGACCTTCGACGAAGCCACACATGACCAGCTCTGGCGTGAAGACCTTGACCTCGTTGAAGAGGGAAGGAGCCGAGCAGCTGTTCTAAATGCACGATGCCGCCTAGGGCTCCGACGTTATCACCAAAGTCATGTGCTTAACCGACAGCTCGAGGAAGGCGATCTAGTGCTACGAAGAATACAAACTCGAGAAGGGTTAAACAAACTTTCCCCCAGCTGGGAAGGACCCTTTTGAGTGATCAAAGTATCCCATCCCGGATGCGTTTGCTTGGCAAACGAGGATGGGACACCGCTCTCTAATCCTTGTAACATTGAGCACCTCTGTAAGTTCTACGCTTAATATCATGGAGGTGATTCTGTAATCACATATGATGTATGTTATAGCGTCATTGTGCAGAGTCGGGTAGCTCCTCCGGGAGGACAGCCGGACCTTTCCCGGAAGGTCTGCAAAGTTCAAGAAACACTTGACACAGTCTCAGAACTAAAAGCGTAGCTAGCTACCCTGGGTCGAACAAGAAATGTAACACACTTGGCTTGGTTCCGTACCCTAAGAGTGTACTTGTCTCCCCTGTACCCTGGACCTATAATGAAAGACATCATTATGTGAAAACTGACTCCACGTGCATTTATTTTGTACAGGCTCATTATTTTTTATTTTTCTCTTTCTTGTCTACAACAAAGTTGTGCAATTCTCAAGAAACTTTAGCTCAAACAATTCATATATAATTCAAGTTGCATTGTTAATTCTTTTGGGTCTTAACATTGTTGAATGGACTACTCGTCTGAACGCCAAGCCAATCTGGGTCTGGAGTGTGCTATCGACTTAGCCTGGTCCTGCACCCTAAGTACGCCACTCTACCTACAACCCGACAGGCCGGAGTAAGGTGAGTCCAAAAAATGATCGGACCTGGAGAAAATAAACAAATGCACTTGATTGTATATAGAATTGCTGTTGACCTAAAACTTTCTTTCGAGAATAGTAAGCCGCAAGTGAGTTATAGATAAGAAATAATTTTACTGTTTTTCTTGACTTCAATGTGCAGGAAAAATAAAAATCTCATGATGATGGTGGATGATGCCAGAGCTATCAATGCTTCGACATCCCCTAAGGTGGCCCGCTGTCGACGTTTGAAACATTGATAGTAGGCATCGCTGGAGCTATCAAGTTCCGACAGATCCAGGGGGCCAGCCGTCTATGTGAAGAAAAGATGGTAGGACACCCTAAAGGGGTCTGCTGTCGACGCTCTACGTGTTGACAGTGGTCGCTGCCAGAGCTACTAAGCTCTGACAACCCCAGAGGGCCAGCTGCCGACGCTCTATGTGTTGACAATGGTCACTGCCGGAGCTAGTAATCTCCGACAACCTCAGGGGGCCTCTGCTGTGGATGACTTTGGACCTATACTCTACATGTTTTAAGCACTCAAGTCTTCAACAAAATGCTACATCCTTTTGGTACATGTTTGCAATCAAATTGTGTACATCTACCAGGGGGCCGAGTAAGACAAAGGTTTAAGACAAAAAATGAAATTGATAAATTTATTCGATTTCATTCATCTGAAGACAAGAGATTACAAAATTGAGGAACAAAAGAGAAGATACAAATGGGAGCTACAAGGAGAAAGTCCTAAATTCTACAGAAGAATGATGTGACCTTCTGGGCAACCTCTGACACGCTGGTCTTGGCGGCATCTCCCTCTCCGTCGACGGGACCCTCAAGCACCGGATCTAGTGGAAAATGAGGATCTCGGCTTGTGTAGCAAGTTAGCATGTATTCTACGACATTTTGCCCAAGGGATATTCCTTCTGTTTCCAACTGATCCGCGATGACATCGCCCATCTTGTTGAGTTTGTTGCCAGCCGAGTTCAGCGCCTTCAACGCATGGTCCAACTCCGGGTCCAGATTGTCCGGACGCACGGGACTAAAGACCAGTGGCATCAGCGCGTCATTGTCTTTGCCCAACAAGTCCCATACTTGTTGGGACTCTGCAACCCTTGAGCCTCGAATCTCTTCCAAGGATCTCTTGGCCGGTGCAAGCTCCGAACCCTCCCGGGCAAGGCGCTCGACCTCCTTGGCATGCTGCTGAATCCTTTCAGCAACTTGCTTTTCAAGGTCACCAAGCTCCTTCTCCCGGACGTGGATCCGGTTCCGGCGGTCAACTAGGTCTTTCTCCCGGCCTCGCACCATCTTCTCCCTGGCAGTGACTTCGGTCTCACTTTTGGTAAGGTCTTGTCCCCGCCTCCAGGCCTTCTCCTCCTCGCTCTTGCAGCGCTCCTCCAGCTCTTGGGTGCGCTCCGCAAGGCTCTTGTCACCCAGAGCCAGCATTTGTGCAAGCTCCTCCTCCCTCTTCACGAGGTCATCGCTCAGCTCCAGGAGTTTTTGCTCTTCATCTTCGAGCTTCTTCTCTCGCTCCTCAAGAGCCTCCCGGTGCTTGACGAGGCTTTCGTGGAAGGTACTGAGCTTCTCTTGGCAATCATTCGCTGCATCATTAGCAGCCATGGCTTGTTCGTGTATAGCCCGGGACTGATTGTTGAGGGATCGGATCATGCTTTCCCTCTTGTCCATCAGCTGGCCTCAATACTCCATCCGGGCCTTCTCCCTCTTGACCCACTCCTTATGGTCAGCCAGCCTTATTTGCGCCAGCTTGGTCTCGAATTGGAGCCGGTTGCGCCACCTCCTAAGGGTTTGGCGCTCCTCCTCAAGGACCTTGTTGTCATGATAAAAGGCAAGTTGGACCTGACGAAGGCTGGAGCAGGCGTTGTCAATGGATAACGATAGGGGGATTGGCTCCGGACCAGCCGGGGTCCTCTCCACTGACTCCATTGGGTTCTCCATAACAAAAATTGGGTCCCACTCTACAAGAGTGGACCCCTGCGCTTCCGCGTCACTAGGGTCGCCATCCGGGAGTGCCTCAGTCATCGTCGAGGAAGGTCCAGCAACGGGAGCTTCCACCTCCGGAGTCGGCTCTGAAGGTCCCGCCGCAAGGTCATCAGCAACTGGTCCCTTAGGCAGAGGACCGGTAGCTTCATCTTGACAACCTAGCTCAAGCACGAGTACCTCCGGAACTACCACCTCCGGGGCAGGCATTGAAGACTCGGCCGGAGCAGAGGCCACTTCTGGCTCCGACACTGGTGCCTCCTCCACTGCTGGTTCAGGCGCCGGTGCTTCGACCTCCACTGGTTCGGGTGCCGGCACCTCCACGACAACTGGCTAATTTGCCGGAACATCAAGAACCACCGGCTCCGCAGTTGGGGCTTCAATAACATCGGGCTCTATGGCCGGAACTACAACTACCTCCAGCTCTGAGGCCAGAGCATCCATCATCACAGCATCCAAAATCGGAGCTTCAGCCTTCAGAGCTGGTGCCGCTGGTACGTATTCATTCCCATGGTCCGGCGCTGCCACGGGAGCTTGGGAGATGAGTCAAGAACCACGACAGCTGGTGTCGGAGCTTCTGTGACCTCAGCTACCACCTGGGGCGGTGCTGGAATTGGAGCCGGAGCCTTCGCCTGTACAACATCAGCTTCTGACATAGGAACTGAAGCTTCAGCCCCCCTTTTGGATACCCTATGGATGAAGGACAAAGAAATTCAAAATACGGTTACAACAAAAATAACAAACTGAGGTAAAGAAGTAAGTTTACCTTGGAAGGCTTCCGCTCCAGCTAGCGCGGAACCTCTTCGCCGGACGCTCAGAACCCGACCCAGTTGCAACTGGTGTAGCAACTCCAGAAAGCTCTTCGGAGCTTGCTGCCGCCGTCAGCGATGTCTTGGTTGAGCCCCCCTCGAATGAGAAGGAACCTTGGACCTAGAGCCCTTAGCTGGCCCTGGTGCTCGAGTCACCTGGTCGGAGTTGGCATTTTGGGGAGACGCTGATGCTGGAGTTGTTGTCGCCGTTGAAGACATCCCCCGCTTGGGAGAAGGAGCTGTTGTGGAAGGACCAGGTCTGACGGGCCTCCCGTCAGAGTTCTTCAACTTCCTCTTTCGGTTGGAGGGCTCAGCCAACTCTTTGCCCTTGCCAATGACTTCAGCTCTCTATCTCAGGGCAAAAGTAGGGCCACCCTCGGAAGCTCCGGGGATCACCAATCTGGTGGTCGGACGCCTCTCTACCTCGTCGAGGTCGTCAAGCACCGGCATCTTGCTCCCGAGCTCCATGCTGAACTCCGCCTCCTTCAAAGGGAGGAAAGCTGCCGGCGTAGTTAAGTCATCACCCTCGACGTTGATGCCATGCTGGAACTTCTTGAGATGAAGCTCCAAAGCAGAGCCATCCAAATTGGACTTCAGACCGGTTTCAATCCGGTCATCGTCAATCACGCTATCGAGGGCCCAGGCGAGCTTCTCCCTCATCTTCAGTGGAGCCCACCTGTTGACCAGGAAGTTGTTGAAGACCGTCTGGGGGGTCACCCCTCCTTCCACACATTGGCAGATCCTCGTCAAGGCAGGGTTGAAGGCCTCTGAAAGCACCGGAACCTCACTTCAGGTGTTAGTGTCAATGTTGGGAAGACCTTCAGGCAGCTCCAGCTTCTCTTGCTCCTCTCCCGTGACGATAATTCAATCCTTCTTCCAGTCGTCCCACTTGCCGGAAGGGAACAACCTCAAGTACTTGTAGGGGCATTTCTTGCGCTTCACAAAATAGTAGAAGCCAAGATACTCGGAACTCTTGCCGGTGGTGTGGATGATGAAGAAGGTATGGAAAAGCTCGACGCAGGGGGGGATACCCACCCACATCTCGCATAAGTGGACGAATGTTGATGCAAGAAGAATGGAGTGGAGGCCAAGGTGGTACAACTACAGACCATAGAAGTCTAACAGCATCAAGAGGAAAGTTGAGAAAGGTGGGATCAGTCCCACCATGGCGTACACAGAAAAGTACACCATGTCACCGCCGCGCTTCATCTTCAATGGGAGCTCGCCGGCGCAGATCAGGTCAGTGAAGGAGTAGCTGGGCCACCCCATGTAGGTCCAAACCTTCTTCAAATTGTCATCTGTTGTGAGACGGCTCTTGCAGTGACCCAACTCCATCGAAAAATTGGAGGATTCGAGCGCAATTTCAAATGAAGTCGTAAGGAATCCCCAAACCGTGCGCGCTTTCCTTCTTAAGTAAGACACCGCAACGCTTAGATGAAAACCGCAAAAGGGCCAAGGATACAGTTCAAAAATTTACCCTGCCAATGACAAAAGGGCCCGAGGCCACCCAGGCGATCAAGTCGAGGCCCTTACCCCTGGCGAACAGTTGTCATGATGAGGGGCGAGAAACCTAAGGGCGGCGGCCTGACAGGACGCGCAGAACCGATACAATTTTCGTATTGGGAACCGGCGACCTTCAATTGCGTGAGATCTGCACGCGCAGATCTCACCTGCCGCATCCTGAAGATGCCACGCGGCGATGGTTTAACTGCGAACCACCACCTCAATGGCACATCCAAAAACCCTTGAAGACATGACGCATAAATCAAAAGACGGGCCCACCTCCGGCAGAATGACTTAATCCTAAAGGTCTCTCCCATAGGTGAGCCTAGGGTACCACTGTCGTTACCCTGCATACCGGATACCCCTTGGAACTGTAAAGAGTGCAAAGGAACTCCACCTATCTGAGTTGAGGACCTCAGAAGGCCCCAGGTGTCACTCGGAACTAGACCATCCTCTGTTGTATGGTTAGTTCCAATGCCGCCACATGTATCATAAAACCGGAGCTACATTCCATACATGAGAAAGCTCCAGACTAGATACCTGTGTGGCACCCCCAGACCTAACCCCCGACAGAGGGAAGGTCCGGTACTGACACGTGTACACCAACACCGAACCTACTCGTCCCAGACGGTAAGCTCCAGAGCTGTCACGCGTCCAACCGCCAGACCTTCAACCTCAACAGGCAGATTGGTGGACCTACAACGGCTCGGACCTTCAAGGAACATTAAAGACTTCAAGACCTGATTATGTATCATTAATGCTATCTTATTGACACACGATCGGAGGACTCTTAATACCAGTAACGCCACCATTAAGGGGCATTACCACATTATTAAGGGAAATTAAGCACATTTAACTGTGTTTTAGGCATCAATAACCACCAGCACCACATGTCGGGTCAGGCTAATGATGTAACGACCATCCCTTGTACTATAAAAGGACAAGTCGAGCGATACACAGGAGACTTTTTTGCCCTCTCTCAGACACAAGCACTCAGACACTTAACATAACAACAACAAACACCAGTGGAGTAGGGTATTACGCTCAGGTGGCCCGAACCACGTAAATCCTCATGTCAAATCGCCATTTTGCTCTGAATCTCTGCACCCCCAACCGAACTAAGAAACTCCGCGGTCTACTAACAGTAGTACCGGGAGAATTGCCGGAACCAGACTCCGACAGTTACCATATTTCTTAACAAAGCTTTTGCATCCAAGGACTCAAAAGTGTGTGACACTAGGCCTATGTACAAACCAGAGTTTATATGGTGTTTTTCCTAGCTTAGCAAGCAAGAAAACATGATTTGAGACATAACAAGTGGTTGCAATTGCATATGCCAAAATGTTTTTAGGAGTTTGATATTCATCAAGCATAGTACTAGCTATCTGAACTAAGGTCTTGTTCTTTCTCACTACAACACCTTTTTGTTGAGGTATAGAAGGTGAAGAAAATTGATGATCTATTCACTTTTCAGCACAAAAGTGATCAAACGATTGATTTATAAATCTGGTTCTGTTATCACTTCTAATTGCTTTTAAAGATCATGGGAGATCAATTGATAATCTAAGAAATAAAGTTCTAAAGTGACTAAAGCTTCATTCTTAGATGCCATAAAGTAAACCCAAAAGTATCTAGAATAATCATCAACAATCACAAGAACATACCATTTACCTCTGAAGGATTGAACGCGTGAAGGTCCTACGGTGTCAAGGTGCAAAAGTTGACCCAGTTCAGTTTTCATGATCATTGTGAGAGGAGTATGTGAACCTGCAACCATCTTAGCATGTCTACAATAAGAGCACACAATTTCTTTGTCTCCTTTAAGCTTAGGCAACCCACGTATGCGATCAAGAGCACTAACACGCTTTAGATGATCAAAGCCTACATAACCAACTCTACGATGCAAAAAATATAAGTCCTTTGAATCATTAGCAACTATACACCTATGCTTAGAGGATGACATATCAAAATCAGCTTTAAAAACCCTTCCAAATTGAGACACGTTAAAAAAGCTCACTGTTTGAATCTACAACCATGCAGCAATTTTTAGTGAAAATAATTTCTAGATTTTCATGTAGCAATTGTGAAATAGAAAGCAGGTTGTATTTCAAATTTTTAACAAGTGCCATGTGGGGACCGGAATATCGACATCCATGGATCTCATTGGGTGGTGTGGTGCGATGCGACACCCAACAGTATACAAGAAAAGAACAAGAACAAAATACAATACCAAGTCTTTATTTATAAACACAGCGGAAGTTTTACAATACTAAGCAAAATGGAAAGAGAACTTTACATCATAGCTATACTCTCGGCACTAGCTTTGCAAAAGCAAAGTCACCCATGCCCTGGATACTTCGCACTAGTGACACCCAACTTACGGCGGCGTGCAGAGTTCCCACTCGGTTGTAAACCCTAGAGTGGTGTGCAGCCTCGTCATCAAACCCGTCATCAGTCGTATAATCTGCAAAAACTTGTTAACTGCAAACGTGAGCTTAAGGCTCGGCAAGACTAACCCGTGTCACTAGACATATGCAAGGGTGAATACTAAGCATGGGTAAGGAATAGCATAAAGGACACGCCTACAAGTGGATCCTTATAGTCATGTTTTAAGTAGCACATGACATTCTTCAGGCACAACACATCATAGACTCCACAATCCAACAAGAAACGCTTTGCCGATGATATGACATGCCCAAAGCACATAATGCTATTACAGGTAAAGTATGGGAAAACTGTAAACTTTTAATTGTACACTCTCTAAGCCATACAAGGTTGCAAAAAAATTATAATTCAATACATTGTATTCTCCTGATTTCTTCAGTATTTACTATGTCACGACATAGTGAACAAGTAGTACTCTATTACTACGAGAGATGGTGATTGCAATCAGGACACACCCAGCTACACGACACGCACACCCGCATGGGAGACACATACGTTCTCTCCTTCTCGTGTCATATGTGGCCACCTTTCACCCAAGACCCCAATGTCGACAAACCTCTTCATCCCGAGCAAAAGGTCCCCTGCACGGACACGTCGAAGTTTCCTGCTAGAAGATTTACACCTTTATGCCTTCGCATCTCCATTCAAGGACAACAGAGGAGTCTCCACACTACAGTATGGAGTTACATAAGTTTAATCGGCCCATATCCCATTATGAAACCGGTACAGTTCAAGCTTGCCCAACGGTGTCGCATACGGCACGGTCCTCAAGTGACATAGGCAGGGCTATGCGCCCGAGACTCCATCTCGTCGACTCCTATTCCCCCTGCCCAGTCTCGTATTTATCTCATAAGTCATTCTTTCATCTTTCACCATCATATGAACTGTTATTCCTATCTCGCGAGTAGATTCCAACTACTCGACTTCTACTGGTATATCTACAATATTAGCATTGGCATTTCTACACATCAAGCTATAAACCTTTCCAACCCTCCAATAGGATTTGTGGATATGCAAGTGGAGTATAAAACACCTTATACATAATGCACAATATCAACTGAAGACGTACGTGAATAAAATTGGAATCTTTAAAAAGCTCTTAAATGCAAACCGTGGCTTGCCTTAGTTTGCGACTCAATTAAATGTCAATTGTTAGTGGTCCTCCTCTGGAGACTCCACCAAGGACTTTAAGTGGGCACCCTGGCCTTCTCCTTCAAGCGACACTCCTCGTCAATATCGATCACTACAAGACATGCATATAGAACATATATGAATGCTATTGATATTATAATGCATATATAGTTCATAGGCTTCGAACTACGGTTATAGTGAGGGAATGATCTTAATTGGCTTTGGAACTTTTATGGTAGATACTAGGGACTATAATGGAGACTCTTGCAAAGAACAGGAGATGATCAAGGAAGTTTGTTGTCTCTCAAATTATGGCAAGCAATAAACTTCCATGAATTTAAGAGGAGAATCAGTAGCTTTAACATAGCTAGCAGTTGACTATCAGGATAGAGGCTTTTTACTGGTTCTAGAAAAATTGGTTTCATAATTTTCTAAGCATATATGAGTGAGATATTGAATTTCAAAGTTGCTAAGAATTCCTGGAAGTATTTTATAATTGAAATTAGACTTTTAGTTATTATCTAGGCTTGGAACTGAATTTGCATTAGAAGATGCTGTCAATTAAATCTGAAACTTTTACTGGAGTTGCTAAATGTCTAAAAGAATGTTTAGGTCAAATTTGGGATATAACAAGGAAACTGAACATCTGTAATAATTCATTGATTGAAAAAGGCAATTGAATTATCCAGAAAATTATAGACGGTTCTATACCAAACCTCTTGTACAACTTCAAAGTTCAGAGCATAAGGGTTATACAGAATTTTACTTGAGATTTTATAGCAAGGCTACTAGGAGAAATTTAATTTGGAAGTTTGAATCCATTTATGGTTACAGTTCTGTTACATAAACGAACAGCAGGTAGGGATTTGAAATTTGGTTATGTTATACAGGCTCAATGGCTCCCAAACATATTCTGCTAACCAAGAACATGACATAGTATTTTATGTGAATTTTAGGGATTTTCCAGTGGAAGGATTTGCTGTGAAAATTCCAGGAATATTTGGAGAAAAATAATTTTCCATAAATAAAAAATGATTTTCATGGACATTAATTGATACTAACAGAAACTAGATCGCAAGGTCTTTCAAATTTGTTTGAAGATTTTTGGATAATTCTACAGAGAGTTATGGATTTTCAAAGATTGAACTAAATCTGGAATTTAATTTCAATGGGAAATTTGAATAAGGAAGGGGGCCCACAGGATTTAAAACGCACCAACGGGAATTAAGCAACACGGGGGTCACAAAGTGCGCACTGTGGCCGCACCGGATCTGCGGCCGCAATGGATACAGGCTGCATGCCACATAGGCTGACGGTTGGGGCCCACGGACCCTTCTTCTCTCTCGCGCCGGTGACGCTCGGGCGCGGCGCGCGGCGGCGTCCGATGGCGGTGGCTTGCCGGCAACTGTTCCAGGCACGCCGGCCATCTAAACTCACTGCCCCCACCTAGAACCGGCCGTAGAACATGATGGGGATCCTCCCGACGGTGATGGATGGCCGGAAAAGTGGTCTGGACGGCGGCGGCGCTAGGGTTCCGGTGATGTCGGAAACCTGACTTTCATAGCTCAAACTCATCGTCAAACGATCGGGCACGCTCCTGGTGGTTTGAGGAAGCTGCAAGGAGTGTGCAAATGGCATGACACGGCCGGCCATCACGGTTTCGACGGTGAACCGTGACATTTCAATTAGCGGCGACGAAAACTCAACATTCATCACCCCTACCCAATAACTTTTGGTACTAAGTGGTCGAGAGGGTGCGTTAGGATGTGAGGAAACTATCTACTAGCAATCGTGAAGATTAGATACTTGTGGAAACTGAATTTAATCAACAATCTAGCGAGTTCATTTGATTCGCCCGAGAACAAAACTCGAATAACTTGCTAGATACCTAACGAAAAGGGAAACAGTTTTCACGGTTAGTTAGAGGGTGCCTGGGCGCACCTTCTTTCTGTTGGAGTCGAAGTCTTAAATGGCTCGCTGCAGCCTGGCACCGTGGAACAGAGACGGCGCACGGCGATTCGACGGTGAGCTCCAGTTTGGCTTCAAAATACCGACCAAAACATCAACGAAATAACAAAGAGATTGAACCAGAGGATAGAGGAGGGAGTGGGGAACAATTTCGCTGTTGAGAGCTCGACGAGAGAGGCTTCCGGTTGGCCGGCAACGGACGCGCAGCACTGGCGGTCGGAAAATCGGGCATGGGAGCAAACTGGAGCAGGGCTTCGACGGGGGAGAAAGAAACTACTCGGTTGTGGCAGGGAAACGGAGAGGAGGGGGTAAGGTGGGCTCTGGGGTGAGTTGTAGGCAGCTAGAGGGCGCCGCTCCCGTGCCGTCACGCTGGAGCATGCAGCGCGAGCGCTGGCGCGAGCAGCGGCCTCTGTTTTGCGGCTGCACGTGGGTAGACGCTGACTAGCGGGTCCCACCAGCCACCTCATTGTACAGATCATTTGTAAATTCAATTTAAAATAGTAGATGAGCTCTAAAAATTGTGAAACTTTGTGGGTATGGCAAATGAAATATGCTGAACACAATTATGTGCTCAGATATCATGTTCAAACAAGTTTGAACAAATTTAAAAATTCAGATTTGAATTTTACTTGAATTTGCTAAGCGTCTCAAATAAAATAGCAAATGAAATTCAAAAATCTTGAAACTTTGCAGAGAAAGTATTTGGAATCCATTGTTCAACTCAAATATTATTTTTAATTTCATTTGAACAGTAGCAAATTTAGTTTTTTTGAATTCCCCCTTTTAAAGTTTGAATTAATTTGTTTTTCTCATTTCCTTCTAATTTCTTTTTATCACTAAAAAGTTTTAGTCCTAACTGAATTTTTGCATTATAGAAATTTGGGATTTTACATCCCCCCACCCCCGTTAATAGAATCTCGCCCAAAGATTACAAAAGAAAGACTAAGGAAGAAGATCTAATGAACATATGCCGCTAACAAGTCCGGATATTTCGATCTAAGAAAATCCTCGCTTTCCCAAGTCGCTTCATCAGCGGTATGGTTATTCCACAAGACTTTGTAAAAGTATAACGTCTGGCTTCTTGTGGTGCGAGTCTTCTCATCAATGATCTTGACCGGATGCTGAGGATAAGTGAGAACAGGTTGTAGAGCTTCAAGATCTTCCGTGTGGACTTCAGCTGAGGATTTGAGACACTTCCGCAACTTAGATATGTGGAATACATTGTGAATTCTAGAGAGAGACGCCGGTAACTCCAATCGATGGGCCACGGATCCGCATTTTTCAATCATCGTGAGCGGCCCAATGAAACATGGAGCTAACTTCTCTTTTACTCTGAAGCGATGAATCCCATTCATCGGAGATACCCGAAGGTAAACTTGATCTCCGATGTCGAAGTGAAGAGGTCGACGTCTTTTATCCGCATAATTTCTCTGACGATATTGAGCAGCCTTGAGATTGGCTTGGATCACTCGCACTCGTTCTTCAGCTTCGTTGACAAGATCAATACCATATATCACTCTTTCACCTGACTCGAACAAATTCAATGGTGCGCAGCACTTCCTACCATAGAGGGCTTCATATGGCGCCATCTGGATACTAGCTTGATAGCCATTGTTGTATGAGAACTCTGCCAATAGTAAGTGATCATCCTAGTTCTTACCACGATGGATGGCACAGGCTCGTAGCATGTCCTCAAGAACTTGATTTACTCGCTCAGTTTGACCATCAGTCTGCGGATGATAAGCAGAGCTTTGAATTAACTTGGTACCCAATGATGCGTGGAGCTGCTCCCAAAATCGAGCTACAAATAAGGCTCCACGATCTGAAATGATAGTGCGGGGTACTCCATGTAAGCACATGATTCTAGCAATATACAACTCTGCGTACTTCAGTGCATGGTAGTTGATATTGACGGGTATAAAATGAGCTGACTTGGTCAATCGATCAATTATCACCCAAATGGAATCATGCTTACGGAATGTGAGAGGCAATCCAACGATGAAATCCATGCTGATGTCCTCCCATTTCCAGGCCGGTATGCTTAAAGGTTGTAGCTGTCCGGCTGTCCTCAAATGGTCGGCTTTCACTCGCTGACATGTATCATATTCAGATACATACTTCGCTATCTATCGCTTCATCCGGGACCACCAAAATTTCTTCTTCAGTTCTTGGTACATCTTGTTGCTACGCGGATGAATAGAGTACTTGGATAAGTGAGATTCATCCAAGATCTTCTTTCGAAGTTCCATGTCACAGGGTACGACTATACGATCTTTAAACCAAATAGTATCATAAACATCACATCAAAAGCATTTCATCTCACGCTCCTTCATTCTTCTTTGGATGTGTGACATCCCTATGTCTTTCTTCTGAGCTTCTACAATCTCTTCTCGGATGGTGGGAAAGAGAGAAAGATTATAGAGTGCCCCATATGGAACCAAGTATAAACTCAGCTCGTTACCTTCCACTGAAGTGATGGATAAATGATTTACATGGGTCTTGCAGCTTAGAGCATCTGCAACCACATTCGCCTTGCCAGGATGGTAGTGAATTTCAATTTCATAATCTTTGATTGACTCTAACCATCTTCATTGTCGCATATTCAAGTCTTTATGGGTGAACATGTACTACAAACTCTTGTGATCAGTGTAGAGATGCACTAGATTGCCCAATAGATAGTGCCTCCACATATTCAACGCGAGCACCACGGCAGCGAGCTCAAGATCATGAGTCAGATAATGTTGTTCATGATTCCGAAGCTGCCGAGATCCATACGCGATAACTCTTCTATCTTGCATGAGCACACAACCAAGACCAATGCTAGATGCATCACAATAGACATCAAATGGTTTGGTTGTGTCCGATTGAGCCAACACTGGTGCTATGGTGAGGTGTTTCACCAAGGCTCGAAATACTTCTTCACATTCTTTAGTCCATACATACTTCGTTCCCTTCTTCAGTAGTTTCGTCATTGGTTTGGCTACCTTTGAGAAACTCAGAATGAACCTCCGATAATAACCAGCTAAGCCAAGGTAACTGCGAAGTTCATGTCCGGTCTTGGGAGATTTTCACTTTAGGACTTGTACAATTTTGCTTGGATCAACTGCAATACCATTACCCGAGATTATGTTCCCTAGAAATGGCACATGGCATATCCAAAACTCACACTTGCTGAACTTTGCATATAGTTGGTGATCTCTTAACCGTTGCAGCACAATATGCAATTGTTTAACGTGTTCTTCTTCAAATTTAGAATACACAAAGATGCCGTCAATGAATACCACGACAAACTTGTCCAACTCTGGCATAAACACCGAATTCACGAGATACATGAAGTGAGCTGGTGCATTAATCAACCCAAAGGACATGACGAGATACTCATACAGCCCATACCTCGTCGAGAATGCGATTTTTGGAATGTCCTTAGGTCAAATCTTAATCTGATGATAACCTGAACGAAGGTCCATCTTCGAGAATACCTTAGCATCCACTAGTTGATCAAATAAGATATCAATGCGTGGTAGTGGATACTTATTCTTGATGGTGATAGCATTCAGTGGACGATAGTCCACACATAACCTCGAAGTCTCATCCTTCTTCTTCACAAACAACGCGAAACAACCCCAAGGTGATGAACTTGGGCGAATAAAACCATTGCTCAATAAGTCATTCAGCTGCTCCTTCAATTCCGCAAGTTCCTTCGGTGCCATCGTATATGGCTTCCTCGAGATTGGCATGGTTCCCGGCGCAAGTTCAATCTTGAACTCGACGTTACGTTCTGGTGGCATGCCCGAAAGATCATCAGGAAACACGTCTGGATATTCACACACCACTGGGATATACTCAAGTTTTGTTGCACTTGTGTGATGCATCACTGAGACTTTTGGTGCGGTATCCAAAAGATTTAGTGTTTTGCTACCATGGGATTGAGAATTCAGTTGGACATTCCGCGAGGTGATATCAAAGATAGCTCCATGATGTGGCAACCATGACATCCCCAAGATGGGGTAAATCTGTTGAGCTTCCAAAATAATGAGGTTCACCAGATAGATACTTCTACTAATGCACAGAGGTGCTTGAGAAACAACCTCATTAGTTGAAATATTGCCTCCAGGAGAACTGATACAGAAAGGATGTGAGACAGTCACAATTGGCACTTGATTTTTTAGAACAAAAGACTTGCTCACAAAGTTATGAGTAGCTCCAGAGTCAAACAGAATGACTACTGGTTGATCATGTAAAGTAAACATGCCTGCTAAAACAGGTTCCCTTTCTGGAAAGTCCTCAATCGCGGCATAATTAACACTGGCAGACTTCGATGAAGATTTCCTTTATGTTTATGGTGATGTCGGTACCCTGCGTACCGGATACCCTGCAAAAAGAGCAAATGAACTCCGCCCATCAGTGTTGAAGACCTCAGAAGGCCCCACATGTCACTCGGAACCGGACCTGCCTCCCTTCTATGGTTAGTCCCAGTGCTGCCACCTGTATCATAAAACCGAAGCTACAATCCTTACATGGGAAAGCTCTGGACTAGATACCCGTGTGGCACCCCCAGACCTAACCCACGACAGAGGGAAGCTCCGGTACCAACACGTGTACAACAACACCGTACCTACTCGTCCAAGATAGTAAGCTCCGGAGCTGCCACGCGTCCAACCGCCAGACCTTCAACCTCAACAGGCAGAGTGGTGGACTTCAAACGGATCGGACCTTCAAGGAACATTAAAGACCTCAAGACCCGATTAAGTGTCATTAATGCTATCTTAATGACACACAATCGGATGGCCCTTAATACCAGTAATGCCACTGTCAAGGCACGTTACCACACTATTAAGGGTAATTAAGCACATTATTTGTATATTAAGCATCAGTAACCGCCAGGGCCACATGTCGGGCAAGGATAACGATGTAACGACCAGTCCTTGTACTATAAAAGGACTGGTCGAGCGATGCACAAGGGGGACCTGGACACATACGCCCAGACAAGACACTCTGGTCTTACACACAAGCGCTCAGACGCTCAATACAGCAACAACACACCCCGTGTAGTAGGTTATTATGCTCAGGCAACCCGAACCACGTAAATTCTCATGTCAACTTGCCACCTGGTTCTGAGTCTCTGCGTGCCTACAACCGAACTACAAACTCCACTGTATGCCAACGGTAGTACAGGGAGAATTGCCGGAATCAAACTCTGACAGTTGGCGCGCTAGGTAGGGGCGCCCGAGATTCAAAGATGGTGAACTCTACTGCTGTATCATCCAACGGCAACCACGCTGCACAACCTGCTGGAGACAACCCCTCCAACATGCAGCAGCCAGCAGGTGCCGTGGCTCCAGCAGGAGTCATGCACCCGTCACCACTATCTGCTCCAGCGAAATAAACTGGACGTCGAGATGGGGCGTCTGCATCGGTCACTACATCGGCAAACAACAACTCCGAACACGCGCTCCATGCTGTGCGTGCTCTTCTCCAACGTCCATCACCTCCAGGAGCACCCCAGGGTGCGATGGAGCAGTGGAGAGCTGATGTGGAACATCTGGTTGCAACAGCAGCTGATGGCATCAGGAATCAAGGTCCTCCCCCCTTGGGGCGGGCCCCATCGTAGCATCAGACCGCGTCGGGTAGACTCGGTCCGCACGCTTCACAACACAGGTGGCGTGTTGCGTCCCAACAGGCGACGTTGTTGCCTTTCGGGGCGCGACATACCCAAATGGTAACTAGGCTTTTGACTCATGACCTCCCGGCGGAGCTCGATTGTCGTTACCGGCAACGAGACGGCCGCGTCCACATCGAGCGTGCTCGCGGGAGGCGAGGGGATCGGGACAGCCCTGCTCCTGAGGGAGTACGAGGAGGCCGTTCTGCCTTGGCCATGCATCTACGAATGGTCAGATGGCCACAGAAATTCTGGCCTCACCTGTCAGAGAAATTTGACGAGACTTTCAATCTTACCAAATTTCTCCAAATCTACTCCATCGCAATCCTTGCGACTGGAGGCAACGAGGCCGTGATGGCCAATTCATTCCCCGTGGATTTAACTGGGACCGCCTGGTCCTGGTTCATGAGCCTTCCGCCCAACTCCATCAACAATTGGGCGGAACTGTACCAACAGTTCACCGTAAATTTCGGGAGTTCATACACCCAACCAGGCACCAAACCGGACCTATTTGCTATCAAGCAAAAAGGGTGAGAGTCCCTACGATCCTTCATCCAGAGGTTCTGCTTGGTACGAAATACCAATCCTTCTATCTCAAGCGCTTCTATTATTGTGGCATTCAGACAGGGCGTGCAAGACAAGAAGATGCTGGAGAAGCTGGCGACCAAGGAAGTCACAGCGTCACAGAAATCTTCAGCTTGGCAGACAAGTGTTCCAAAGCTGTGGAGGGCCGTGAAATGCACTCCCATCCACCTTCGGAGGACAACAAAAAGTCCTCCAAGGGTGAAGCCGCTACCTCCGAGAGTTGTAAGAAGAATAAAGAGTTCAACGGCAATAAGAAGCCGTCGGCCGGCACACCCACTGCCGTTGCTGCTGTAGCTTCCGGTGGTCGGGGGCCATGCCCCGAGAAGTGACCTCGGCCGTCGTCTGAAGACGGTGGCAGCTCCAAGATGTGGTGTCCTATACACAAGACGAACAGCCACAACCTGGAAGGCTGCCGAGAGGTCCAGAACCTCGCTAAGCGCTACAGCAAGTGTCGGGAAGAAGTTCCTTTCCGTCAAAGGGATGGAAAACAAAAAAGTCGAAAAAAGCTCCGACTGGTAAGGAGTTAGGCTTTCAAGACCCCAAAAAGGTCTTGAAGGCTGTTTACACCTCCGTTGATGACGACTCTGACGTCTCTGACAACAAGCGTCAGAAAACCATGAAAACCATCTTTGGTCGTTCGTGGGACATCACTTCCCACCGTGTCCTCAAGACCATGTGGCAGGACATGGCCTCAGTAGCTCCCACCACCAGGGCGGAGCCTCATCTGAAGTGGATGGACACTGCCATCTCCTTCGATGCTTCAGACTGCCCGCAGAACATGATCAGAGCTGGCCAATTTCCACTGATGGTATCTCCAACATCCAGCTCCACCATGTGATGGTGGATGGAGGTTCGGGGCTGAACCTCATAAGCTTTGAGGCCTTTGTCAAGCTTCAGCTATGACCCTCGGATCTTCGCCCCTCTCGACCTTTCTCCGGAGTAGGTCCGGGGGCCATAACTCCACTCGGTGCTATTACTCTCCCGGTGACCTTCGGGACTCGGGAGAATTACCGCACTAAGAAGTTGATCTTCGACGTGGCGCAGATCAACTTACCATTCAATTCCATCTCGGGTAGGCCAGCCTTGTACAAATTCATGGTTGCTGCTCATTATGGCTACTTGGTGTCGAAGATGCCAACACCCATAGGTGTTCTCCGAATCAGCAGAGATCGCACCGCCGGAGTTACTGCTTTGGAAGGAATCCATGTGCTTGCTACAGCGCAGGATGAAGAATCCGGAAAGGAACAAGCTCTGAAGCCTCCGAGCATTCGTCATCGAGGCTCAACCTCCGCACCTCGCGTGCAACCAAGCGGTGACACCGACGTTCCCGTCAAAGTCGTCCAAATTGGTTCCGACGCCGCTCAGACCACGCATATATCGGGAGGTCTGAATGACAAATAGGAACTCGTGCTCATCACTTTCCTCCGGGCTAATGTCGACATGTCTGCCTGGCAACCATCACAAATGCCTGGGATCCCTAAGGAAGTGATTGAGCACAAACTGAAGATTTATCCCGACGCCCGACCTGTACATCAGAAGCCTCAAAAGCAATCAGTAGAGCGACAAAACTTCATTCGTCAAGAAGTGAATAAGTTGCTTGAAGCTAGATTCATTCGAGAAGTCCTCCACCCAAAATGGCTGGCAAACCCATTCATTGTACCCAAGGCCGGCGGGAAGCTTCGGATGTGTATCGACTACACAACATTGAATAAGGCATGTCCAAAGGATCCATTCCCACTACCTAGAATAGATTAGATAGTGGATTCCACCTTCGGGTGTGAATTATTGTGTTCCTAGATGCATATCCTGGGTATCACCAAATCAGAATGACTAGGGAAGATGAAGAGCATACTTCCTTCATCACAGTAGATGGATTATATTGTTACACTTCCATGCCATTAGGTCTCAAAAACGCTGCTTCAACATTTGTACGAGCTATGTACAAAACTTTTGGAGAGCTTATCAGAGACATAGTGGAAGTGTACGTCAATGACATCGTTGTCAAGATCAAGAACAAGGAGTCATTCATTGACACCTTGCAAGCTGTCTTCGACAAGTTGCGAATCACACGCACGAAGCAGAACCCGGACAAGTGTGTCTTTGGGGTTAGCTTCGGAAAGCTTCTTGGATTCTTCATGAACTACCGAGGAATAGAAGCAAATCCGGCGAAGATTAAAGCTATTGAAGACATGCAGCCACCAGCTCGCATCAAGGACGTCCAGAAGTTGACTAGATGTCTAGCTACCCTCAGTTGGTTCATCTCAAGACTGGCAGAACGAGCACTACCCTTCTTCGAATTATTGAGGAAGTCCGGACCATTCCAATGGTCTGAAGAAGCAGAAAAGGCTTTCCAAGAGCTAAAGAAATCCTCACCAGTCTACCAACTTTGGTATCTCCGAATCCTAGTGAGCCACTTCTGCTTTACATTTCGGCAACTGACGAAGTTGTCAGCATGGTCATGGTTGCGGAAAGACCAGAACCATCTCCAGTTCAGGAGTCCAGACCCCTCCGGGAGGGTCCGGAGCTACCTGAAGGCGAGTTTGGGTCCTAGTCCCCAGACCTGGATCCTCATGGCAAGACACCCGAGGATCAACCTCCTTAATGAAGGAGTTACTGATGCTGAACAAGAAGATCTGGACCCCTACGGGAAGGTTCGGGTCACTTCAGAAGAAGCTCTGGGTTCTTCAACCAGGAACCTGGAGGTCCCCGAAGAAGGTCCGGACCCCTCCGGGAGGGTCCGAGATGATGAGGAGGAAGCTCCGGGCCCCTTCGGGAGGGTCCAAACAGTCCAGCGCCCAGTGTACTTCAGCAGTGAAGTACTCCATGAAGCCAAGACTCGGTACCTGGAGGTGCATAAGCTACTCTACGCAGTTCTTATTGCCTCTAGGAAGCTTTGACACTACTTCCAAGCTCACAAGATTTTAGTGGTAACCTCTTATCCACTGCGCGCAATCTTGCATAACCTTAATTCTATTGGGAACATTGCAAAGTGGGTAGCAGAATTGGCCGAATTCGATCTTGAATTCATCCCAAGACAAGCAATCAAGAGTCAAGCATTGGCAGACTTCGTGGCAGAATGGACCCCCTCTTCATCAAACCCTGGGGGCCCTAGTGAGCAGAAACCAGAACCAAAGGTTCCGGTCTTCTCCGAGCCTCACTAGATTCTCTACTTCGACGGCTCCGTGCAGAAGCAGGGGGCCGGAGCTGGAGTCCTTCTCCTTGCTCCGACTGGGGAGATGGTCAAATACATGGTTCAACTTGACTTCAAGGCGACCAACAACATGGCGGAGCATGAAGCACTAATCTATGGGATCAAGGTAGCACTATCATATGGTGTCAAGTAGCTGTTGGTAAAGGGTGACTCATAGCTCATAATAAAACAAGTCAAAGGTGAATGTTGCTGCAACAACCCTCAACTAGCTGCATACCTACTTGGAGTCCAGAAGCTTCAGAAGGACTTCGACGTCCAGGATCTTTGCCATGTCCAACATCTCAACAACGCTGAAGCTGTCGAACTCTCGACAAAAGCTTCAACCAGAGCTCCGGCTCTTGACGGAACCTTTGTTCAGAAATTTTCAAGACCAATAGCTCACCCTGTCGAACTGAGCGAAGGGGCGAGACTAGCACCTCGAAGCTGGTGGTCCCGATGGCCCTGTTGCCATGACGTCCATCAAGGGTCGTAGGTGCTATAGGAAGCTCCGAGCAACCCAGCACGCAAGACTCAAATGCTCAAGTTAGCTCCGATGCATGGATCTCGAAGATCTGGAGCTACTTGAATGACAATTTCCTTCCTGAAGACAATGTATCTGCTGACCAGATAGTCAGATTGGCTAAAAGATACGCACTGGTAGAAGGGGATCTCTACCGGCGTGGTGCCAACAGCGTCCTAATGCAGTGCATTACAAGGGAAGAAGGATGTGAACTTCTCGTAGAAATCCATGGAGACGAGTGTGGTAACAACGCGTCTTCCCGCACGCTGGTCGGTAAAGCCTTCCGGCATTGTTTTTGCTGGCCTACAGCACTCCAGGATGCAACCGATCTAGTGAAGAAATGCGAAGCATGCCAGTTCCATGCAAAGCAAATTCACACACCAGCTCAAAACCTACCAATTATACCTCCTAAATGGCCATTCGCTGTGTGGGGATGGATATTTTGGGACCTTTCCCAAGAGCCGTCAAAGTTTACAAGTTCCTGTATGTCACCATCAACAAGTTCACCAAGTGGCCGGAATTAACTCCAGTTGTGACAATAAACAAGAAATCAGCTATCAACTTCTTGCAGTCCATAGTATGCAGATTTGGAGTCCCAAACAAGATCATAACTGATAACGGGACCCAATTCACAAGCTCTGCATTTCAAGGATATTGCAAAGACCTCGGCATTCAGGTCAGCTACGCTTCTGTAGCTCACCCGACAAGCAATGGCCAAGCTGAGAGAGCAAATGCAGAAATCCTAAAAGGACTCAAGAAGCGCACATATGAGCACCTGAAAAAACATGGAGACAACTAGATTGAAGAGCTTCCGCCCACCTTGTGGGCCAACAGGACAACTCCAAACCGGTCAACTGGACAGGAACCCTTCTTTGTGGTGTACGGAGCTGAAGAAATCCTCCCTCCGGAAATCACCTTGGGGTCACTCCGGGTCCGGACTTTCGATGAAGCCACGCAGGACCAGCTCTGGCATGAAGACCTTGACCTCATTGAAGAGGGAAGGTGTCGAGCAGCTATTCGGAATGCCCGATACTGCCATGTTCTTCGGCGCTATCACCAAAGGCATGTTTACAGCCGACAGCTCGAGGAAGGCGATGTGGTGCTACGGAGAATACAAACTTGAGATGGGTTAAATAAACTTTCCCTCAGCTGGGAAGGACCCTTTCGAGTGATCAATGTATCCTGTCCCGGATGCGTTCGCTTGGCAACCGAGGATGGGACACCGCTACCTAATCCTTGGAACATTGAGGACCTCCGTAAGTTCTATGCCTAATATCACGGAGGTGAGTCTGTAATTACATATGATGTACGTTATAGCGTCATTGTACATAGTTGGGTAGCTCCTCCGGGAGAACAGCCGGACCTTTCCCGGAAGGTTCGCAAGGTTCAGACAACACTTGACACAGTCTCAGAACTAAAAGTGTAGCTAGCTACCTTGGGACAAAAGAGAAACGCAACACATTTAGCCTGGTTCTGTACCCTAGGAATGTACTTGTTTCCCCTGTACCCCGCACCTATAATAAAAGACATCATTATGTGAAAACAGACTCCACGTGCATTTATTTTGTACAGGCTCAATATTTTTTATTTTTCTCTTTCTTGTCCATAAAAAAGTTGTGCAATTCTTAAGAAACTTTAGCTCGAGCAATTCACTAATAATTCAAGTTGCATTGTTAATTCTTTCGGGTCTTAACATTGTTGAAATGCCTACTCGCCTGAATGCCGCCAAGCCAATCTAGGTCCGGAGTGTGCTATCGACTTTGCCTGGTCCTGCACCCTAAGTACGCCACTCTACCTACTCCCCGGCAGGCCGATGTAAGGCGAGTACAGAAACGATCGGACCTGGAGGAAACAAGCCAATGTACTTGATTGTATATAGAATTGCGTTCGACCTAAAAATTTCTTTTGGGAATAGTAAGCCGCGATTGAGTTATAGATAGGAAATGGATTTTACTATTTTTCTTGACTTTGGTGTGCAGGAAAAATAAAAATCTCATGATGATGGTGGATGAAGTCGGAGCTATCAAAGCTCCGACACCCCCTAAGGTGGTCCGCTGTCGATGTTTCAAACATTGATAGTAAGCATCGCCGGAGCTACTAAGTTCCGACAAATCCAGGGTGCCAGCCGTCAACGTGAAGAAAAGATTGTGGGAAGACTCCCCAGTGGGGTCTGCTATCGATGACCCGCGTGTTGACAGTGGTCGCTGTCGGAGCTACCAAGCTCCGACAACCCAAGAGGACTAATTGTCGATGCTCTATGTGTTGACAAGGGTCTCTGCCAGAGCTACAAAGCTCCGACAACCTCAGGGGGCCCCTACTATTGACAACTTCGGACCTACAAACTACAAGCTCGAAGTGCGCAAGTCTTCAACAAAGTGCTACATCCTCTTGGTACATGTTCACAATTAAATTGTGTACATCTACTAGGGGGCCAAGTGGGACAAAGGTGTTAAATAAAAAAATGAAATACATAAAATTCTTGGATTTCATTAATCTGGAGACAAGAGATTACAAAATTGAGGAAAGGAAGAGAAGATACAAGCAGTAAATACAAAAAGAAAGTCCTAAATCCTATGGAAGAAAGAGGAGAACTTCTAGGCAACCTCCGACACGCTGGCTTTGGCGGCATCTCCCCTTCCATCGATGGGACCTTCAAGCATCGGATCCTAATGGGAAGTCAGGATCCCGACTTGTGTAACACGTCAGCATGTACTCTGCGACGTTCTGTGCAAGGGATTTCCCTTCAGTCTCCAATTGATCCGCGATGACATCGCCCATCTTGTTGAGTTTGTTGCCTGCCGAGCTCAACGCCTTCAACGCCAGGTCCAGCTCTGGCTCCGGGTCATCCGGACGCACGGGTCTAAAACCCAGCAGCGTCATCACGTCATTGGCATTGCCCATGAAGTCCCAAACTTGTTGGGACTCCGCAGCCCTTGAGCCTCGCACCTCTTCCAAGGACCTCTTGGTCGCTGCAAGCTCCGAATCCTCTCGGACAAGGCACTCGATCTCTTTGGCGTTCTGCTAAATCTTTTCAGCAACTTGCCTTTCGAGTTTACCAAGCTCCTCTTCCCGGAGGTGAATCTTGTTCCGGCGGTCGACTAGGTCTCTCTACCGGCCCCACACTTTCTTCTCCCTGATAGCAATTTCATTCTCCCTCTTGGTGAGGTCTTGTACCTGCTGCCAGGCCTTCTTCTCCTCTTTCTCGCAGCGCTCCTCCAGCTTCTTGGTGCGCTTCGCGAGGCTCTTGTCACCCAGAGTCAGTCACTGAGTAAGCTCCTCCTCCCTCTTCACGAGGTCATTCCACAGCTCTAGGAGGTTTTGCTCTTCATCTTCGAGCTTTTTCTCCCGCTCCTCAAGAGCCTCCCGACGCTTGATGAGGCTATCGTGGATGGCGTTGAGCTTCTCTTGGCGGTCATTTGCTGCTTCATTACCAGCCACGGCCTGTTCGTCGATGGCCTGGGACTGGTTGTCGGGGGATCGCACCATGCTTTCCCTCTCGTCCAGCAGCTGACCCTAGTACTCCAACCGGACCTTCTCCTTTTTCACCCACTCTTGTCGTCGGCCAGCCTCGTCTACGCCAGGTTGGTCTCGAATTGGAGCCGGTTGCGCCACCTCCTAAGGGTTTGGCGCTCCTCCTCGAGGTCCTTGCTGTCGTTGTAAAATGCCAGCTAGACATAATGAAGGCTGGAGCAGGCGTTGTCGAAAGACAGCGACAGGGGGATCAGCTCCGGACCTGCCAGGGTCCTCTCCACTGGCTCCAGCGGGTTCTCCATAACAAAAATCTTTTCCCACTTTACAAGAGCGGTCCCCTGAGCTTCCACGGCACTAGGGCCGTCCTCCGGGATAGCCTCAGTCACCGCCGAGTAAGGTTCTGCAACAGAAGTTTCTACCTCCGGAGTCGGCTCCGAAGGTCCCGATGCCAGGTCATCAGCAACTAGTCCCTCGGGCAGAGGACTGGCAGCTTCGTTTTGGCACCCTGGCTCAGGCATGGGTACCTCCGGAACAACCACCTTCGGGGTAGGCGTGGAAGGTTCGACCGGAGCTGAGGCAACTCCGGCTCCGATGTTGGTACCTCCTCCACCGCCGGTTCAGGCACCGGCGATTCGACATCCATCGGTTGGGGCGCCGACACCTCCGCAACAACTGACTCAGACGCCAGAACTTCATCAACCACCGGCTCCACCGCCGAGGCTTCAACAACATCTGGCTCTAGGTCTGGAACTGTAGCTACCTCCAACACTTAGGCCGGAGCGTCCATCATCATAGCATCCAAAACTGGAGCTTCTACCTCCGGAGCTGGTGCCGCTGGTACATCTTCATTTCCGTGGTCCGGCGCTACCACGGGAGATTCAGGGGATGACTCGAGGTCAAGGACCACGACAGATGGCGCCGGAGCTGCCGCGGCCTCAGCCACCTCCTGGGGCGGCGCTGGAACTGGAGCCGGAGCCTCCGTCTACACAGCATTAGTTGTTATTGCAGGAACTGGAGCTTCAACCCCTTTTTGGGGTACCCTGTGGATGAAAGACAAATAAGCTCAAAATATTATTACAACAAAGACAATCAACTAAGGTAAAAAATCAAGTTTACCTTGGAAGGCTTCCGCTCCAGCTAGTGCGGAACCTCTTCACCGGACGCTCAGGACCAGACCCCATCGCCACTGGCGTAGTAGTTCCAGAAGGCTCCACGGAGCTTGCTGCTGCCGTCAGCAACGTCTTGGTTGAGGCCCCCCTCGACTGAGAAGGACCCTTGGACCTAGAGCCCTTAATAGGCTCTGGTACTAGAGTCACATGGCCAGAGCTGGCATCCCGAGGAGACGCCGATGTTGGAGTAGGTGTCGCCATTGAAGACCTCCCCCGTCGGGGAGAAGGAGCTGCTGCGGAAGGAGCAGGTCTGATGGACCTCTCGGCAGAGTGCTTCAACTTTCTCTTGCTGCTTGAGGGCTCGGCTAACTCCTTGCCCTTGCCTACGACTTCCGCTCTTGGCTTCGGGGCAGGAGCAGAGCCACCCTCTGAAGCTCCGGGGATCGCCACCCCGGAGGTTGATCGCCTCTCCATCAGGCCCAAGTCGTCCAATAGCGACATCTTCCTCCGGAGCTCTCTGCACTCCTCTGGTATCTTGTTCAGAGGAAGGAAGGCCGCCGGTGGAGACACATCGCCAGAGCCAATGTTCCTAGGCTGGAACTTCTTGAGATGGGTCTTCAAGGCTTCACCATTCAATTTGGTGCCCAAACCAAACTCAATGCGGTTGTTATCCATCTCACTGTTGAAAGCCAGGCAGGTCACCCCCTAGCCCTCAGTGGGGCCCACCTGTTTGTCAAGATGTTGCCGAAGAACATATGGGGGGTCACCCCACCTTCTACACACTCCTGGATTCTGTCCAGAATGGGCCTGTACTCCCTCGACAGCTCCGGCACGTCACTCCAAGTGTTAGTGTCGACGCGGGGGAGGCCTTCGGGCAGCTCTATCCTCTCGTGTCCCTCGACGGTAATGACCACCCAGTCTTTCTTCCAGTCGTCCCACTTGCCAAAAGGAAAGAACCTCAAGTACTTGAGGGGGAGGTTTTCGCTTCAGAAAGTAGTAGAAGCCGATGAACTCATCACTCTTCCTGGTCAGCTAGACAATGAAGAATGTCCGGAACAACTCCACGCAAGGGGGCACACCCACCCACATCTCGCAAAAGTGGACGAAAGTCGCCACCAGCAAGATTGAGTGGGGGCCAAGATGGTGGAGCTGCAGACCATAGAAATCTAGCAACATTAGAAAGAAAGTGGAGAAATGTGGGATCAAACCCGCCATGGCGTACCCAAGGAAGTACACCATATCTTCGGCTCGCTCCTTCTCGAAGGGAAGCTTGCCGCAGCGAATGTCGTTGTCGAAGGAGTCACTGGACCAACACATGTAGGTCCGGACCCTAGACAAGTCCTTCTTGCTCCCAATGCGGCTCTTGGGGAGTCCCAACTTCATCGTAGCACAACAGGGCGAGAGATGAAAAGCAAGCAAAAGTTTGGAGGATTCGAGCTCAAGTTCAAATGAAGGCGTAAAGAATCCCCAAACGGTGCGCGCTTTCCTTCTTAAGTAAGCCCCCGCAACGCTTGGATGGAAACCGTAGAAGGACCGAAAATACAATTCAAAAACTTCACCCTACCAATGACAATGGGGCCCGGGTCCACCCTGACGATCAAGTCGAGGTCCTTACCCCAGGCGAACAGTTGTCATCATGAGAGGCGGGAAGCCCGAGGGCCGCGGCCTGACAGGGCGCGCAGAACCAATACAATTTTCGTATCGGGAACCAGTGACCTTCAATTGTGTGAAATCCGCACGCTCAGATCTCACCTGTCGCATCCTGGATATGCTACGCGGCGATGGTTTAATTGCGAACCACCACCCCAATGGCACATCCAAAGACCCTTGAAGACACGGAGCAGAAATCGAAGGATGGACCCACCTCCGGCAGAATGACTTCATCCAAAAGGTCTCTCCCAGAGATGGGCCCAGGGGGCCACTATCGGTACCCTGCATACCGGATACCACTTGGGCCTGCCAAAAGAGCAAAGGAACTCCGCCCATTAGTGTTGAAGACCTCCAAAGGCCTCACGTGTCACTCGGAACTGGACCGACCTTCCTTCTATGGTTAGTCCCTGTGCCGCCACGTGTATTATAAAATCGAAGCTACATTCCTTACATGGGAAAGCTTCGGACTAGATACCAGTGTGGCACCCCCGGACCTAACCCACGACAGATGGAAGCTCTGGTACCGACACATGTACAACAGCACTAGACCTACTCGTCAAAGACAGTAAGCTCCAGAGCTACCACGCGTCCAACTGCCGAACCTTTAACCTCAACAGGCAGAGTGGTGGACTTCCAACGTCTTGGACCTTCAAGGAACATTAAAGACCTCAAGACCCGATTAATTGTCATTAATGCTATCTTAATGACACACAATCGGAGGGCCCTTAATACCAGTAATGCCATTTTCAAGGTGCATTACCACACTATTAAGGGTAATTAATCACATTAATTGTGTATTAAGCATCAGTAACTGCCAGGTCCACATGTCGGGCCATACTAACAATGTAACGACCAGGCCTTGTACTATAAAAGGACTGGTCGAGCGATACACAAGGGGGGACTTGGACACATACGACCAGACAAGACAATCTGGTCTTACACACAAGCGCTCAGACGCTCAATACAGCAACAACACACCCTGTGGAGTAGGGTATTACGCTCAGGCGCCCGAACCACGTAAATTCTAGTGTCAACTTGCCACCTGGTTCTGAATCTCTGTGCACCCACAACCGAACAACAAACTCCACGGTCTGCCAACAGTAGTACCGGGAGAATTGCCGGAATCACACTCTGACAGGTGCTGATAAGTATTTTTGGAAAAGGACAATTGGACACGGTCATGTTCCGCCTTGTGACGTTCATAAGCACTCATTTCTCCTTGCTTCAACTCCACAAACTCCTCCAACTCGGTTTTAATCATACCATAAGATATGTGACGTGCACGGAAAGCATCACGGAACTCCAACCAGTTCACATGATGACCATCAGGGAGAGTGGTGAGATATCCAGACTACCAAGCTCCTGCAGATCCGTGAAGTTGTTGAGCGGCAAATAAAGCCTTCTGATATTCGTCACACTGGAGTAACTCAAACTTGGCTTCAATCACCCGGAGCCAATGACCCACCTCCAATGGTTCCAAGGCTTCTGTGAAAACCGGTGGTTGACTTGCCAATAAATCCAGATATGTGACTTGAGGTTGATCAAGTGGTCGAGCCTCAGGTTGTACACTCCGCTGTACCAATGTCTGTAGAGACTTGGCCATCCTTGCTAAGACTTATGCCATCCGGTTGATGATGGCACTAGTGGTAGATTTGAGTCATCCCCACCACGAGCAGAAATACCCGGTTCACCCTCAAAATTAGAGTGATCCATGCTGCAAGAGTGAGCATTACGGTTAAGATTCAAAGTTGCAATACCAACTGGAATTATGATAAAGACCGTAATATACATCACTTAACAATGCAGGAGGCTTGGTGTAAATAAAGATTAGGACATTGAACTAGACTCAATTAAGTGATAATGCTCACCAAATACTTAACATGGTGTTCCAAATTTACGTTAATCTATCATGTCGAGTAATCACCTCTAGACATGATGAGTGACACAAGAAGGTGAAACTAAAACGATTTGAACATCGCACACTGGTATGCTGTCCAGTTTTTGGTCCTCAGACCAGTCTGTAGAAATGTAAATATTTCTCACAGTTAAATGCAAAATTCGGTCTGGAGTTCAACTATAAATTTGTAGTAAACTCAAAAAAAAAATCCATAATGTATTCATTTGTCCCCATAGCAATTCTGGAATGGATGATATAGAAGTTTGATTAACGGTTAGAAGACAGTTCAAATCTGGAATATGAACTTCAGTTCTGTTCCAGCGGACCATCCTGTAAAAATTCGAAATTTGCTCCCAGTAAATGGCAGGAATAGGATTTGAGTTTAATACAAAAGTTCTATATAACTTCATAACCTTTACAGATTGTACTTGAACACCTCCAGTTGAGCACTGGATTAAAATTTATACAGGTTTGAAGTTGACTAAAATTTCCTGGAAATTTTGACAGAACCTCCCCTGTATATGGTGTTTTGTCCACAGTTTATACAGGTATATCAAAACAATATGCGGAGGTAATGACAAAATGAACATGGTAACTTATAATGTTAACATTCCAAATAAACTGGTTTAGACTTATGAAGTTGTTATTCAGGTCAAAGTGCGCAAATTCCAACTATGCACAAATGGTTTCTGGTTCTGGACTGCCAGAACAGCGTTTGCGACAAATGGAATTAGGCTCTGACAATGAAAGATTCAGAGCAGGAGTTGCATTGGAAATTTATAGAGGACCTCCTAGGATTTCCATAAATGTCTATATATGACTATGTCAAGTTTTAAGATTAGGAGATATGACTGTCTAAAGTTGACGGATGAGCTGACTGGTTTTCTGCCAGCAGCTCTGCAGTGTACCAGTTTCAACCTGGAATTTGGATTGGTTCAGTGTCGAATTAGAAAATACTTCAATTTACAAAGTTGTATTGATGCTTCTACCCTCTCCAGATATGTGTCGCAATAGGGCAGAAGATTTTTCTACAAAAAGTTATGGTGAAAATACAGAGACTGTGTAGTTGGTAAGACATTTGTAGTTGTTTTTGTGTTCAGTTTGCACCAAGGTAGGATCATTTTCAGTCCTAATGACCAAAATAAACTTTGTAGTGTACTGGATGATCTTTCCATCCACATAGCACAAGCCTATGTTTTCTCTAAGCAAATCAAGGTTTCAACCTGGCGAAGTTGAGCAAACTTCTGCCAGAAATAAAGAACCTTGATTCTTCTCTAATTATGATGGAAATTCACTTTGCAATGTCCCAAAACCTACCAGCAACTGGTAGTCGGACTTTAAAACACAATGCATCCATTATGTCATGGGGGATGGTCAATTATCAAATCTGATACTGGTGGTACTACATGCCTCACCAAAGAAAATTCTAACCGGTATATCTGGATACGTTTATAGGTGGCCTGAGGAGTAGGTTTAGGCCCGATCTTCTGAAAGGTAAGTCGATTGGGGGTGGAGAACTCGACGTTGATGATCCGCGACACTCGAGCAGTTCAAATACCCATGCAATTACTACACCACTGCTCTGTTGGTTATCAACCGTGCGGTACACACTTGACCTCGCCAGGAAGGCTAATCCCTGCAAGTGAACCGAGAACACAAGCAAGAACGTAGAAGACACGATCTGAAATTGAGAAGTTGGGGTCTCACAATACGTAGAATGGCGAAATTGTTATTCTAAGCAAAACCCACCGAATATGACCGGAGGCTGCAGTATTTAAAGGCTAGGGTTCGGCCAAAACACGATTAGACGCATCCCTAATGGACTCATACGGGATACAAGGCCCAAAGGCCCGATTCGGTGGCGCAGCACCGGACAGAAATCTGGACTCGACTTGTTTCCACGATTCCCAATGACTCCGGAGGAACATTGAGGTAAGACCAGAACCATTGGAAATTTTATTTTCTCCTCTTTCCGTGCATCCATTTTAAGGTGTACTGCTCCTAGACTCCGAGTTGAACTCGAGTCCGAGTTGTAAACTGCTTCCATCAACTTGTGAACCTCCCAGCTGGTTCTCCATGCTCCCAAGGCATCTTTCCTTCACTTGTTGATCTTCTCCATTATTCCTAATAATAATTAAATAATCACATAGCAATCTATTCTCAAACTCACATGCAAAAGAAGTTAGGGGCGAGTTCACCTGCTGATTTATTAACCGTGCTCGTGCTCTTGTGATTGGTCCTTGCATTTGAGTGTGTATCTCCACTGTTGTGATGTTCTCGTCATCCTCCCCCTCTTGAATTGGAATCATCCTCGACTCAAGTTCATCTTCTTCTCCCAAGTACGGTCACAAATCTGAAATATTAAATGTAGGACTAACTCTAAAATCGAGAGGCAATTCAAGCTTATATGCATTATCATTAATCTATTAAATAATCTTAAAAGGACCAGCAGCTCATGGCATAAGTTTAGATTTTCTCAAGTCGGGGAATCCCTCATTTCTCAAATGTAACCACAGCAAATCACCCGGTTCAAGTTTTACTTCCTTTCTACGTTTACTCCCTGCAATCCTATACTTCTCATTTATCTTTTCAATATTTTTCTTTGTAGTTTCATGCATCTTAAGAATGAATTCAGATCGTTGTGTAGCTTCCAAATTTATAGTTCCAGAAGGAGGCAAAGGTAGTAAATCAATAGGAGCACGGGGATTGAAACCATACACTACCTGGAATGGACTTATCTTTGTCGTGGAGTGAACGGATCTGTTGTAAGCAAATTCTATATGTGGTAAAGACTCCTCCCACAACTTCAAATTTGTTTTCAAGACAGGCTGCAACATAGTGGATAAAGTACGATTAACTTCCTCGGTTTGACCATCCGTTTGTGGGTGACATTTAGTTGAAAACAGCAACTTGGTTCCCAATTTATACCACAAAGTTCTCCAAAAATGACATAAAATTTTGCATCACGATCAGAAACAATGGTATTTGGCACACCATGTAAACGAACAATTTCCGTCATAAATAAATCAGCAATGTGTGAGGCGTTATCATTCTTACGACAAGGTATAAAGTGTGCTATTTTGGAGAAATGGTCAACAACTACAAAAATACTATCCCTCCCCCTCTTAGTCCTAGGAAATCCCAAAACAAAGTCCATAGAAATATCTTCCCAAGGTACACTAGGAACAGGAAGAGGCATATAAAGACCATGTGGGTTAAGCCGAGACTTAGCTTTATTGCATGTAGTGCATCGTGACACATAGCACTCGACATCACGCCTCATCTTTGGCCAAAAGAAGTGTGTGGACAGCACGTCTTCAGTTTTCTTCACTCCAAAATGTCCCATCAAACCTCCTCCATGTGCTCCCTGCAAAAGTAATAGACGAACAGAGCCAGCTGGAACGCATAGCTTGTTAGCACGATAGAGGAGACCCTCTCGCGGCACATATTTATTCCAAGTTCTTCCTTCTCTACAATTTGCAAAAGCATCTTTGAAGTTCAAATCAGTAGGATATAATGCTTTTATTGTTTCCAAACCAATTATTTTTATGATCAGGTTGGGACAGCATGGTATAACGCCTAGATAATGCATCGACAATGACATTTTCCTTCCCTTTCTTATGCTTAATGATGTATGGAAACAACTCTATGAACTCAATCCATTTAGTATGTCGTTTATTCAGATTGGTTTGACACTTAAGATACTTCAATGATTCATTATCGGAATGTATGACAAACTCCTTGGACCAAATATAATGTTGCCAAGTTTGTAATACTCACACTAAGGCATACAATTCCTTATCATAAGTGGAATATTTCAGCGAAGGACCATGAAGTGTTTCACTAAAGAAAGCAACGGGTTTACCTCCTTGTATGAGAACGCCTGCAATACCAATACCGCTTGCATCGCATTATAGGTCAAAGGTCTCGTCAAAATCAGGAAGTTGTAGCAATTGTGCTTGTGTAAGCTTCGATTTGAGAGCATCAAAAGCTTGTTGCTACTGTTCGCCCCATTGAAACGGCACTCCCTTCTTTGTAGCTCATGTAGAGGTGCTGCAATGGTGCTGAAATCCCGCACAAAACGCTGATAAAAAACCTGCAAGACCAAGAAAACTACGAACTTGCGTGACGGCTGTTGGGACTGGCCAGCTAGTGATCGCTTCAATTTTTTTCCTCATCCATCTCAATTCTCTGCGAGGAAACGACATAGCCAAGAAACGATACTCGACTGGTCAAAAGACACACTTTTCGACGTTACCAAACAAACATGCATCTCTCAAAACAGTAAAAATAGCACATAAATGATCAAGATGTTCATCATATGACTTGCTATAAATGAGGATATCATCGAAGTAAACCACCACAAATTGTCCAATGAAAGCATGTAAAACCTCGTTCATTAAACACATAAAGATTCTAGGTGCATTAGTTAAAACCAAAAGGCATGACTAACCACTCATAAAGTCCAAACTTTGTTTTAAATGCATTTTTCCATTCATCTCCTAGTGCCATTCTAATTTGGTGATAACCACCACGCAAGTAAATTTTTGTGAAGATGATAGCACCACTAGTTCACCAAGCATGTCATCTAAGCGAGGAATAGGTTAACGATATCGAATGGTGATGTTATTAATCGCTCGACAATCAACACACATGCGCCAACTACCATCTTTCATAGGAATGAAAAGAACAGGAACGGAACAAGGGCTAAGGCTTT